>OY755251.1:40126191-40726191 GCA_963576725.1 Azorinus chamasolen
ATATATTACAATGCAGTAAATAATTACAATAAAATCAAATACTAGTTGGAATTTTCTATCACACATTTCAATAAAAACTAATCTCGCAGTTAATCATGGGATCTTTCAAAACCTTACCTGGATGTCTGCTTTAGAATTGTCTTCTGCTTGAATTTCTAAAAGGTCAGATTTAGGCATTTTGACCTAAGAGAAAATTGTCACAAGTTGTAAGCAGTTTGGATCTTGGTCAGCCAGTTATTTATTTGGTATCAGATCTTGATCCAAACTGTGTGTAAATTTCAGTTCAAGTCGTAATTCAGGTGAGCGATATAGGGCTAATGACCCACTTGTCCTTATAAATATTTGACGATAGTTTCTTTACTATTACCCATTTTGCCGTAGACTTTTTTAAGACCCAATCTCTTCGAATAAATATACCAAAAAATATCATATACAAGAGAAAAGGAAGCGTTTAGAATTTTGTAGTTTACATTATGAATAGACCATAACTCTGTACAGCATTTTAACCCTTTACTCCATGAATATGCCTTTCTATGCCTATGCACACAGAGTAGACCCAGATCAGGCGACACCCGTTTGAGCCGTCTGATCAGGGTCTACTCTGTTTATGATATAATATCGATAATGATTCTACAGTTTCTGCAATGACCAAAAACGTTAGTGTGTCCATATGCTATTACAACAATTAATATAACTAATATTCATGATTTCATTATTAGTCCCCCACCAGTTAGTAGTTGGGGGACTATAGCTTTTCTCTATTCTGTCGCTCCGTCTGTCACGCTTCGCGTCTAGGCCATATCTCCTACAAGGTTATATAAAGCTGGTTTGTAAAAATAAGAATTTTAAGTTTGTGTCGCATATTAACAAAGTAATGGGCCTTGATTTTGTGAAAATGTTGAATTTTAACAACTTTAAAAGCATTTATCCTAGAAACAACATGACTCTTTGTGATTATATTATTCAGAGTGTTCACTTGTGCATCTGATGAGTTTTCATCCAGTCGCAATGAACATTGATGGAGTTATGGGCCTTGATTTTGTTGAAAATTTCTAAGACCCAGTAGAGTATTTGTCAATATTTCCAAACCACAGACTGGACCTGCATAACCCGCTTAATATCCCTTTACTCCATAAATACATCTTTCTACGCCTTTGCAAACAGAGTAGACCCAGTTTCTGCCATGGCCAAACCTTCCTGTGACCATATGCTATTTTAATAATAAATCTAATTACTTTTCATAATGCAGTTATTTCTTACATGAATATTCATAGAGTTAAGGGTTAATGAATATTTAAGAAATGGTAATTATGACGACATGCATAACTCTTTACTGGATATAGACACAGATTTATACATTTGCAAATAGGATAGACCCAAACGAGACTATTAGATAGGAGTCTGCTGTTTGCGCATATAATGATATAGATCGGATTCTGTTGATATCTTGTCCACATGTCTTTATAAAACAACAGATAATTAGTATTCATAAAATCATTATATCTTACATGAATATTCATTGTCTTTTTATCTGGTGGAAATGCCCTGTCAAACCTTTTGCAATTATTTTAACTTTTTTAGTACATGACAGAAGATACCATGTATTAGTATTTTACATTATGGCTATTTTATAAGAAATAATTATAATTAATATGGGTTATTGTTTTGCCAAATACAAAACTATTCAGAGCTATACAGTCCAAATAGCTAAAAAAGTGTGGACCCTGATCAGACGACTCCGAGGATCAAACAGGTATTATAGGGGCCGCCGGATCTGGGTCTACTCTGAACAGCCTCTTTTGATCAGTTACTACATAAATACGAACTTGAGAACAGTAGACCCATAGCATATGGCTCTACTGTAGCAGCCGTCTCAAATCTGGGCCTGTTGTGTTTGCTTATGAAGTTACAATAGACTCTACAGTTTCTACCAATACCAAAACATCCAGCTAGTGTACAGTTGCCATTGTAAATAGCCATTGTTTACACGGATATTCATGGATTATTTAACACGTTCCTTCATATAAACGCATTTTCACGTATTTGCAAACAGAGAAGATCCAGATCAAATGGCTCCTGCTTGTTAGTGAAAAGTTATAGATCAGTTTCTAAAATGCTACAATATTCCTCCGTCCATATTTCATTAACTCTTTTGACAATGAATATTTATTAGGTATTTAGAATTGTTATAGATATAAACAATAAGGGAAAGGGTTAAGGTTTAAAAGGCGATTAGGACCGGCGATAAGGGATAATAATTGGACACAGTGCTACACACGTTCATGCAAGTGAGCTTGGCATTACTTGCATTTTAAGTTTGTGTGTTTACCCTTTCCCTTTTGAATGTTCGTGTTAGAATTAATGACATCATTAATATTCATAACTTAATGTATATATTGACCAAGTAACAAGAGATGTTTTTTACTTTTCGCCATCTCAGAAACTGTTTACATACACCTACAGTAGGCCTACTAAGCAAGCTCATGTGAGATGGCTCCTGCATGAGTCGGCTACTCTAAGGCTACTCTCCATGCAAAGTCATGAACAAACGTTTTTATTAGCTCACCAGAGCACAAAGTGCTCAGGGTGAGCTTTTGTGATCGCCTGATGTCCGTCGTCCGTCGGCGTGCGTCGTGCGTAGTGCGTCGTGCGTCGTCCGTCGTTCGTCGTCAACAATTTGAACCTTTAAAATTCTTCTCCTCTGAATCTACAGGGGTCTCAGCTTTCATCTTTGGCACATAGCATCATCTGTAGGTCCTCTACAAAAGTTATATAAATTATGTCCCTGGGGTCAAAATTGGCCCCGCCCCAGGGGTACATTGTTTTCTATAGAAACATATAGTGAAAACTTTGAATATCATCTCTTCTGAAACTGGAAGGTTCTCAGCTTTCATATTTGGCACATAGCATCATGTTCAGGTCCTCTACAAAAGTTATATAAATTATGCTCCTGTGGTCAAAATTGACTACACCCCAGGGTGGCCAGTTCTCTAGCAAACTTATAGCTGACTGCGTTTTTAAGCATCTTCTCTTTGCACATAAAGAGGTCATCAGGTCAAGCAGTAGAGAGATGACCAGTGGCTATTTTTAGTGCACCTGTATCTGGTGCTGTAGCCAATGTTAGTCTGTCTTAACCCTTTGCCTGTTCTATGTTTATTATTAATTTGAATGCCTACTGCATATTCATGAACAAAATAGTTAAAATGAAGTATGGAAGGTGGAACATTGTAGCCATATTTTTTTTCCAAATTTCACAACCTACTGAATATTCATCTACAAAATAGTTATAATGAAATATAGTAGGTGGAACATTGTAGCCATTTTAGAAACTAAAGGAACAGATATATCAAATTCCATTAACAAACAGAGCAGACCCTGATCAGATGGCTCCTATAGGAGGCATCTGATCTGGGGCTACTCTGTTTTCAAATGTGTGAAAACACGTTTATATGAGGGAAGGGTTAATTAATAATAGTGATTGGTATTATGATATTATTATAACCTGCCCTGCAGTTCAGAAGAAGGGTAAATCATGTAAAGACTTCAGAATGCCAAATTAAAGATTTTAAATAAATTATGAAATAATTTTTAACATGAAATTGTATTACTTGAAACTACAATGTATTAAGTTAAACTTATGAATATGAAATTATTATGTAATAATTTATAATAATATTCAAATGCAAAAAATCAGTTTGGAATGCTAGGGTACACATACCTGTTCAGAGGAACAGTTGATCACCTTTAGTCAGAACTTTGTATGGCATTGTTTAAATTATGCCCCTGGGGTTAAAATTGCCCCCACCCCAGGGGTGGTCAGCTTTCAATAGAAACATATAGTAAAAACATTGAAACTCTTCTCTGAAACTGGAAGGCTCATAACTTTCATATTTGGCACATAGCTTCATGTTCAGGTCCTCTACAAATGTTAAATAAATTATGCCCCTGTGGTTAAAATTGGCCCCGCCCCAGGAGTAGCCAGCTTTCAATAGAAACATAAAATGAAAACTTTGAAAATCTTCTCCTCTGATTGTCTAGTGAGCGCTTCAAGGCCATTCTAGCCCTCTTGTTTGTAAAAGGGTTAAGTGTCGAAACGGAATTACCCAGCATTTCTGTTCTTGTATAACTATACTGGGGCCCCGGTGCCGTATGTGTAAAACTGGTAAAAAATTCCGTGTTGCTGGCAAACGCTGAGTCTGCTATCATGCTTTTGACAATAGTTATTATACCGTAGGACTTTATTATCGAATTGATATGAAATGATCAACATTTATTTCTCAATTCTTACAAACTATTGCTTCATTTAGACAAATTGATTCCTAAACTGTACTACAAAACGCTCTCAGATATTGAAATGCCTTCCATTGTAAACACGGGTTATAAATAAGAAAACTCACGTGACAATGCGAACTAAAATATGTTATATTAGTATTATTGTACATATTACACACTATTATATATTTACACCATGCTCGGTGTAATAGGAGTTTACTACATATTGAATTTGGCATACCAACCCACTTTGTAGTAATTACTACAATTTGCAACGTTACTACAAAACGGGTTGGGAGGATTTCACACAAATTGTAGTAACCCGTTTTGTAGTAATTACTATATTTAGCAATGTTACTACTAAACAGTTGGGAAAGTTCATTTTAAAGTGTAGTAGCTTGTATTCTTTTATAGATAACATATATATTATTTATTATATAATATTACTATATATTATATATAATATTATGTAATTATTGTGATATGTTATATTAGTATTATTATACGTATTACAAAATATTATATATTATATTATATAATATTATATATTATAAACATATGCCAAAAAGTCATTTTATTTCATATTATTGTTTCATATCGATTAAAAAAAATAATTTTAAATTATATATTATATTATATATTATATAATATATAATAATTTTATATTATATCATTTCATATATATGCACGATTACTACAAAATGAGTTGTCAAGTTTTAAAACAAACTGTAGTAACCCACTTTGTAGTAATTACTACAATTTGCAACGTTACTACAAAACGGGTCGCAAGGTCCCATACGAAATGTAGTAAACTGTTTTTGACTCTATTTCATTAAGTAGGCAAGGTATCGGAAAGAATTTTACTGTGCACTCGGATATTGTCAATATGAAGGACCACCCCAAATTCGGTTGCAGTCACACAACCATGCTCGGTGTAATAGGAGTTTACTACATATTGAATTTGGCATACCAACCCACTTTGTAGTAATTACTACAATTTGCAACGTTACTACAAAACGGGTTGGGAGGGTTTCACGCAAATTGTAGTAACCCGTTTTGTAGTAATTACTACATTCAGCGGTGTAATTATTGTTTATAACATTTTGTTATATGTTATATTAGTATTATTATACATAATACAAAATATTATATGTTATATTATATAATATTATATATTATAAAAAAATGCCAAAATGTCATTTTATTTCATGGTATTGTTTTATATGGATAATTTGTTTTTTTATAAATTATATATTATATATATTATATTATATATTATATAATATTTTATCATTTTATATTATATCATTTCATATTTATGCACAATTACTACAAAATGAGTTGTCAATTTCAAACAAACTGTAGTAACCCACTTTGTAGTAATTACTACAATTTGCAACGTTACTACAAAACGGGTCGCAAGGTCCCATACGAAATGTAGTAAACTGTTTTTGACTCTATTTCATTAAGTAGGCAAGGTATCGGAAAGATTTTTACTGTGCATTCTGATATTGTCAATATGAAGGACCACCCCAAATTTGGTTGCAGTCACACAACCATGCTCGGTGTAATAGGAGTTTACTACATATTGAACTTGGCATACCAACCCACTTTGTAGTAATTACTACAATTTGCAACGTTACTACAAAACGGGTTGGGAGGGTTTCACGCAAATTGTAGTAACCCGTTTTGTAGTAATTACTACATTCAGCGATGTAATTATTGTTCATAACATGTTGTTATATGTTATATTAGTATTATTATACACAATACAAAATATTATATATATAATATTATATATTATAAAAAAAATGCCAAAATGTCATTTTATTTCATGGTATTGTTTCCTATCGATTATAATTTTTTTTATAAAAAATTAAAAAATATATATATTATATAATATTATATAATATTTAATCATTTTACATGATATCATTTCATATACATGCAAGTTTACTACAAAATGAGTTGTGAAGTTATAACACAAACTGTAGTAAAATATTATATATTATATTATATAATATTATATATTATGAACATATGCCAAAAAGTCATTTTATTTCATGGTATTGTTTTATATGGATAAAAAAATTATTTTTTTAAATTATATATTATATATATTATATTATATATTATCTAATATCTAATCATTTTATATTATATCAGTTCATATTTATGCACAATTACTACAAAATGAGTTGTCAAGTTTTTAAACAAACTGTAGTAACCCACTTTGTAATACTTACTACAATTTGCAACGTTACTACAAAACGGGTCGCAAGGTCCCATACGAAATGTAGTAAACTGTTTTTGACTCTATTTCATTAAGTAGGCAAGGTATCGAAAAGATTTTTACTGTGCACTCGGATATTGTCAATATGAAGGACCACCCCAAATTTGGTTGCAGTCACACAACCATGCTCGGTGTAATAGGAGTTTACTACATATTGAAATTTGCATACCAACCCACTTTGTAGTAATTACTACAATTTGCAACGTTACTACAAAACGGGTTGGGAGGGTTTCACGCAAAGTGTAGTAACCCGTTTTGTAGTAATTACTACATTCAGCGATGTAATTATTGTTTATAACATTTTGTTATATGTTATTAGTATTATTATACATAATACAAAATATTATATATTATATTATATAATATTATATATTATAAAAATATGCCAAAAAGTCCTTTTATTTTATGGTATTGTTTCCAATCGATTATAAAAAATATTATGAAAATTTAAAAAATATATATATTATATAATATTATATAATATTTAATCATTTTATATGATATCATTTTTTTTTCATATACATGCAATATTACTACAAAATGAGTTGTGAAGTTTTAACACAAACTGTAGTAAAATAGTATATATTATATTATATAATATTATATATTATGAACATATGCCAAAAAGTCATTTTATTTCATGGTATTGTTTTAAATTGATAAAAAAAAATTTTTTTTTTTTATATTATATATATTATATTATATATTATATAATATTTAATCATGTTATATTATATCATTTCATATTTATGCACAATTACTACAAAATGAGTTGTCAAGTTTTTAAACAAACTGTAGTAACCCACTTTGTAGTAATTACTACAATTTGCAACGTTACTACAAAACGGGTCGCAAGGTCCCATACGAAATGTAGTAAACTGTTTTTGACTCTATTTCATTAAGTAGGCAAGGTATCGGAAAGATTTTTACTCTGCACTCGGATATTGTCAATATGAAGGACCACCCCAAATTTGGTTGCAGTCACACAACCATGCTCGGTGTAATAGGAGTTTACTACATATTGAACTTTGCATACCAACCCACTTTGTAGTAATTACTACAATTTGCAACGTTACTACAAAACGGGTTGGGAGGGTTTCGCGCAAAGTGTAGTAACCCGTTTTGTAGTAATTACTACAATTTGCAACGTTACTACAAAACGGGTTGGGAGGGTTTCACGCAAAGTGTAGTAACCCGTTTTGTAGTAATTACTACATTCAGCGATGTAATTATTGTTTATAACATTTTGTTATATGTTATTAGTATTATTATACATAATACAAAATATTATATATTATATTATATAATATTATATATTATAAAAATATGCCAAAAAGTCCTTTTATTTTATGGTATTGTTTCCAATCGATTATAAAAAATATTATGAAAATTTAAAAAATATATATATTATATAATATTATATAATATTTAATCATTTTATATGATATCATTTTTTTTTCATATACATGCAATATTACTACAAAATGAGTTGTGAAGTTTTAACACAAACTGTAGTAAAATAGTATATATTATATTATATAATATTATATATTATGAACATATGCCAAAAAGTCATTTTATTTCATGGTATTGTTTTAAATTGATAAAAAAATTTTTTTTTTTTTTTTATATTATATATATTATATTATATATTATATAATATTTAATCATGTTATATTATATCATTTCATATTTATGCACAATTACTACAAAATGAGTTGTCAAGTTTTTAAACAAACTGTAGTAACCCACTTTGTAGTAATTACTACAATTTGCAACGTTACTACAAAACGGGTCGCAAGGTCCCATACGAAATGTAGTAAACTGTTTTTGACTCTATTTCATTAAGTAGGCAAGGTATCGGAAAGATTTTTACTCTGCACTCGGATATTGTCAATATGAAGGACCACCCCAAATTTGGTTGCAGTCACACAACCATGCTCGGTGTAATAGGAGTTTACTACATATTGAACTTTGCATACCAACCCACTTTGTAGTAATTACTACAATTTGCAACGTTACTACAAAACGGGTTGGGAGGGTTTCGCGCAAAGTGTAGTAACCCGTTTTGTAGTAATTACTACAATTTGCAACGTTACTACAAAACGGGTTGTAACACAGCCTTCTCCTAAAAATAGAAACGGAAGATGTGTATAGAGATATCGCTCAGAATGCTGATTTATACGATACATCAGATTACGCATCTAACCACTCACTTTATAGCACAATAGATAAAACAGTTCTGGGTAAGATGAAGGATGAGTGTGCAGGACGTCCTATCGAAGAATACGTTGGCCTTAGACCTAAGATGTATAGTATTCTCGAAACCTCTGGTATTAACATAAAAAAGCTAAAGGAGTAAGTAAAGTAGTTGTAAAAATAATTATCAAACACGAACGATATAAAGAATCTCTATCCGAAAAGAGAATCTTCCGTCATGGTATGAATTTACTGAGGTCGGATAAACATCATATATATGGACAATATAAGAATAAGGTATCTATATCCCCATTTGACTCGAAACGTTGGATCGCGAATGATGGTATTAATACATTAGCCTACGGCCACTATCGGATACCCCTAGCGCCTCAGTAGGGAGCCACCATCAGGTGGATGTTGTGTGTCAGGTGGCGGACAAAACCTCACTCGGGCCCATCCTGGAGATATTACAATATTGGTTCGTCGGGTTTTATAACTGATCGTGATATCTTGTAAATGTTTAAAGACCATATAGGGTCAGTTGCCCGTCTACGCCCGCCCTCCAACTCTCCAGGTTGGTAGAGGTATCGAACCCCAATATCTGAAGAGATTTTCTACGCATCAATACCAACTTTACGTCCTGGAATATAAGCTGAGGACTTGATTTAATAAATTTCTGTTTGATCGCTTCTGATGGACGTTTACCGGTAAGCCTGGTTTCTTCATTGTTTAAAGCAGAAACGACGGCGTGCAATCTTTCAACCCACTCAGATGACCGCTCACCTGTGGGTAGTCGCATTTCTTGAGCATATTGGTAGCCAAACAAACGCTCTGATAAAGTTCTATTAAAACGCTCAACAATCCCCTGGTCACGATGGATATGCATACGACCTCGTCTCACTTTAACTTTATGCTCTGCGAGCACTTGACTGGCCGCACCCATAAACTCTCTCCCGGGATCTACTTGAAGAAGTTTGGGCCAACGGAGAGGCCCGCGCTTGTAAATACGTTTGAGGGCTGCGGCCACCTCTGTAGCTTCTTTTGTCGTTAGGGCCTCCGCAGCTTTATAGCGACTTGCGATGTCAACCACAGTAAGGGCATATTTATAAGTTTTTCTACGGACTTTATCATGAGGCAACAATAGTAGATCAGCTTGATGAATATCATTCAGAACTGAAACGTCAAAGTTTGGTCATGGTATTTGTTTGGGAGCAGGAAGAGTTATCTGCCATATTGCCTGCTTCGTTAACCATGATCGGGCCTCATTTTCTGAGACCTTCGCGGCTTTAGCCAGATGTTTTATAGCCGCCACCCCCTCCAATAACCTCTCGGACTGTAGTAGATTCTTGCGAATTTTTTCTCCATTGTATAATAATATCATTCCAAATGTTTAGTTGTGTTTATAAAACCGACTATTGGACAGAGTATTTATGTTAATGGCATCCACACTTTGACTTATGGGCATTACTTACTACTATACTACAAGTATAAGACCTCCCTAATTTATCTTAATATTTTATTTTTAGGGTGGTGCCGGATCAATCTATTCAGTAGCCTAATATCATCCACACAAAACTTATTGAAGAATTTTAGATCCTTATCTGTTGCTGTTATTAATTCTTCCATTGCCTCTTTCTCAAAGGTATGGTGGATACCATATTTATCAGAAAGATTTTTAAACTTCTGGGTACAACACCACATTTTAAATCCATTTTGTGTATAAATTTCACACACCATTATATTAGAGAAAAAAAAATAATTATCAGCGGTCCATCATCTTCGTAGAACTTCCCCAGATATACAAATAAAAAAATAAAAATAAAAACATTATACATAGTTGGTGAGATTTAAACCTCCACCGAAAATATTTACAAAATCCTCTCTGTATACCCTGCGGTCTAAAGAGGAATAGTGTCGTGTGTCCTACGCCGTAAGGATTCGCTTCACTGAACATTAGTTTATTTCTCTCTGCATAACTTATACCTGACTGCTTCAAATGTGTTTTATAAAAATATTACTTAAAAATGTCGTCTGCTGTCAGAGAACGATCAGACCGGCACCTGGGGGTGGGGTGCGGGGCTGATTATGAAGTGGCGATAAAATGTAATCAGAAGGTGCTTAAAAGTAAACAAATTTATATAGCGAGTAGACCCATAAATAAGAAGTCCCATATACCCTTAACTAACTAATTTTTATATTGTTATAGCGGTTAGTTCGAATAATAGAGGTCTATTAGGGGTGGCCCAGAACCCCCATTCTGTATACTACTGCACTACCCTTGCGTAAAATGTTTGTTTTTGTTGTTGTTTTTTAAAAAGTGTGTCATTAACTGCAGCTAAAAACGATTTTCAAACTGCGCCAAAATGATGATATTAACACGGTTTACAATTAATGCGGAGAACGTATTTAACCTTTAGCCCGTTGAGCAAATTAATTTTGCAGAATTTTGCACCTACTACATTTTTAAAATTCAAGCTATGATCAATTTGTCTACTAAAATGAAACCAGGATGTCAAACAGTTTGGATCCTGATGAGACGCCGTGTCACTCGGCGCCCCATCTGGATACAAACTGTTTTCAAAGGTGTTAACCCATCAGCCCATAGCAAGCTAAACATTAAGTAATATAATTATGTTTACAATGCATTACAAACTGAAACCATAATGACAGGGTGTGGATGAAAATGGTCGAAACCGACACATCTAATAACTATAAAATATCTGAGTTAGTGAATAGTTCTAACTTGGTTTTATGACTACTTTTTCGTCTAGTCAAATGACTAGTGTTTTCGATTTCTAAACACCTATTTGGTCAACATGCGCAGTATTTATTAAATGAAGTACAAGCATGAGTCATGCAGGAAACACCACATACAGAACAAACAGCCGCCCGAACAGCAACACAAGGAAACAGCAAATGTACATAACTATAAAAACATCTAGAGACGCACAAAGACAAAACAAAGAATACAATAAGTAGGGGAAGAAGTCATGAAATATATCCATTACGAAGTCCAACATTGTGGCTTCCAAATATTTAGAAATTTAAAACTAGGCACAGTTGGACTATGATGTTGTAGAAGCAATTAAGAACTGTAGAACAAACAGTATTGTGTTGTCTTCCTTGGGACTATATATATGGGAATGTAGTGGATGCTAGTATCACACGGACACATAACTATACGTCATCGTCAGCCTCAGTTTCTTTACCATGTCCAAGTCTTCCTCTTTTAGACAACGGAATGAAGTCGAAAAGTTCTGATTTTTGCGTTACTCATGTGATCTGAAATACCGAACATCAGTCGATTCTCGAGCAGTTTTACCCACGAATGATTAAATTGTGTCACATTACCCGTTTTGTCTAGGTTTGAAGAGCGAATTCCGTTCTTTTTTACTGCTGTTTATATATCAGCATATCATTTTTATCCAACACACTAGAAAACCTAAATACAGTAACTACCAACTCATGTGTACACCTTATGTTTTAAGCGCAAATAGTTCTTGTGCTGTTTCCTGTCTGATGGTGTTTGGTGTCGTGTCCATTTGTGTATGGTGTTCCCTTTATAACTGTTTTCCCACTGTTGGAATCTTGTGATATATGCATTAGCCCCTTCGATTAATAGCTTACATGTGTAAACAGTCATGCAACTGTCTCTTTGAACTGTGAACAAAATGAAACATTCACACAAAACACCCTTTACTGACATAACTTGTAATTCCATTATCTGTATAGCTCTGCATATTATACTAAGTGCTTGTGTGCATTTGCAGATAGCTTAGAGCTGAGAATTTCAGTAAGTCCATACTGAATGGGACTCGTCTTAACTCGATCAGAGGGACTGGAACGATTTGACAGTCAATTCTGGCTCAAATCAAAAGTACAACGTATTTGAAGATTGTATTATGTTGATATTTTAAAGAAGGAGCTAACTGATTCACAAACTCATATAACAGTTCAATCACCTGAAAAAGATATAGACTGGAACGATTTGACAGTCAATTATGGCTCAGTCAAAAGTACAATGGACATGAAAATCATTCCAACAATCTTAAATAGTCAACTGCAAACACAAATACTATCTAGAAACTCTCCGATTATGATTTGTACTGTTTTTCATTCCAGATCATCAAGAAATAAATCATTTTATTCAACTCGTAGCCAATGCCGGGCAAACCTATCTTAAAATTCAATGCACAATGTGTTAGTTTGGTTTTGCTTTAACTGTAACTGCTATAGAGAACACATGATGTCGATGTTTGTTTACACATTTTATTTTTTATCTCAGTATTTGACATCAACTCAAACGCGACCTCAGCCTTACTAGATATTGAAGAACAATTACAACTGATGAATAACTGATTTTTAAAACATGTGATTACATTATCCGTTTCATGCGCTTTACACTCCATGTGGCGTGTATTCTTGTGATTTTAAGATATTGCCACTCATCTAAAAAGACGATTGCCTTGGCGCTGTACTTTTATTATTTGCAATGCATCGCTAATGCTAATAATACCGACGCTAGAACTTCTCAAGGAAAAAAAAGATCCGGTAAACAGAACCGACCCATATCTGATCACGGCCTACTGTGTAACACTTTCGGCGCCAAATTTCCAATTGTAGTCTGCAATTCAATAATTCGGTAAAATAAGGAAATGAGGTAAATAAATGCAAAATTTCAAAGGCATAACGCACAGATATAGAAATAAAGACTGAGACAAAAAGTGTAATTCCTGATCAGACGTCGTCTGATCTGGGACTGCACTATTTATCGTGGTGCATTTTTAGCTCACCAGAGCACAAAGTGCTCAGGGTGAGCTTTTGTGATCGCCTGATGTCTGTCGTCCGTCGGCGTGCGTCGTGCGTCGTCCGTCGTCAACAATTTGAACCTTTACAAATCTTCTCCTCTGAATCTATAGGGTGCTCAGCTTTCATCTTTGGCACATAGCTTCACCTTATAGGTCCTCTACAAAAGTTATATAAATTATGTCCCTGGAGTCAAAATTGGCCCCACCCTGGGGGTGTCAAGTTTTCAATAGAAACATATAGTGAAACTTTGAAAATCTTCTTCTCTGAAACTGGAAGGTTCTCAGCTTTGATATTTGGCACATAGCATCACCTATAGGTCCTCTACTACAAAAGTTATATAAATCATGTCCCTGGGGTTAAAATTGGCACCGCCCCAGGGGTGGCAAGTTTTCTGTAGCTGACTCCTGGAGTCACTAGTATCTTCTTGTCAAAAACTACATGTCCCAGAGCTTAGATATTTGGTGTATGGATTTACTTAGTTTACCTTTATGAATTTTGTTAATATCATAGTTCTGAGGTTAAAATTGGTCCTGCCCTGTGGGTTATACTTTAAAATAGGCTTTTTCACATCAGAAACTGCGGTTAAAGGTTTCTCCTACAACCTAGTGCACTGAGACTGACCTAGTATAGCCAGTTAGTTTTACCCTTAGTCTGATCAGTAGAGTAGAAATTGTGTTTAGCCAAATAAATAACAAACACTCATTTTAGATTGAGAAAACTAAGTGGATAATTCTCAAAATGCTCTTTCCATATCTATGTCCTGCATTAAGCTCTCAGATATCAATATAGAGTCTTATAGTGTTTTTTAATACATGTCAATCTTACAATTAACTCTCTTGTACAAAACAATCATGAAGTACAATATTGGATTCTGATCTGACACATATGTAACTTGAAGTTACATATGCGTCAGATCAGAATCCAAACTGTGCTAGGTCTCCCTTTGCACTTTTGATAACAACTTTTGGGTAGACAACTGATATTTTTAGATCTGGCCTATTGCACAGACAATTAACCCTTTACTCCATAATTGTGCATTTCTACACCATTGCAAACAGAGTAGACCCAGATTAGATGGCTCATTTAGTAGCCATCTGATCAATCTGCTCCGTTTGCTTATGATATTATATAGTGCAAATTGCATTTTCATTATAACTATTTTGTCCATGAATATTCAGTAGGTATTGAAATTTTGAATAAACATAGAACAGGGGAAGGGTTAAAAATAAGTTAAGATACGAATAATAATATGAACTCATGTAGAAGGTATAATGAAAATATCTGAAATTTCATTTATTCTTTCTGAAATTCAACCATTTTGCCCCGGGAGATGCTATACATACTTTTTTGCATGACCTTCTTTAGATTTACATTGTTATAATATGTTTACATTTACATTTTCCTTTAATTTCTATTCACTTGAGGTCCTCTACAAAAGCTATATAAATTATGCCCTTGGCGTCAAAATTGGCACACCCCAGTGCCGGCTAGTTTTCTATAGAAACATATAGTGAAAACTTTGAAAATCTTCTCCTCTGATTGTCTGGTGAGCTATGTCAGGGCCATTCTGGCCCTCTTGTTTAATTGAGAAAACTCATCATATCTCTTAGGCATCAAACTACAGTAAAACACTTCTAGAGCGGAATTATAGTGTAGAAGAATTTAGATATTCTAGACAGGTGGTTGCTTAATACAGGATGAAATATATCCTGAAAGTGGTTGATCATTCGAAAGCAAAAGTAGCAATTGGAAAACAGAAAATTGCAGATTCTGTTTCATTGAACATGTTCACGAGTAATAATTAAATGTACAATACTACTGGTCCTGCCCTGTGGGTTATACTTTAAAATAGGCTTTTTCACATCAGAAACTGCGGTTAAAGGTTTCTCCTACAACCTAGTGCACTGAGACTGACCTAGTATAGCCAGTTAGTTTTACCCTTAGTCTGATCAGTAGAGTAGAAATTGTGTTTAGCCAAATAAATAACAAACACTCATTTTAGATTGAGAAAACTAAGTGGATAATTCTCAAAATGCTCTTTCCATATCTATGTCCTGCATTAAGCTCTCAGATATCAATATAGAGTCTTATAGTGTTTTTTAATACATGTCAATCTTACAATTAACTCTCTTGTACAAAACAATCATGAAGTACAATATTGGATTCTGATCTGACACATATGTAACTTGAAGTTACATATGCGTCAGATCAGAATCCAAACTGTGCTAGGTCTCCCTTTGCACTTTTGATAACAACTTTTGGGTAGACAACTGATATTTTTAGATCTGGCCTATTGCACAGACAATTAACCCTTTACTCCATAATTGTGCATTTCTACACCATTGCAAACAGAGTAGACCCAGATTAGATGGCTCATTTAGTAGCCATCTGATCAATCTGCTCCGTTTGCTTATGATATTATATAGTGCAAATTGCATTTTCATTATAACTATTTTGTCCATGAATATTCAGTAGGTATTGAAATTTTGAATAAACATAGAACAGGGGAAGGGTTAAAAATAAGTTAAGATACGAATAATAATATGAACTCATGTAGAAGGTATAATGAAAATATCTGAAATTTCATTTATTCTTTCTGAAATTCAACCATTTTGCCCCGGGAGATGCTATACATACTTTTTTGCATGACCTTCTTTAGATTTACATTGTTATAATATGTTTACATTTACATTTTCCTTTAATTTCTATTCACTTGAGGTCCTCTACAAAAGCTATATAAATTATGCCCTTGGCGTCAAAATTGGCACACCCCAGTGCCGGCTAGTTTTCTATAGAAACATATAGTGAAAACTTTGAAAATCTTCTCCTCTGATTGTCTGGTGAGCTATGTCAGGGCCATTCTGGCCCTCTTGTTTAATTGAGAAAACTCATCATATCTCTTAGGCATCAAACTACAGTAAAACACTTCTAGAGCGGAATTATAGTGTAGAAGAATTTAGATATTCTAGACAGGTGGTTGCTTAATACAGGATGAAATATATCCTGAAAGTGGTTGATCATTCGAAAGCAAAAGTAGCAATTGGAAAACAGAAAATTGCAGATTCTGTTTCATTGAACATGTTCACGAGTAATAATTAAATGTACAATACTACTGGTCCTGCCCTGTGGGTTATACTTTAAAATAGGCTTTTTCACATCAGAAACTGCGGTTAAAGGTTTCTCCTACAACCTAGTGCACTGAGACTGACCTAGTATAGCCAGTTAGTTTTACCCTTAGTCTGATCAGTAGAGTAGAAATTGTGTTTAGCCAAATAAATAACAAACACTCATTTTAGATTGAGAAAACTAAGTGGATAATTCTCAAAATGCTCTTTCCATATCTATGTCCTGCATTAAGCTCTCAGATATCAATATAGAGTCTTATAGTGTTTTTTAATACATGTCAATCTTACAATTAACTCTCTTGTACAAAACAATCATGAAGTACAATATTGGATTCTGATCTGACACATATGTAACTTGAAGTTACATATGCGTCAGATCAGAATCCAAACTGTGCTAGGTCTCCCTTTGCACTTTTGATAACAACTTTTGGGTAGACAACTGATATTTTTAGATCTGGCCTATTGCACAGACAATTAACCCTTTACTCCATAATTGTGCATTTCTACACCATTGCAAACAGAGTAGACCCAGATTAGATGGCTCATTTAGTAGCCATCTGATCAATCTGCTCCGTTTGCTTATGATATTATATAGTGCAAATTGCATTTTCATTATAACTATTTTGTCCATGAATATTCAGTAGGTATTGAAATTTTGAATAAACATAGAACAGGGGAAGGGTTAAAAATAAGTTAAGATACGAATAATAATATGAACTCATGTAGAAGGTATAATGAAAATATCTGAAATTTCATTTATTCTTTCTGAAATTCAACCATTTTGCCCCGGGAGATGCTATACATACTTTTTTGCATGACCTTCTTTAGATTTACATTGTTAGAATATGTTTACATTTACATTTTCCTTTAATTTCTATTCACTTGAGGTCCTCTACAAAAGCTATATAAATTATGCCCTTGGCGTCAAAATTGGCACACCCCAGTGCCGGCTAGTTTTCTATAGAAACATATAGTGAAAACTTTGAAAATCTTCTCCTCTGATTGTCTGGTGAGCTATGTCAGGGCCATTCTGGCCCTCTTGTTTAATTGAGAAAACTCATCATATCTCTTAGGCATCAAACTACAGTAAAACACTTCTAGAGCGGAATTATAGTGTAGAAGAATTTAGATATTCTAGACAGGTGGTTGCTTAATACAGGATGAAATATATCCTGAAAGTGGTTGATCATTCGAAAGCAAAAGTAGCAATTGGAAAACAGAAAATTGCAGATTCTGTTTCATTGAACATGTTCACGAGTAATAATTAAATGTACAATACTACTCATGCCACTAAAACTAATGATCCCGAAGGACCAGAAAATATAAAAACAATGCGAAGTCGTATAGAAAACTTCTTTAGGAGCTGTCTGCATGACTTTCACCCTGCATTCAGCTGTCACCTGTCTGACAGACCGGTATTAATACTAATTTGAACGTCTGTTTTAAATGGGTTTTACTGCATTGAATTCCCATTTAACTGTGAGATAATATCACTTTTAATCCTTAATGCTTTCAAGTTTGTTTTTTGCAAGCTGTCACGGTTCCAAAACGGACAACAGGCATATTTTGTAGCTTTTTAGTACCTGAAAGCGATCCTTGTATTTGGGACAAAGTGCAAGTGTTACTGTTTCATCACACTCCATCAACTTTCAGGAACATTATACAGTTGAACTTCGATATCTCGAACTCCAAGGGATCATACAAATTACTTCAAGATAACAGAAGATCAAGTCATCCGATTCTAATCTGGACAATTTCTCAAGTTCACAGTTTAATACAGGTAGAAAGTATTACTCTCGACCTGCATTAAACTGTAACATGTATTTCTAGATATGCGTAGTGATACATAATACAGTAATTCTGTATCGTAAATTTTGGTAGGCCCGAATTCGAGTTCTCCGTATTCGATATATCGAAGATTAAGTATATTATATTGTGTGCGTCTGTTGCAAGACTGTTACGCTAAAATGGATAATGCAGAGATCCCTAACCGTTATACGCGAGCTGACCAGCATTTCCAAACAACTCGTCAGGCACTCGGCAAATAGTTCGAATTGGATTCGGGTTCACCTCCCTTCAGAATTTGTAAACTTGTAAGAGATCAGGGCTTAACCCTTTCGGGGCCAAATTTCCAATTGCCGTCTGCAATCCATTTTTTGTTAATTCATTCGGTAAATAAGGAAATGAGATAAATAAATTCAAGTTTCAAAGGAATAAAGCACAAATATAGAACTACAGACTGAGACAAAAAGTGAAGTCTCTGATCAGACGCCGCCTTGAAAAGGCGGCGTCTGATCTTGGACTGCACTATTTGTCTTGGACTGCACTATTTGTCGTGGTACATTTATGCGACATCGGCGGTGAAAGGGTTAAGCATACATTATTTTGTCAAAGTGATGAAGATTAACTCCTATTGTTTCACAATGCTAGTACACGGGACTGCACTATTTGTCGTGGTACATTTATGCGACATCGGCGGTGAAAGGGTTAGGCATACATTATTTTGTCAAAGTGATGAAGATTAACTCCTATTGTTTCACAATGCTAGTACACGGGACTTGGGATAGACGCAACGCAGTGTAAATTTATTATCTATTCCTGGTCATGGATTGAAAAAAAAATATTGTCCGATCCAGTATGGTTTACATATAACTTGTACCTAGAAATGATGAAAAAACTGAAACCTATTTAGCCCAATTCAATGCAATGCCAAAAGAAGCTAAGAACCAAAAGTTTCAAAATATATTATCGTTGTGAAGAAAATATTCCAAAATAGGGAATTAATATAATACATAAATACTTGAACTGCTCTGATCTAATATTTCGACCACTAAGGGCCTTTTTCAAAGATTATCATGTCAAAATACACGTCACATTTTTGTTTCATGCATTCAGCCATAAAATCAAAGAGAATAATGTTGATCCAGCGTCATGGTGACATTTGGTTGTTTTTTGAAATGTCATGACGTCATCAAAATGACGTCATCAAATGACGTCACGCATGCATTAGCGCATTATCCTCTTTGATGTTACAGCCAAATGGTCTGTAAGTTCTCAGCCTCCATATCCAATCAGTTTCATGGATCTGTCTACATGCATGGAACATCCGTTTCAAAACTACAAATCTCACATCATCACTGCTATGACCACCGATTCCAAAATGTCTGTTTATTGGCTTCTCTCTCTCATGCCTCACATCACTTAAATGTTCTTTCATTCTCTCACGAATTTCTCTCTCAGTTTCACCGACATACACCATTATATCGCATTTACTGCATTTAATTGCATATACTACATTTCTTTCTCTACAGTTTATATTGGTAGACACATTGTAAACTGATTGCCTATTTGTGTCACTTATACTTGACATTTCAAGAATACTGCATGTAGCACGGCAGCGTTAAGTTGGCTGCCAGTTCGCAGTTCGCAGTTCGTTATTCGAATAACGAACAACGAAATATTTCGCAGTTCGTTATTCGCATGTGAATAACGAAATAGTTTGCAATTCAATTTACGAATAACGAAATGGTCAATTAAGCTATAAATTAGCAGTACAGTAGAACCCCTCTAATGCGAACACTAACAGAATAACCATAGGTGTCTGTATTAGCAGGTGGTAGCTTAATGCAGGATGACAGTAATGCAGAAAGTTCCTATAGGAGTTTTCTGCATAACTTTCGTTCTGCATTAAGCTACCACCTGTCTCTGCCAGACAGAATTATGCCCCATTTTGGTGTTCGCATTAGAGGGGTTTTACTGTAATTATATTCTAGATACTGCAGAACCGGATTATCGCGGGTACATATAAAAGTCAGGCCACTTTGCAGTTTTCATTCGAATAACAAATTTGGTCCCAGTTCAATATCCGAATATATTCAAGACACTGTAGACCTAACTCATATGTAAATCAAATCATATATATACGATCCGGAGCCATTTGAATAACGAAATATTTCGTAGTTCTACCTCTGAATAACGAAATGGTCAAAGTAAGTTATTAATGTTCAATGATGATATACACTGTACACCCCAATCATAGAGAAATCAAACATTAATATATTAATTCCAGAGCCATTTTGCAGATCATTATTTGAATAACGAAATATTTCGCAGTTCGTTATTCGAATAACGAAATATTTCGCAATTCGTTATTCGAATAACGAAATGATACTAATTAGTTATAAATTATCAGAGATAATATTTTAGACACCGTAGGCCCAGTCATAGTGTAATCAATGATTTCTATATTAAATACGGAGTCATTTCGCAGTTCGCTATTCGAATAACGAAATATTTCGCAGTTCAACCTGGGAATAACGAAATGGCCAAATTAAGTTTTAAATGGGTAATGATGACATTTTAAACACACTAGACCCCTTCATAGAGGAAGCAATGATTTATATATAATAAATACAGGACCATTTAGCATTTCGTTATTCGAATAACCTCAATTCAACCTCCGAATAACGAAATGGCCAAAACCAGCTATATATGCGCAAAGATGATATTTTAGATACCCTAGACCCAAGCAATAGTGGAATCAATGGTTTCTATATAAAATCCGGAGCCATTTCGCAGTTCGTTATTCGAATACCGAAATATTTGGACGAAAAACGAAATGGCCAAAAGCAGTTATAAATGCGCAAAGATGATATTTTAGATACCCTAGACCCAAGTCATAGTGGAATCAAAGAATTATATATAAAATCCAGAGCCATTTCGCAGTTCGTTATTCGAATAACGAAATATTTCGCAGTTCAACCTGCGAATAACGAAATGGCCAAAAGCAGTTATAAATGCGCAAAGATGATCTTTTAGATACCCTAGACACAAGTCATAGTTGAGTTAATGATTTCTATATAAAATCCGGAGCCATTTCGCAGTTCGTTATTCGAATAACGAAATATTTCGCAGTTCAACTTCCGAATAACGAAATGGCCAAAATAAGTTTTAAATGTATAATAATGATATTTTAGACACACTAGACCCCTGTCATAGTGGAATCAATGATTTCTATATGAAATCCCGAGCCATTTCGCAGTTCGTTATTCGAATAACGAAATATTTCGCAGTTCAACCTCCGAATAACGAAATGGCCAAAATAAGTTTTAAATGCGTAATGATGATATTTTAGATACCCTAGACCCAAGTCATAGTAGAATCAATGATTTCTATATAAATCCGGAGCCATTTCGCAGTTCGTTATTCGAATAACGAAATATTTCGCAGTTCAACCTTCGAATAACGAAATGGCCAAAACCAGTTATAAATGCGCAAAGATGATATTTTAGATACCCAAGACCCCAGTCATAGTTGAATCAATGATTTCTATATAACATCTGGAGCCATTTCGCAGTTCGTTATTCGAATAACGAAATATTTCGCAGTTCAACCTCCGAATAACGAAATGATCAAAACCAGTTATAAATGCGTAAAGATGATATTCTAGATACCCTAGACCCAAATCATAGTGGAATCAAATATTTCTATATGAAATCCAGAGCCATTTAGCAGTTCGTTATTCGAATAACGAAATATTTCGCAGTTCAACCTCCGAATAACGAAATGGCCAAAATAAGTTTTAAATGTTTAATAATGATATTTTAGACACAAAAGACCCGAGTCATAGTGGAATCAATGATTTCTATACAAAATCCGGGACCATTTCGCAGTTCGTTATTCGAATAAAGAAATATTTTGCAGTTCAACATCTGAATAACGAAATAGCCAAAACCAGCTATAAATCCGCAAAGATAATATTTTAGATACCCTAGACCCAAGTCATAGTGGAATCAATGATTTTAATATAAAATCCGGAGCCATTTCGCATTTCGTTATTCGAATAACGAAATATTTCGCAGTTCAATCTCCGAATAACGAAATGGCCAAAATAATTTTAAATGTTTAATAATGATATTTTAGACACACTAGACCCATGTCATAGTGGAATCAATGATTTCTATATAAAATCCAGAGCCATTTCGCAGTTCGTTATTCGAATATCGAAATATTTCGCAGTTCAACCTCCGAATAACAAAATGGCCAAAACCAATTATAAATGCGTAATGATGATATTTTAGATACCCTAGACCCAAATCATAGTGGAATCAAAGATTTCTATATAAAATATGGAGCCATTTCGCATTTCGTTATTCAAATAACGAAATATTTCGCAGTTCAACCTCCGAATAACGAAATGGCCAAAATAAGTTTTAAATATTTAATAATGATATTTTAGATACCCTAGACCCAAGTCATAGTGGAATCAATGATTTCTATATAAAATCTGGAGCCATTTCGCAGTTCGTTATTCGAATAACGAAATATTTCGCAGTTCAATCTCCGAATAACAAAATAGCCAAAACCAGTTATAAATGCGTAATGATGATATTTTAGATACCCTAGACCCAAATCATAGTGGAATCAAAGATTTCTATATAAAATCTGGAGCCATTTCGCATTTCGTTATTCGAATAACGAAATATTTCGCAGTTCAACCTCCGAATAACGAAATGGCCAAAATAGGTTTTAAATATTTAATAATGATATTTTAGACACACTAGACCCATGTTATAGTGGAACAATGATTTCTGTATAAAGTCCGGAGCCATTTCGCAGTTCGTTATTCGAATAACGAAATATTTCGCAGTTCAACCTCCGATTAACGAAATGGCCAAAACCAGTTATAAATGCGTAAATATCATTATTAAACATTTAAAACTTTTTGGCCATTTCGTTATTCGGAAGTTGAACTGCTAAATAGTTCGTTTTTCGAATAACGAACTGCGAAATGGCTCCAGATCATCTTTGCGCATTTATAACTGCTTTTGGCCATTTCGTTATTCGCAGGTTGAACTGCGAAATATTTCGGTGTTCGAATAACGAACTGCGAAATGGCTCTGGATTTTATATAGAAATCTTTGATTCCACTATGATTTTGGTCTAGTGTATCTAAAATATCATCTTTACGCATTTATAACTGGTTTTGGCCATTTCGTTATTCGGAGGTTGAACTGCGAAATATTTCGTTATTCGAATAACGAACTGCGAAATGGTTCCGGATTTTATATAGAAATCATTGATTACACTATGATTTGGGTCTAGCGTGTCTAAAATATCATTATTACGCATTTAAAACTTAATTTGGCCATTTCGTTATTCGGAGGTTGAACTGCGAAATATTTCGTTATTCGAATAACGAACTGCGAAATGGCTCCGGACTTTATATAGAAATCATTGTTCCACTATGACATGGGTCTAGTGTGTCTAAAATATCACCATTACGCATTTAAAACTTATTTTGGCCATTTCGTTATTCGGAGGTTGAACTGCGAAATATTTCGTTATTCGAAAAACGAACTGCGAAATGGCTCCGGCATTTATATAGAAATCATTGATTCCACTATGACATGGGTCTAGTGTGTCTAACATATCTTCATTAAACATTTAAAACTTATTTTGGCCAATTTGTTATTCGGAGGTTGAACTGCGAAATATTTCGTTATTCGAATAACGAATTGCGAAATGGCTCTGGATTTTATATAGAAATCTTTTATTCCACTATGATTTGGGTCTAGGGTATCTAAAATATCATCATTACGCATTTATAACTGGTTTTGGCCATTTTGTTATTCGGAGATTGAACTGCGAAATATTTCGTTATTCGAATAACGAACTGCGAAATGGCTCCGGATTTTATATAGAAATCATTGATTCCACTATGACCTGGGTCTAGGGTATCTAACATATCGTTATTATGCATTTAAAACTTAATTTGGCCATTTCGTTATTCGGAGGTTGAACTGCGAAATATTTCGTTATTCGAATAACGAACTGCGAAATGGCTCCAGATTTTATATAGAAATCATTGATTCCACTATGGCATGGGTCTAGTGTGTCTAAAATATCACCATTAAGCATTTAAAACTTATTTTGGCCATTTCGTTATTCGGAGGTTGAACTGCGAAATATTTCGTTATTCGAATAACGAACTGCGAAATGGCTCCGGCATTTATATAGAAATCATTGATTTCACTATGACATGGGTCTAGTGTGTCTAAAATATCATTATTAAACATTTAAAACTTATTTTGGCCATTTCGTTATTCGGAAGTTGAACTGCGAAATATTTCGTTATTCGAATAACGAACTGCGAAATGGCTCCGGATTTTATATAGAAATCATTAATTCAATTATGACTTGTGTCCAGGGTATCTAAAAGATCATCTTTGCGCATTTATAACTGCTTTTGGCCATTTCGTTATTTGCAGGTTGAACTGCGAAATATTTCGTTATTCGAATAACGAACTGCGAAATGGCTCTGGATTTTATATAGTAATCTTTGATTCCACTATGAATTGGGTCTAGGGTATCTAAAATATAATCTTTGCGCATTTATAACTGCTTTTGGCCATTTCGTTATTCGCAGGTTGAACTGCGAAATATTTCGTTATTCGAATAACGAACTGCGAAATGGCTCCGTATTTAATATAGAAATCATTGATTCCACTATGACTGGGCCTACGGTTTCTAAAATATTATCTCTGATAATTTATAACTAATTAGTATCATTTCGTTATTCGAATAACGAACTGCGAAATATGTCGTTATTCGAATAACGAACTGCGAAATATTTCGTTATTCAAATAATGATCTGCAAAATGGCTCTGGAATTAATATATTAATCTTTGATTTCTCTATGATTGGGGTGTACAGTGTCTAAAATATCATCATTGAACATTAATAACTTACTTTGACCATTTCGTTATTCAGAGGTAGAACTACGAAATGTTTCGTTATTCAAATGGCTCCGGATCGTATATATATGATTTGATTTACATATGAGTTAGGTCTACAGTGTCTTGAATATATTCGGATATGGAACTAGGACCTAATTTGTTATTCAAATGAAAACTGCAAAGTGGCCTGACTTTTATATGTACCCGCGACAATCCGGTTCTGCAGTATCTAGAATATAATTACAGTAAAACCCCTCTAATGCGAACACTTAAATGGGGCATAATTTTGTCTGGCAGAGACAGGTGGTAGCTTAATGCAGAACGAAAGTTATGCAGAAAACTCCCATAGGAACTTTCTGCATTACTTTCATCCTGCATTAAGCTACCACCTGCTAATACAGACACCTATGGTTATTCTGTTAGTGTTCGCATTAGAGGGGTTCTACTGTACTGTTAATTTATAGCTTAATTGACCATTTCGTTATTCGTAAATTGAATTGCAAACTATTTCGTTATTCACATGCGAATAACGAACTGCGAAATATTTCGTTGTTCGTTATTCGAATAACGAACTGCGAAATATTTCGCAGTTCGTTATTCGAATAACGAACTGCGAACTGGCAGCCAACTTAACGCTGCCAAGTAGCACAACCCTGTGAACAGACTGTATTGCTTGGTCTAACAATCATCCTGTTAGTTTTTGAATGCACCAGTGTGTCACATAGATTTTTTTCACGCCTGAATGCTACGATTGGCAGTTGTTGGAATACTTCTTTAAGCCGGTCTGATTGATGCAAAACTTTTGAATGTGTTTTTTACAATGTCATGTATATTCGGTAGCAGATTTGAATACGTCAAAACTAAAGGGACCCTATTCATTTTCCTATTAGATCTAACTGTTTGTTTCTTTACTAATGTGGCAGATCTGTCAAGTTTATCCACCCTTACCAACTGATTTTCTATCATCCTGCCACTATATCCTCTCTTCCTTAACTGACCCTTGAGTTTATTTCTTTCTCTAATATAGTCGGATTCTCTTTCGCATATACGCTTAATTCTTAGTCACAAACCATATGCTATGCTCTTCTTTGTACTAGGAGGATGGCAGGAAGAATTGTTAAGGTACAGCTGTTTGTCTGTAGGTTTAACATAAAGATCTATGTATATATGGCCATTGTCTATTTTAACTAGAGTGTCCAGAAATTATATCTGATCCAAACCATATCTAAGCTCTATACTAATATTCGGGTGAATACTGTTTGCATGTTTCGCAAAATCTTCCAGTTCTTGAACTGTACCATCCCAGATCCCGAAACCATCATCAATGAATCTCTTGTAAAACATTGGCACTTTTTTGTGTGACATCAATTCTTCATCCCATTTCCTCATATATGAACAAGCAAAATTCTTTCCTAATTTGGAACCAATTGCCACCCCATCCTTTTGTATGAAAGTGCTATCTCCAAAAGAAAATGTGTTGTTGTCTAAAACTATTTGAATCATCTTAAAAACATTTTCTGTATCAATCGTAGTATTCAGGCGTGATAAAAATCTATGTGACACACTGGTGCATTCAAAAACTAACAGGATTGTTAGACCAAGCAAATACAGTCTGTTCACAGGGTTGTGCTACTTGCAGTATTCTTGAAATGTCAAGTATAAGTGACACAAATAGGCAATCAGTTTACAATGTGTCTACCAATATTAACTGTAGAGAAAGAAATGTAGTATATGCAATTAAATGCAGTAAATGCGATATAATGGTGTATGTCGGTGAAACTGAGAGAAATTCGGGAGAGAATGAAAGAACATTTGAGTGATGTGAGGCATGAGAGAGAGAAGCCAATAAACAGACATTTTGGAATCGGTGGTCATAGCAGTGATGATGTGAGATTTGTAGTTTTGAAACGGATGTTCCATGCATGTAGAACTGAAAGACAGATCCATGAAACTGATTGGATATGGAGGCTGAGAACTTACAGACCATTTGGCTGTAACATCAAAGAGGATAATGCGCTAATGCATGCATGACGTCGTTTCACCCATGACGTCATTTGATGACGTCATTTTGATGACGTCATGACATTTTAAAAAACAACCAAATGTCACCATGACGCTGGATCAACATTATTCTCTTTGATTTTATGGCTGAATGCATGAAACAAAAATGTGACGTGTATTTTGACATGATAATCTTTGAAAAAGGCCCTTAGTGGTCGAAATATTAGATCAGAGCAGTTCAAGTATTTATGTATATTATCGTTAACCAGACTAATAACATCGGTGCTCAGTGCGTATTAAGTATCCATGCAGGCGTTACATACTCTTTTCTGTATATATATACACACACATGTTAACGCCATTGTGAACAGACAAGGGCCAGATCAGGCATGATCCCAGATAGAAAAACCCTCTGATCAGCATCTGCTCTATTCGCTTATGACTTTAGATTTGAGTTCAAAGCGTCCTGTGGTTATATGTCATTGTACCCTTGTATGACGTTGATGTCTCTTGACGTCGTTACAATGCTACAACGTTATCGTATGTATATTTATATGTTATGTATCCTCCTGAAGAATGAAACTGGTAGGGGAAAACATAAAGGTTTTCGGCATGTTATTATAGATCTTAAACTTAAATCATTTGTCTGTATGGCGTCATATCCTTGCCCGAGGTTATAAAACTTAAAAAGAACTCTGTGCTCAAAACTCAGTTTCTACTACAGGCTATACTTTTGACATAACACGTTTTAACTGATTCTAGTAACCTCATTTGGACATATTTTTACAGTAAATATTATGTATGCAAAAACTGACTATATATAAAATGTTTGCTGAAGGGTTTTGAGCGGAGAAAAATTCTGAGTGTTGAGCACAGAGTTTGTTTTAAGTTTTATAACCTCGGGGCCTGGTCTTTGTTTTTGATTAATTTGAGTGAATGCTTTTGATTAATTTTCGCAAAAATTAACCATGATAATTAGTGCAGTCCCGGATCTGTCGCCGCTTTTCACCAAGTACGTGACTTTCTGTCTCAAACTCTATTTCTATATTTGTGCTTTATTCCTTTGAAATTTGCATTTACTTATTTATTTTCCTTATTTTACAGAATGATTTAACAAAAGGGATTTGCAGACGACAATAAGAAACTTGGCACCGAAAGGGTTAACAGGGCTGCGACATTTTTCATGATGCTGTCAGTTTTGAACAGGTCATGTCGTGTTGAGTGATGTAAAAGTAATCAACGAGCTGTGTGGTTACTAGCTGGATGGGTGAATATTGAAGATTCACGTTATAATATAGATGTCGCTACCGCTACAGACACAGCAAAACCATTGTTTTGAAGATCACTGCTGATATAACTGCGTTGAATGTTGTCCCCTTTAATTTCAAACATGTAATCGTGGTCCCAAACAAACTAGATCTTGATGACACGCCGACATTACTACTGTCGCATCTGATTCAAAACTCTTTGTAAATATTATTATATAATTGCTCGTGGCAGCCTTTGAATTACTTCTGGGCTATTAGTCGGACGATGAAACATATACATGTACTGCTAAAATAGTAATGCCTTCATACCGATAGCATTTCAAAACAGTTATAGTATGCGTACGGCTGTCACAAATATAAATATGATTTTAAGGATTCAAGAACTACAGAACTACAATCGACATTCTAGACAGTATCACTCACTGGTAAGTGGAATGTCACATTTCAATACTAAAACAGTAGAACCCGTCTTAAGCTAATATCACAAATAGGTCTAATTATGGTTCTGTAAAGCAGCTGGTAGCTTATTACAGCATAAAGCATAACTTTTGCCCTGTATTAAGCAACCACTTGCTCTTAAAGATTCCCCTGAACAATTATCATAAGGTCGCTTCAGACAGGTACGACTGTATATGGGAAGCATGTACAAACACTTACATGTGGTGTAGACAAAGTGACGTAAATGACTGATCCTTGTTCAGATGAGATACTGTCCGATAAATCCAGCTCGTAACTTATCAGTCCCAGTTGTTGTCGGTTCTCATATTCCATTAGATGAAGCTTATGATGAAAGATGATATATAAACGCACATTCTGATCGTATTACCTGTTAAATACGACTCGCATTTGCAAACAGCACAGAACAACCTGAAACACGCTGTGTTTCATCAGGATGTATGCTATTTGATACAAGGTCAATAGTTTCTTAAAACAAAATGTTGCGCTTGCGCAATACTATAACAAACTTTAACTTCAGGATTTTGATTCTTGTTACACCGCATTGATACAAAACATCTGCTGCCTCAGATCAGCGATATTGGATTATGATCTACACTTTTCGACAGGCCGATACCCTACATAATTATTGCAAAGACGGTTGAGAGCACATAGTATACCCAGGTCTAGGTTCACTTTGTATCTTTTGACATCGCTAACAGCTACAGATAATAGAAATAAAGAAACAACCATTGCTGTTCATGTTTCAGTTAATCGATCATCAAATATTACCGCCTTATCTATGTACAAAAAATTGAGAAAAAGACATGACACTTCAATGTAAAACATACAGTGTGGATTAAAACAGCGGTGTAATTCACACCTGCATCCATGATGTAAATCTTTTTTTCAAATAATTTACATACATGTATATGACAAAATGATGTTCGTAATAAGTCAGAATATACATTGAATAGAATGCATAAAGTCTAACATCAACTCATTGCATTAATTATAAAAATGATACAGTCATATCCAGTTTCACAGAAGTGGAAAAAACAGTCCTACAGGGAGCGCCACCTACACAAAAGGACACGGCACCAAACACCATGCATCAAACATGAATAGCACATTATTCCTGAAATTCGTCGTTTACTTTTAGTAAATAATGTATAAAAATAATAATGTTTCATATAAATGGTTCATGATCAACTTTGGTTTGGTGAGACAATTTCAGAAATATAAATGAACATACCACTGCTATAACTTTCATCCTGTACGGAACCATTTCACCGCCAATGTCGCAAGAATGCGCCACGACAAATAGTGCAGTCCCAGATCAGTCGGGGCGGCATCTGATCAGGGACTTCACTTTTTGTCTCAAACTCTGTTTCTATGTCTGTGCTTTAGTCCTTTGGAATTTGCATTTATTTAACTCATTTCCTTATTCTACCATATTATTTAACAAAATTGGATTGCAGACGACAGTTTGAAATGTGTGCCGAAAGAGTTTATAGAGAATAGGGGTGGCGATCAATTTTCTTTACGGCACATGTAATAAACTAGTAAAATGGTACTTCAAATAGGTTACGCAATTTTGGGAGTTTTTTTCTTGATCAATGCCGAACAGTTATAATCGATCATGTATTTTTTCTTAGAAATACGATTAATTCGGGGAAGCCTTCATTCTCACATTTAACTATGGTAGTCTTATTATTTTAGATATTTTCATCGCTACATTTCGGACATCCATCAAAGAGGCGCCGCCATTTTAAAATTTACTGGAATCGATGAGTCATTGTCTACATCAAACTTCAAAATACTGCTAAATGATACACATGAGAGGGTGTTACAAAGTTGTAAGTGAAAATAAATAGCAAGACGCTAAGCGGCTGGCCAAGAATTTACTGTATGTTTTCATGTCAATGTCATCAGGTGTTAACTGAAAGTGACATAGGCAAACAGTGTAGACCGAGATGTGAAGCTACACCAGGGTCGTCATTGTTTGTTGATACGCATGTGATGTTCAAATATATGAACCGGTATATCATTTTAACGTGGCGTAGCTGTAACTTATGATGGACTTTTCGGACGGGAAGGGCTTAAGTTAATATTATTACAATGAAGAAACTATTCCAAAATAGGGAATTAATATAATACATAAATACTTGAACTGCTCTGATCTAATATTTCGACCACTAAGGGCCTTTGTCAAAGATTATCATGTCAAAATACACGTCACATTTTTGTTACATGCATTCAGCCATAAAATCAAAGAGAATAATGTTGTTTTTTTAAATGTCATGACGTCATCAAAATGACGTCATCAAATGACGTCATGGGTGCAACGACGTCATGCATGCATTAGCGCATTATCCTCCTTGATGTTACAGCCAAATGGTCTGTACGTTCTCAGCCTCCATATCCAATCAGTTTCATGGATCTGTCTTTCAGTTCTACATGCATGGAACATCTTTCTGTTTCGGATGTTCCATGCATGTAGAACTGAAAGACAGATCCATGAAACTGACGCTGGATCAACATTATTCTCTTTGATTTTATGGCTGAATGCATGTAACAAAAATGTGACGTGTATTTTGACATGATAATCTTTGACAAAGGCCCTTAGTTGTCGAAATATTAGATCAGAGCAGTTCAAGTATTTATGTGTTAATATTATTATCCAGACGTTAATGGTTTATACTTATAGAAAGTTAATATTTATTCATATTCATACTTAAGAAAAGGAAAACATGTAGAATCGTGTGATTTCAGTGGTTTCAGAAAGTGACATTTCAGAGGCGTCAAAAGACGTCAATTTGAGGGAATGGGGTAAAGCATGTGGTTGCTTAATGCAGGGCAAAAATAATGGTTTGACCTGCATTAAGCTACCACATATCTTACTGATTAACAATTAAACCTCTTTTTGATAACTTCTTAAGATGGGTTCTACTGTACATATATAAGTACTGCGGGCTTCTTTGGTAATTGTAGACAAGTTTAAAGTTCTGTTTAAACAGTTTAGCCACTCTGTTGACATGATGTGGACACGACCTTTGTGAATGGCTTGGTATTTGCATGGGTACAAATTGCACACTAATTGTCTCAGCCTTGATCTTGCATTGCTGTAAGAGCGATGTCTGGGACATGATAAACAAGTTGATGTCGTCAATGCCTTCAATGAAACATCTCGATATTTGGATGAAATATTAAATATTGATACTTAATTTTTTGATGCCATGTTTCTTCTGCTTACCAAAACTTCAGTCCAACCAGATATTCCATCACCCTTTTAAGACTATTTATCCTTCGCATGGTAGGCGCGACACGACTCATGTTTTAAAACAGTTTGAATCCAGACGAGACAACGAGTAACTGAGCCTCTCATCAGCATCCAAGCAGGTCCCGAGGTTATAAAACGTTTTGCTCGAGTTTTAGATCATTCTCAAGCAACTGATTGGTCAGATTCTGAGCTTGCTCAGAATCTGCCCAATCAGATACTTGAGAATGAACTTCAGACTTGGACCCAGGACCCAGACCCAGGATCCAAGCTATTTCATACTCGATCTAACGCGTAAGTAATAGCAAAACGTGATTCTTAATTGATTGGAATTTAAGCAATCATCATTTGTATGTCATGCTGAGAGATATTCAAAATATATATTACAAGCGGGATGACAATGACTTCAATATAGTTAATAACGTCTAGATGGCGATGTTCCTCGTGCTACATCATACGGAATTTATTTTTAACAAATTTATCCGTTTCGCAAGGGACCGTTCCTCTGTTGATGATTTCAATATTTGAAATCGTGTTATTACTGAATAACTTTAAAGAAAAGGCTGCACTCGATTTGTCCAAATAGGTGGGTGAAAAAGATTTGGACAATGGTTTTAGTTGTAAAAAATGCTTTAAACAAAAACTGGTGTAACATTCCGTATTATAATAGGGACACTCTCTGTTTCGTCAGTTAATCAAAACCAATTATAAATGTTTAAATTGCATAGAATTTGAGGAAAAGAAAAAAAGTAATTAAATTTACAATTTCACTCAACACGTCTGAGTTTACACTCAATTCAAAGTATTCACTATATGTCCCTCTGAAACAAACAGGAGCCGTATGATATGTGTCTACTCTGTTGGCAAATGTATGGAAAAGCATTTTGTATGAGGTAAATGATTAATACAAGTCTCAATGAAATTACATGTAATAGGTTTAGTAATTCTGTTTTTTATTGTAATGTTCATATCTGAAGAATAATTTTTTAATATAAATAAATTATTAATACGGTGCATGTTATCAGATTTATTCTTTACTCCATATAATTATAATTATGCCATGAACTTATAAGCTTTGTGCTAGAAGCCAAACACTGTAACATTTATTAGAAAATACCTCACTTTCGAATCGTTTTCTGCATATTGTGACACATATGAAAGTTTAATAGTCATTCCAGGCCTGTTGAACCGTATATGTCACGGATCGAATATGTAACACGAGTGAAAAATTCGACCGAATATGTCACACGTGATGATGATCAGCCAAAAACACTTTGTGGCATAAATAAGATTTAAATACGTGGTTGCCATATTCTTTTTTTGTGTTCACTTTGTGGGTGTAACATATTCGTTTTGGTGTGCATAAGATCTTTTGTATATTTAACCCTTTCGTCGCCAAATTTCTAATTGTCGTCTGCAAACAAATTTTGTTAAATCATTCGGTAAAATAAGGAACTATCACAGCGTATGTGACATATACGTTTACGTTTTTTACTGGCATTCTGGGCAGACGAATATGACACATTTGACAAGTGTGATTTTTACGGTCGAATATATCACACACGTGTCACATATTCGATCCGTGAAATATACGGTTCAACACAGGCCAATGACTTTTTTTGGCTACTAATTAGATCTTTTGTATATTTAACCCTTTCGTCGCCAAATTTCTAATTGTCGTCTGCAAACAAATTTTGTTAAATCATTCGGTAAAATAAGGAAATGAGATAAATACATACAAAGTTCAAATGAATAAAGCACATATATAGAAATTGAGATTGAGACAAAAGTAAAGTCCTTGACCAAATGCTACCTTGAAAAGGCGGCGTCTGATCTGGGACTGCACTATTTGTTGTGGTGCATTTTTGCGAAATTGGCGGCGAAATGGTTAATTTTGCGACATTGGCGGTGAAAGGGTTAATGGCATTTGAACACAGAAAATTTTGGTCACGGAATAAATAGACTCATATATACAGTAAAACCCGCTAAACCGAGCGTTCAATTTAGTATAAATATCGATCTTGGAGACAGGTGGCATCTTAATACATGGTGAATATCAACCAGAAAGCTCCGCTGATAGCGTTCTGCATGACCTCCATTCTGCATTAATCACCCGCCTGCCTAAATATATCCAAATACTATCCTACTAGAGTTCCGGTATTCAATAAGCAATCAGATGAGACCTTTATCAGATGGCACCTACAGGAATAGTCAGATGTAGGTTTACTCAAGACTCAATACTCAGCTATACCCATGAGGAAAGGGTCAACTAGACAAACAAGCTCATTCAGCAACATGTATGTTTAACCATTTCACTGTTGTAAGAAATTATGCCATCATCAATAATGGGTTAGTTGAATTTCTATAATGGTATATGTACTGAGGTGTTTTGGTAGTGGTAGAATATGTAGATGAAAAAGTAGTAAAGGCAATCAGGCAAAGTCACATACAAGAGGCAACCACAACCAAAACATCGATAGACAGCATGTCATACACACACACAAACACACACGCACACACACGAAATGAACACAGAACACACCAACACACACACAAGCACCAGAGATAAACATTCCAAATATTAACAAAAACATGAACAAAGGCACAAGTACAAAGACACAAGACAAACAAAAGTAAGGGAGTACCGCCTTGGAACTGTCAGTAGCAAAATTACCACTGGGGTTTGAGAGTCAAATTCATAAGTACATAGAGAAATGTACAATCCACTTTCAAAATACGGTACGCCCATTAACTCTTATATTGTCCGTTTTGAACTGGCAATGACCAGTTCTGTCAAGGTCGTGTATATTTATGTGAGAGCGCACTTTATTTGTAGACGCTCTTGTCTCGTTTATCTAGTTTTCCTGCCTGTTCTATCTTTTTATTGGTATTTACAAATATTTTAAATTTAGACGAGTGTCTCATTAAGAGTTAAGCTGTTTTCCAATAGGTCTCATATTCCAGTTCAACTCTAGTTGATCAGCGAGTTCATATCTATTGCATATCTTTCATTAACCGGTTAGACAAGCATGCAGTTCCTTCCGGTTAGTGATTTCATATAATTATATTGTATATCTTTTGCATATCTTTCATTGACCGGCTAGACAATCACGTGGTTCCTTCCGGCTAGTGATTTCAAATATATTGCATATCTATTGTATATCTTTCATTGACTAGATAGATAATCACGCGTTTAGGTTTGGTTAGTGATTTCATCCATGTGAAGTGCTTTTGAACGCGCATATCTGGTGTGAAAAGAGCGCTATATAAATGTGGTACAATAATAGTAACAACAACTCTCCATGTTTATTACCCCACACTAATGACACCGGTATGTCAGCCTTAACGTATGTAGTAGACACAAATTACACAGTGACAGCTGCTTAAAGCAATATACCATACATCAGTGTCAACTCAATTGCGTAATTTAATCTATTGTAGAACGCATTTACTTAGCTAAGCAATTGCATATACAGTAAACACTCGATACAACGCAACTTTAGTAAGGAGGAATTTATGGCTGATGAAAGTAATGCAGACAACTCCTCTAGGACCTTTCTATATGACTTTCACCCTGCATTAAGCCGCCCCTGCATACAAAGACATACATTCTTCATATTAAAACTTTCGCAGTATCGAGTCCGACTACAAAAAACAGGTGTATCTGCTGAATTTGCGTATTAAGGGTGTCATATTTCACACATAATGTAACAAAGTGAACTTGATTTGTAACTAGAAGTACACATACAGTACCTTGGTACACATGTGCATTAACAGAAGGCCTATTTTGGGTAACAAGGCGAACTTATAGGGCAAAAACATGTACGCAAAAAAAAAGAAACGTACTAATTTCCATATTTAGGGTGAAATACTACACAAATAGTGTAACAAAGTGCACGTCATTTGTAACAAAATGTACACATACAGTACCTAGATACATATATACATTAACGGAAGGCCTACTTAGGGTAACAAGGCACACTTATAGGGCGACAAAAATGCGTTAGCGCTAACAGAACTGCACCGCTTGGTATATTTGGATGCCATACTTCACACAGGGTGTAAATATTTGGAACGTCAATTGTAACAAAATGTACACATATAGTACCTTGGTAAATAATTACACGAACGGAATGCCTACGTTGGGTAACAAAGCGCATTTATAGGGCAGGAAAGTATACATAATCGTTACACAAATTTATTCTTGGCTTATTTTGGGGACCATACTTCATACATAATGTACCAAAGTGCACTTGATTTCTAACAACATTTACCCATACAGTTCCTTGGTGCACATATACATTAACATAAGGCTTACTTTGGGTAAGAAGGCGCACTTATAGGGCGACAGAGTACACATCATCAGAAACAGAAACAGAAACGTACCGCTTGGCATATTTAGGGTGTCATACCTCACACACATGGTGTACGAACGTGCACTTGATTTGTAACAAAGTGTACACATACAGTTCCTTGGTACACATAAATGTTAACAGAACTCCCACTGTGGGTAAGAAGGCGCACTTATAGGGCGACAAAGAGGACACACATTCGCTAACAGAAAATACTCATTTGCGTATTTAGTGTGTAACTCTTCACACATAGTGTAACAAAAAGCGCTTGATTATTAAACAAAATGTACACATACAGTCCTTTAGTAGAAAATATAAATCAACAAATCAAATCAAATCAAATATACGTTATTACACTTAGTTCACGATTTTACATGGGTTTATGAATGAGAGTATACATATGCATACAAAGGCAAAATATATTCATATATACAGTAATTTACAAGTAAAAATTCAATATCATAGAACATTTCATTTTCAGAGATTGTTAAATAAGTTCAATAGATAAAGGCAAGGGTCAGGTGCTTACATATAGGTATTATAAGTATGCTTACGTTCATTTCATATCAGCAATTGTATTAATGGTTGTATCAGGTTGGATGTAAATTATGTTTTAACCGCCTCAAAATATAAACCCGAGGTCATTGTTTATCAAGACAAAATGCAAAACCTTTTGCATGTCTTGCTAACAATTTACAATGCTAAATTTGCAAAAGCTTCGCAAATGATCTTATGAAAGCTTTCATCTTTTAACAGAATGTCTACGTTAGGTAACAAGGGCACTTATAGTGAAAAGGGTACGCAAAAACGCTTATTTGTATATTTAGGGTGCCATACTTCACACATAGTGTAAGAAAGTCGTGCACTTGATTTGTAACTTTAACAGAAGGCTTACTTTGCGTAAGAAGGCGCACCTATAGGGAGACACAGAGAAGTACTTAATTGCATATTTAGGGTGTCATACTTCACACATAGTGAAGTACGCATGATCGATAACTGAGAAGTATAGCTTGGCATATATACTTCACACATAGTGTAATAAAGTGCACTTGATTAGTAATAACATGTGCACATACGGTACCTTCATACACATATACATTAACAGAAGGCTTACATTGGGTAATAATGCGCACTTATTGGACGATAAAGTATACAAACTCGCTTACAGAAAAGTACTGCTTGGCATATTTGGGGTGTCATACTGCACACATAGTGTAGCAAAGTGCACTTGATTTTTAACAAAATGTACACATACAGTACCTTCGTACACACATACATTAACAGAAGGCTTACTTTGGGTAACAAAGCACACTTATAGGGCGACACAGTGGGCATAATCGCTTACAGAAAAGTACCGCTTGGCAAATTTAGGATGCCATACCTCACAATAGTGTACTTCATTTGTAACATAATGTACACATACAGTACCTTGGCACGCATAAATATCTACAGAAGTCCTACATTGGGTAACAATGCGCAGTTACAGTGCGACAAAGACGCACACTCGCTAACAGAAATACACTAATTTGCGTAATTAGAGTGTCATCTACATGTATAGTACAAATATACATTAACGGAATACCTATTTTAGGTAACAAAGCGAACTTATAGGGAGAACAAGTACGCTAAATTGCTAACAGAAAGAAATTCTTTGTACTTATGTATATTTAGAGTGCCATGTTTCACACATAGTGTAACAAAGTGCACGCCATTTATTACGGAATAAAGACATATAATACCTTGGACCACATATGCATCTGTGAGTAACAAGTCACACTTATTTATCAAGTAAATGGTTATTCTGCTATCTGTGTCAAATCATCTGTCTAGTTCACAATATCCGTTCCTAACTTTCGGCGCCAAATTTCGAAATGTCATCTGCATTCCGATTTTGTAGAAGGGATGAAGGGATTCAGATGAATAAAGGCAACCTTCAAAGGGCGATAACGCAGTAATAGAACCAGATGTTGAGACAAACAGTGAAGTCCCTGGTCAAACGCTATCCTGTTCGTCAAGGCGCATGTTTTGGAACATTTACAGTGAACTTAATTATTTCCGTCATATAAACGCTTTTCCTTGCCTTTACAAACAGAGTAGACCCAGTTCAGATGGCTGCTGCAATTTGAAAGATCTGTTTTCCCTAATTTCTAAACTGGGTTAAATGTTTTACATTCCATATTTCGTTGTTACTAGTTTTTCCATAAATATTCAGTAGGCATTGAAAGCTGTTATATAACGTAGAACAGAGTTAACTGTCTATGATTTGTGTACTTTGTTAGGTTATTGAAGGTATCATGTTTCATTTGAAGGGGTGATTTGTTTTGGTTTTATTTTCATTTTATTTCATTTCTCTACGTCCGAATGTAACTCCGGTCGTATTATGTTATGTCACTTGTCCGTCCGTCCGTCCGTCCGTCCGTCTGTCCGTCCGTCCGTCAGTCAGTCAGTCAGTCAATCAGTCAGTCAGTCAGTCAGTCTCAGTCAGTCAGTCAGTCTCAGTCAGTCAGTCAGTCAGTCAGTCAGTCAGTCAGTCACTCAGTCAGCCAGTCAGTCAGTCAGTCAGTCAGTCAGTCAGTCAGTCAGTCAGTCAGTCAGTCAGTCAGTCAGTCAGTCCAGTCCGTCCGTCCGTTAGCGACATCATTGTCCTCTCAATAACTTTACAGCTATAAGCCGTCTTCATACTAAGTAGGAAGATTGGTCATAGCTAGTGGATGACCTCTTTTGATTTGAGTAACACGGTCAAAGGTCAAGGTCAGAGTGACCTTCAATAAAAAATATGTCCGCTCGATGACTTTAAGTATTAGGTTACACTTTCCTACTAAGTACCTTCATACTTAGTAGGAAGGTTGGTCACGGTCAGTAGATGACCCCTATTGAATTTGAGGTCAGTCGGTCAAATGTCAAAGTCACAGTGAATTTCACTCATATGCCATGTCTGCTCAATAACTTGATAACTATTAGGTGTGCTGTATTCATACTTAGTACGAAGGATGTATATGGTAGTTGATGACTTCTATTGATTATGATGTCAATCGATCAAAAGTCAAGGTCACTTCTTTTGAACGTTGGTTATCGCTAGTGGATGACACCTATTCATTTGGGGTCAGTCGGTCAAAGGTCAAAGTCACAGAGAACGTCAACTCAAAAATCTGGTTTACTCAATAACTTGATAAATATCAGGTGTGCTACATTCATTCTTAGCAGGAAGGTTAGGCACGGCTAGTAGTAGATTACCCCTGTCGATGTTGAGATCAGTCGGTCAAAGGTCTAGGTCACAAAGACGTTCAACTCAAAAATCGTGTCCGCTCAATAACGTAATAAGTAGTAGGTGTGCTGTCGGCATACTTAGTAGGAAGGTTGGCCATTGCTAGTAATTGACCCCTATTGATTTTGAGGCCAGTCCTTTAAAAGTCAAGGTCACAGTGACCTCCAATAAAAAACATGCCCGTTCAATAAGTTGATAAGTTGTCTGTGTGTTGTCTCCATACATAGTAGGGAGATTTATCATGGCCAGTAGATTACCCCATTTTAGGTCAGTCGGTCGAAGGTCAAGGTCGCAGTGACATTCAACTCAAAAATAGTGTCTATTCACGTACTTGATAACTATCAGGTGTACTGTATTCATACTTAGTAGGGGTTGGTAATGGTCAGTAGATGACCCCTATTAAATTTGAGATCAACCGGTTGAAGGTCAAGGTCACAGTGACCTTCAACTCAAAACTATTGTCTACTCAATAATTTGTTAACCAGATGTGCTACCTTCATACATAGTAGGGAGGTTGGTCATGTTCAGTAAATTAACCCTATCAATTTTCAGGTCAGTCGGTCAATGTTCAAATTAATTGTCACTCAAAAATGTCCGCTCAGTAACTTGATAATTATTAGGTGTGTTGCATTCATACTTAGTAGGAAGGTTGGTTATGGCCAGTAGATGGCTTCTGTAGATTTTGAGGTCAATCGGTCAACCGTCAAAGTCACTTCGGGCATATGCTCCGACTCACGGGGCTCTTGTTATTAATGTTGTTGGTTGTTGACCAGTCAGTAATCGCAAAATAATTTTCCACTCTGTAACCGGTTTAATCCTTCCCCTATTCATGTAAGAAATAACGACATAATGAAGAATCCGACCTATATTATTCTTACATGTATAAGCAAGCGATACATACATTGATCAGTCGTGCTCCAAGAGGAGCCGTCTGATCTTGGTCTGTTCTGTTTGTAAATGCGTAAAATGGCGTTTATTTGAAGGAGAGTGTTCAGCATGTGACATACGTTTAAGGGGCGTCCGGTAAATGGCAAAAACAGTTTGAAGATAGGCTATTAGTTACAACTTTTCTTTTTAAAGCCCAGTCAATGTGGCCCTGTTGATTATCACAGTGAATTGTTGTGTGAGGGTAACGCCGTTTTCATGGAAATATCTTATTCATGTTGTATTTGTAAATATATTTTGTATTCACAGATTCACGGGTGTTCTACATGTCCAATACTGAATTTTGGTATACAAGTTGAAATTTACGTACTGCAAGCTTTTCATCGACAGTACATTGTTTTACCAACCCTTAGAAAGAGAAGAAAAGACAGCTGTAGCCAGATCCAAATATATTACTATGAAGTATCTAATTATGAGATCTCTCTTATCAACATTAGTATAGCAGCACAGTAACACCTGGATTATCCGAACAATCAAGCATGTACCATCACCGGTCCTTCCGACAGGTGACAGCTTAATACAAGGCGAACATCAAGCCGACAGCTCCTATGTGAGCTTTTTGTATGACTTCCATCCTGCATTCAGCAGCCAACTGTCTAAAAGGGTATACAGTAAAACCTCTCTATAACGACCACTAAATTGTGTTAATTAGTTGGTATATTTGGCAGGTGGTTGCTTAAAGCAATGTGAAAGTAAAACAGAATGCTATTATAGGAGCGTTCTGTATTACTTTCACCTTGCTTTAAGCATCCACCTGCTTTTAACACAAAATGCTTGGTTTAATTTAGTTGTCGTCATAGAGAGGTTTTACTGTATGTTATTATGCAGTAGAGCGTGTCTGAAGCGACAATATATACATTCATTTATTGAGAAAACGAGTGTTGAAACACAAGCGGTTGCTAAATGCAGGGCGAATAGGAGCCTTCTGCACTTCAAACCCTAATTAGAATTGTATACAGTAAAATCCATTTTAACCCATTCCCTCATATTGACGCCATTTGGCGCATCTGTAAAAGTCACTTTCTGAAACCATTGTGATAAATACAGCATTTACTCCATAGGAACAAATGCTCTATTTATCACAATGGTTTCAAAACACATTTCTTAACTTTTCCTTTTCTCTAGAACATGCTTCTTTTCGGTAGACTTAGGATTAGGAGGCAGGATCTACAAATAGTTTAAGGGGTAATGGGTTAAAAGGTCATCGAAACATGTATAATTATGGTTATACAGGTATATTTAAAGATGTATAATTATGGTTATACAGGTATATTTAAAGATGTATAATTATGGTTATACAGGTATATTTAAGTTTCGAATTACCGAGGTTTTACTGTACCTATAAACTCTCTATGTTTCGATTTCATTAACCTTCTCGCATGTTTAGATATCAAAGTATTTAATTCTACCACTCGTTATCTCATAGTACTCTCATAGTACTCATCTATGAGATAACTATCACTCATAGTACTGGAGCGTTAAAGACATTTTCTGTCGTTTTGAAAACTCCAGCAATTGTTGAGATTTTAATTATTTTAACTATTCATCAATTGATAAGATCAGCATTCCTTAATTAACTCTGTCACATGAGAATTCGACGAAACGCGACTCGCCAGGATTTCTGTAACGGGTAAACCTTCGATAAACTTTGCAAATAGTTAGGATCCAGATGATACGTAGAGTAACTCCAATCTGTTTGACAGACCGCATACATTTGAAAACACAATCCACGCTGAATCTAAAACAGATGGTATTGTTTGCAGACGATAGTTTATTTTGCGCCAGAATGAGGTAAATTACATATGCTATAGATATACATATTCACTTAATTATGTCGCTGCCAAATAGGGTCTTCTGCAAACTTTGTCGTACTCAACCATTTGCCTTTTCTAAAAAAAAGTTTCGTCAGAGAAACACTACAATAGTAGCGAACAGTTTTAATCCAAATGAGACGGGGCCCAATTATCTCATCTTGATCCCAACTATTGGCAAATGTAATCAATATTTCGGCATTGGCAGGGAAAGCGTTACTAATGCATTGTACATGTATGTGAATACGTTAATCCTTTCTCCCATGAATATTCATTTAAGGAAGAACTGCATTTTTATAATACCACGTGGACAAAGGAATTTTTGACGATGGCAGAAACTGAAAAAAATGATAAATTATCTATATTATTTCAAAAGCAAACAGAGTAGACCTTGATCAGACGGCGCCTATTGGAACCGTCTGATATGGGTCTACTCTGTTTGCTAAGGCGTAGATATGGACTAATTATGGAGTAAATAGTTGATGATTATAAGTATAGACATGTCATGTGTACAGACTACAGTGTTTAGGCGTTTAGCATTTGAATGTTGAAAACGAATGCTTCAATGCAAACAGTATCAACCGATATCAGATGGCTTTAAGAGTAGCCTTCTGATCTGGATCTGCACTGTTTATCATTCACAATACTCCAGCAAAGCAAACGTGATCATATAAAATGGACTCAATCATTAAATATAGATAAAGTATTCCGCATTGAATAGTCGTCATTCAACGGGCTGAACCATGGTATGATCTAATATAAGGCGTTTACAAGTAGTATAGGCCATTTACTCCATAAATAGTTCATACATTACGATATAAATTATGTCATACATTTACTCCATAAATAGTTCATACATTACCATATAAATTATGTCATACATTTACTCCATAAATAGTTCATACATTACCATATAAATTATGTCATACATTTACTCCATAAATAGTTCATACATTACCATATAAATTATGTCATACATTTACTCCATAAATAGTTCATACATTACCATATAAATTATGTCATACATTTACTCCATAAATAGGTCATACATTACCATATAAATTATGTCATACATTTACTCCATAAATAGGTCTTTCTAAGCCGTTTGCAAACAGAATAAACCCAAATCAGAATGCACCTATATGAGCCGTCTACTCATGTTTGCTTATGAAATAACATAGAGCAATTAATCTAATTAATATTCATGGTGCTATTATTTCTGACATGAATGTTCATAGAATAAGAGGATATACCAAAACATTTATCCCGGGAGTCAGATAGGGTTACCGTGCATCCCCATCTGATTTTTTCATTGGTACCAGGGTGTTTGGTAGGGTCTGTTGAATGGAAATAAATAAAACCATGTGTCCATGAAAAAATATCATTCCTGCTATGAGTATTTCTACCGCTTCCATGGCAACCGTTCGTCTGAGCAACGACGGTGGGAAAAGGCTAAAATGCATTATATCTATGCTATTTGGGACGCTAAGACTGAAACTGTAGTCAAAATGAAGGTACGACATTGGTCCTTAATTAAGAATAATTATGTTTTTGTTAATTGCCGTATTTGTATAATCACGAATATTAATGAATATTAATGAGAAAACGGAAAAAAATGAAAGAAGAAATACTATGGTGAAAACTAGATCTGAAATGATCAGTGATGTTCCAAATATACAGAAATTCATTCTTTGACAAAATAACATCAATGAGAGTAATCCAGCTAATACTATGTAAGTATTCGCATCTCTGTACGTTGTTTGTATTTTTATCTAATTTTAGAGTTTCCATAGCAAACGTATGTCAGGACAGCGTCAGCGAATAGAAAAATAACGTTATATCTCAGGGCCTTAGAGGACTGGCAGCTAACAGTATCAATCCGTTACCAGACATAAAATAAATATACTAGTCTTTGATTCAGAATATCATGTTGTTAATCAGTTGATTAGCATATTCTGAAATCATATGTGATGTTCCAAATTCACAGAAATATGTTCTTCTATATACACCCAAGAGAGTAATCTAGCTGTAATAATGTACAAGATTGTGTCTCTATGGGTTATCTATACTTTTTTAGTTTTAAAGTTTCCATAACAAATGTACATCCGGACAGCATCAGCACATTGAGACTATAGTAACGGTATATCACAGCCGTGGGCATCCGTGTTCAAAAATTATCAATATGTTACCAAACTTAAAAGAAATAACCTGGTTTTTGATTTAGAATAGCACGAAATTAATCGGTTCATTAGCATAATCATGGATATTAATTAATGAAGAAATCAAACAATAAGAAAGAAAATTGTTTTAGGACTGGAGAAATGAATTTCTTAATCATCCGTTTTGCTTCAAGTACACTGAAATAAGTGAACCAGCTTTCAAATTATGATTTAGTTGGTTTTATATCAAACGATTGTCTCGATCCAATATTGCTTTATGTACACGGGTGTGATTGTGCACCCTTCTGGTATGAAAACAAATTAACAATTAAGGTGCAAATAACGTATCAATTTCCGAGTGTGAAATTAAACTTTAAAATCAATCTGCTTACAGTTATATTCATAAATATTGAGTTGGGTACCACAAAAGACCGTGAAGTGAGTTAACTAGCGCATGACTTACACAAAGAACAAAATAATGAATCAAGGACATAAACTTATTAAGTAAACTAAATTGATTACGTTGAGGTTGGTGTCTAGGCTCATTTTAAGATTTGTATACACATTGGTTATATCGTTATTCGCATCAGTACATCACACCAATGCTGATTAACAAGGATGAACGTTTAAGAAGAAGTCAATGTGATGACGTGCACACTACCAGTATTGATGAGGGTATCGAAAAGCAATATAACGGTTGTTTGTAAAGTAGAACTAGAATATAAGAACATACAGAAATGAAACGACGCTTTTTAACTGGTGCATTTCGTGACCTACAAGTCACACTAAATCGAAGCTAATATTTTTTCAGCAGACATGTATTTATAAACCATTATATCATTGTCGTTTTTAGCACATGTACAAAACACTGCCATTGCAGCTAGATAGATAGCTAGACTTATTTAGTAAAATGTACATTTCACATGACGAACTAAAATAAGATATATCGCAAAACATGTATTAAAATATAATGTCAAATCCCATAGAAACTGATGATAACACAAGAAAAAACATCCCTTAAAAGCAATACATCTTCAATTCATAATGATTCAAGAACCTCAATGACATGAGTCCAGCCATGTGCATCGGGGTGCTGGTGGTATTTCTGGATTGGTTATAGGTGAGCTCTTCCAATTTCGCATGTGATAGATAACCCATTAAATGTGCTAGAATAATCACTTTCTACAAGTCCCTCGGATGAGAATTTATAATCCGAGGTCCTATGTATCAGTGCTTTCTACTGGGCACCTAAAAGAAACAAAGAAACTACCAATAATAAGAGTAGGGTATCGCATCCGGGTGTTTTTGTATCATCTCCCTTCTTTGGGACGCCCAATTAGCCCATATGTGGCAGAACCGAATGTTAATCAACAAAACCAACCTTTTTACAACGTGTTAATGATCCATGGTAATATTAAGACCAATGTTGTTTGTATTGTGTATCTTCTTCTGCTCGAGTATCTGTTCAAAATGATATTCTCAGTGCAGATGTAAGGGGCAAGGACGCTAAAGAAGCTTTTATAAGCAACAGACTGGAAACCCACAGAAAGTCCGTCGTGTCGTTAAATACTGTTATTGAAGACAATGTAAAACTCACTGTTAGACTACTGGCAACACGGAAATATTAATATTTAAATGCAGCAACTAGTCGTAAAGGACATAAGTGGAGAATAGTGTTTTGCATTTCACGAAGTACCGTCCAATACCAGTACCGTTCCGAATTGGTACTGCTGGTGGCTGCTTAGCAAATTCATACAATGTCATGCAAAATGAGATGAAATACCTAATAGAGGATGTAGACATGGCAACTGTATCAAAACAAGATTACATTGTAAAAGAGGACAGGAATGTTTATTTTATTAAGTGGTAGGTGTTTCAGACAACTTTAATCAAATATCTGAACGACTTTTTAGCACGACGACTAAAAGTGTTGTTTGTACTTGTCAGTACAAATATGTATCAGGAAAACACCATAAAAACTATGGAGATAATGAGAGGATAGAGTTCAGAACAGCTGCTAGTATAAGGGGACAATACAAATAAATCTGCTGAATGGAAGGCTTCGTTGATGAACGATAACGACAAGAGAAAACCTGTTGAAGTAATTTGTAAGGCATAATGTAATGAAGCCTATGCAGAGAAATGTTTTGAAGTCAGCTCAAGAAGAAACTGATGCCAGGTATTTGCCAGAGAACAATACTGCTAGACTGTTCATGTCAGAACGCCAGCCAATTACATCTACTGCAATCGTTTTGATTACACTGACAGGTTGGAACGTGTGGATGTCCTGTTGGGTCTTCATGCTTACTGTGGCTGCCACTCTACAAGCGCATTAAAGCAAAAGGGTATATGCCACCAATTAAGGACTCATGAAAAGAGTTCGTAACTGCACTAGTAACTCTTTGAAACTTGAGATGTTTCAACTGACCTAATTGATGAATCGTTCACATTCACATTTTACTCGATGTGAGGCGTGTAATAGTTGATGATTGAAGTGAAGTGTTTGCAATTAAAGTAGAAGTGCGATGATAAGCTAATTAATGGCTTTCTGTAACATTGACATCGGATTTTCGTCACCTTGTAGAAAATGCTTAGTCCGGCACATTAAACGGGTCAATTAGCAGGTGCCTATATAGTAAAACGAAGTTTCAGAAACACATGACTGGCGGTGACTTGCCGAAACAAGTCATGGTAGACATTCTGTAGCATACTATTGAGGCAAAAGAAGAAGAGGAAGAAGGGGATATCAGGGAACTTGCCAGATAAAGGTACTTTGCCAAAGCATTTGACAAGGTCCCTCACAATAGACTTATACATAAACTGCATTATTATGGTATTAGTGGAACAACTAACAAGTGGATAGGGTCATGGTTATCAGACAGATCTCAGGAAGTAGTCCTTGATAGCATATCTTCAGATGCAGCCCCAGTAGTATCAGGTGTCCCTCAGGGGTCTGTTCTGGGACCTATTTTGTTCTCGACATTTATTAATGACCTCCCTGATGGACTTAACTCATCTGTACGTTTATTTGCAGATGATTGTGTTCTGTACAGAAACATTTACACAGACCGTGACTGTGACATATTGCAACAAGATTTAAAGAAACTTGAGCAATGGGAACAGACATGGCTTATGAAATTTAATGCATCTAAGTGCCACTCTATGAGTATAACTAGACACAACCAGAAGAATCAGATTATACACAATTATTCACTTCATGGACATACTTTGGAAAATGTAGCTTCTGCTAAATACCTCGGTTTAACATTAACAGAGACTTTAGACTGGTCGCAACATATAGACTCTATAACATCTAAAGCAACAAAAACACTTGGTTTTCTGCGCAGGAACCTTTCATTAGCACCCAGGCAGACAAAAGTTAATGCTTATAAAACACTTGTACGTCCACAACTGGAGTTTGCTTCTTCTATCTGGAACCCACATTCTCAGACCCATGTAAAAAAATTGAAATGGTGCAGAGAACTGCAGCAAGGTGTTCCTGTAGAAGATGGCATAACACCAGTCACGTGGGCGAGATGCTACAAGACCTGCAATGGCCAACTCCTGAGCAAAGACGAGAACATGCATGTCTTGTATTTTTAAACCCGTTAAAGTTAAACCAATAGTCATGACGTCCCTTTGGCGTCACATACTTTTATCGTACTACCCTGCACGGAAATGGTAAAAACAGAATACATCCATACTAATATACACTCGTGGTGTGGATCCATTGTCTGTGGACATATGGCGTCAAGTCGGCGTCACATGACGTCAATGACTTAAAATGCATATTTTAATACAAAAAGTGTTCAATATCAATTTTTTTTAACCCGTTAAAGTTAAAAATAGTCATGACGTCCCTCTGGCTTCACATACTTTTATCGTACTACCCTGCACGGAAATGGTAAAAACAGAATACTCTCTTTGATTTTATGGCTGAATGCATGTAACAAAAATGTGACGTGTATTTTGACATGATAATCTTTGAAAAAGGCCCCTAGTGGTCGAAATATTAGATCAGAGCAGTTCAAGTATTTATGTACAAATAATGTTCAATTTCAGTTTTTTAAATGTTCAAAATTAGTCATGACGTCACGTTGGCGTCATGTATCTTTATCCTCATTTTCATTACAAAATGCAAGGCAATGTAATTTAAAGCACAATAGAAGTCTTCGAAATCGTTTTAATCATGCAAAGTAAGTTCCTCATTGTTTTACTACTAAATGCAAATTGAAAGAATTCTTTCAAAACGGGTTGAAGTTTATTTCAATGTGGATTTTCGATGTCAACCCGTTTTGAAATAACGTTGCACTTTGAAATAATTATTTCAAAACGGGTTGATGTTTATTTCAATGTGCGATGTTCGATGCCAACCCGTTTTGAAATAACGTTGCACTTTGAAATAATTATTTCAAAACGGGTTGAAGATTGTTTCAAAGTGAGATTTTCGATGCCAACCCGTTTTGAAATAACGTTGCACTTTGAAATAATTATTTCAAAACGGGCTGAAGTTTGTTTCAATGTGCGATATTCGATGTCAACCCGTTTTGAAATAAAGTTGCAAAGTGAATTAAAATGACTAAAGTACTTTTCCCAACACGGAAATGATAAAATCAGAATACATCCATAATCATATACACTCGTGGTGTATTTCATGTGCCTGTGGACTCATGGCGTTAATTCGGCGTCACATGACGTCATTGACTTAAAATATATATTTACTAGGAAAATCACTGATGGTCAGATACTGAATCAATGTGTGGCTGAATGAAAGACGCTGTGTTATACAAAGGATCGGTTCGTAAGATCACTTGGTCTGCTTCTTTGTCAATGTCCCGTATAGATGAAATAGGCAAATACCATAGGCGGGTTAGCGTAGTATATTTACCAGATTGTATACGTATATTTGATAGATCTACAAAAGTTTAAAGCGAGCTTTGCGCTTGATATTATCGTTTTTACGTACACCATGTGCTCTCGCTTTAAGTTGTGTGATAGAGCAAATGTTTGGGTCTTTACCAGTTTGGTAGATGTTATCATTTGGGCCTAAAGGAAAAGGTGTTTGTAAGGGTTGAATCCATTTGAATTCAGCCGTTAATCAATCTTTAGATTTGAAGCTTATCATTGAAGTGTTATCATAAGATGTTCAACTGGCTGAACTCTAATATCTTTAAAAATCCCGATTTATGGATAGTTTGGTAAAGAATTGAGTTTGCCTTTTTACGGCACTGATATATATGTTCACGAATTTTTCTTTTTAATGAGCGTCCAGTTTGGCCAATGTAATGAGAACGTAAATCACATGAGATATGTTTTACCGTCAATGTATTTAGGTGCTAAAATTCTCCCATTAACTGTAAATTTAATGGTACAATTGCAAGACAAATGCCTACAGCACATACACCTCTTAGCATTGCACTTATTAATAGTTGGATACATTTTACATCTTCCGTGCAATATCCGTTTATTTTGAAAAGTATTAACTACACTACAGTGTTATGTTGAATTGGTTTATTCAAAGGAGAAAATATCACTTTTGGACCATTATGAAAACAGTTATTCATAAAACGGAAGGCAGATGAAAAGAATTTGCAGAATGAAGGTTTTGTGGCTTTAAACATATGTAAAGTTGAAATAATATAAAGTATGTGTATGTGGTGTTTCCTGCATGACTCATTTTTGTACTTTTACTCATATTGTGTGGACGTTGTACAGAGGTCGCAGAATGCAGTTTGTTATTTAATTGTAGGTAACTTCATGACTGTAGTAATAGTAGACGGGGCAACATACAGTGTTCAAACGATACATGGGTATCCCGATGGACTGAGCAAGTTCAGCTCTACGGTACTGCGATATTAAATATGACATAATAGCGCATGGAGGTGTGCAAGTTCGACTCTACGGCACTGCGACACTAAATAGGCTAAATAGTGTATCCAGATAAAGTGAGCAAAAAGGATTTTATGGCACTGCGACCCTAAATGGATCATATTAGACAAACGTTTATAGATGGAAAGGGTGCAAATTTATCTAACTCTTAACTTGAATTTATGAAAAATTATCAAAATGTCGATGTACACATTTCTTGACAAATAAAAACATAATTTTCAATTCGACTTCGTTTTCTATGGTTGCAACTTGCCTGCTTGTTTTTATAATGTAAAACATATCACATTGTTCATATATAGTGTATGTAGATTTATTGTTGTAACAGAATATAAGTTTGTGTACCTTTCATTCTGTGATTTTGATTTATGTTCTTAAAATGAGGCCATTGAACGAAACAACGTATAACGTCATTTTGCAATTGACACAAGGTACGTTCAAAAAGGCAGTAAGAGACAGAACTCGTGTAGAGAGAAATGCCGTCTTGCGCTTTTGGTTCCACAAAAAAAGACTTTTCTGTCAAAAACATAAATGGACAGACAGTCCTTTATTTTGGGCAAAGACGGGTTGTTATAGAAGGAGCTTTGGACAAGATAGTGCAGAAAAAGAGAAATGTTCTCAAAGGCAGCGGCGCGCGTTCTCTTGCTCACAGCATGAAACCCAAATACGAAGGTGTAAGTGAACGAAATATTAGGAAGATTTTGAACACATGTCAAAGTCATGGGGTATCTGAGGCTAAATTTACAAACAAAGCTCCATGTAAGTCCATTGAACCCGGGAGTGTTTTCGAAAGAGTGCAAATTGATCTGATGAAGATGCAAGCAGTTGAGATCAATGGAGAGGTATTCAGATATCTGCTCATTGCAATAGATGTATTCTCACGATTTCTCCTTTGCCGATCACTGATGCGCAAATCCACTAGTGATGTGGTCAAAGTGCTGAAGCAGATGTTCAATGAGCACGGGTGGCCAGAAATAGTTCAATGCGACAACGGGACTGAGTTCAAGGGAGCTGTTGAGCGCATTTTAAAGAAAAGGGGTGTTCAGTTGATTCACGGCAGACCTTACCATCCTCAAAGTCAGGGGAAAGTAGAACGCATGAACCGGATCATAAGAAACAAGATACGTCGCGAAATGCGACAGAAAGGTAAAACGGGATACAGTTGGGCTGCAAATATTCAGGTCTTGGCTAACAGTATCAACATGCAACCAAAAGAGGTTTTGGGCTACCAAACGCCATTCAGCGTGTATTTCGGTAGGTCAAATGAAAAAACAGCAGATGAAGCCAGGAGTGCTTCCGAACGATGCAGCCGAAGACAATTCACATACATGTTGCAAAAGTGTGAGTGTTCCATATATGAAAAAAGAGCACGGGTGCTTTTACGATACCCATTTGACAAGCGAGTTCCCCACAAAAGGTTTGTTGTAAAGGGGAAGGTTGTAAAAAGGGGCAAAGCGTTTTCAAGATATAAAGTAACTTTTCGAAAACCAGACAAAAGCATAGTTACGCAGTGGGTGTCTGTTGAGGATATGACTAGTAGAACTATAGAAGACACTTTTGGGGACAACATAACACTTCAAGCTCTATCTAGAGAGTTGAATTGTCAATTCCTGGTATTAAGTGCCCGTGGCTCAACATATCATCGTATTGTTTCTAACTCTGGAGTGTATGACCCCGACATGGCGACATTTACACTGGGCATTACCCAGAGATCCATTATGTGTCTGTTGAGATTGTGGACAGAACAGCACTTGAGGATATCATCGGAATCTTAAGAGGGAGAATAAATGAGAAGGCAAACAATAGAAATATGAGGAAAAGAATGCAGTCACCAGAAGAGACATGTGTTGTGCAGTCAACATTTGATAGAGATGATAGTGACATGCACCCGTCACCCGACAGCGATTGCCGTGACGGGCGGTCAACAGATGTTAGTGACACACAGACATATTCTAGTGACACGCAGTCTGCATCCGATAAAGACAAAAGTTGTCTGCATTCCTCATTCGACAGAGATGAGCGTTATGCGCTGTTTGCAGGCGATTTACAAGACCATGGCGTGAAGTCCACTGCATCTAGAGATGATGTTTACGTAAACCCCTCACCGGGCAGTAATTTCGGCGACGGGCGGTCAACAGATGAGAAAGATGCTAGTGACACACAGTTTGCATCTGAAAAAGATACAAGTTACGTGCGGTCCTCATCCGACGGAGATGAGCGTGATGTACTATTTTCATGCGATTTACAAGACAATGGCGCGAGGTCCACTGCATGTAGAAATGGTATTTATGTACACCCCTCACCGGGCAGTGATTTCGTTGACGGACGGTTAACAGATGAGAAAGATGCTAGTGACACACAGACAGATTCTAGTGACACGCAGTCTCCATCCGATAAAGAAACAAATAATTTGCAGTCCTCATCCGACGGAGATGAGAGTGATGCACAGATTGCAGGAGATTTACAAAATAATGGCAAGACGTACACTGCTTGTAGAGATAATAGTTACCTACATCCCTCACCCGATAACGACTTCGGTGGCGGGCAGTCAACAGATGAGATAGATGCTAGTGACACACAGTCCGCATCCGATAAAGATACAAGTAGCGTGCAGTCCTCATCCCACGGAGATGAGAGTGACGCAGGTTACAGAGACGACAGTGCTCATTGTGCAGCATGATACCTCTTGTTCACATGTGTTACCTTATATTGCCTTGAGGCAAATAATTGGTTTCACGATCAGAGATTCGCCACTTATGCGATACACTTTGCAACGAGTAAACCGTGAGTTTGCCGATATAGTTAGATCGATTGGTTATCCTCGGATATATATTCGACCAGCGCAAACGTTTGATCTGCCAACGCCTGTAAGCATTTCAAGGCTTAGTCGTATATATGGGAGGCAAAGTGGGCTTTTGCTCATCATTCGCCGACTTCTCAGCGAATCAGGCGGACGATGGTTTAGAGCTTGGTTGACATTACGTGAAATCGGATTGGGATGGTTTGACATAGTTGATGTTACATGGCGATAATTATCAGTCACTGCTAGTGATAGCCATAAACTACAATAGGCACAATGAAGAAAATAATCCAAAAAGGGAAATGAAATTGCTTTGATCAATAGTTCGACCACTGAGGGCCTTTTTCAAAGATTATCATGTCAAAATACACGTCACATTTTTGTTACATGCATTCAGCCATAAAATCAAAGAGAATGTTGATCCTGCTGTATGCATGTAACAAAAATGTGACGTGTATTTTGACATGACAATCTTTGTAAAAGCCCCTTAGTAGTCGAAATATTAGATCACAGCAATTCAAGTATTTATGGTATATACAATAGAGACCATAAGCAACCACATGATTTGTAATTGAACAGTACAGATACAATTATATAAATGGACATGTATGTTAAAGTTAAACGTTCTCTTTGAGCCAGTGACCTAAAAGTAACTAGCGGACCAATACTCATAGGGACATACTATGATATAAAGACTGGAGATCATAGCACTTACGTTATGAATGTTATAAGCAACGCAGAAAGACGACAAACGATAATGAAAGACGATGGACCGATGGGTAGACAGACAAGCAGGACAAATGAACAGACATGTAGAGAAAATATCAATCAATACATGAACGAAAACATCAAAATAAATAATAATAATAAAAATTAAAAAAAACAAAAACAAAACCCCTGCCAGATGGTTTTCGACCTTGACGCGGTTGGCAAGCTTACACACTAACAGAAAACCATAATCATAATTGTTTTACTTGTAAAATGTCTTGTGTAAACTTAAATTATACAATTATACAATTATCATGCATGTACGGGGGATAATTTAGAAGTACAATGTACAGTAAAACCCCGCTAATGCGACCACCTAAAAGAGGTATAATGCTGTGTTCTAGATGCAGGTGGTAGCTTAATGCAGGACAAAAGTAATGCAGAAAGCTCCTAGGAGCTTTCTGTATTACTTTTGTCCTGCATTAGGCAACCACCTGCTTATCAAGACACCCATGCTTATTCATTAAGTGGTCGCATTAGAGGGGTTCTACTGTATATGTACTAAGACGGGGAGGGTCACTGATAGCAACACTTTCATTTATTTTTCATCATAGTCCACAAATTTTAGACACTTGGTCCAACGGCCTGGGAACAACACTTGGGTATCTTCTTTTACATTATTTCAAAACAGGTTGATCTCGAAATTCCATATTAAAAAAAAATACAATCCGTCTTGAACCATTTCAAAGTGCAAAGGTATTTCAAAACGGGTTGGCATCGAAAATCGCACTTTGAAACAAACTTCAACCCGTTTTGAAATAATTATTTCAATTTGCATGTAGTAGTAAAACAAAGAGGAAATTACTTTGCATGATGAAAACGAGTTTGAAGACTTCTTTTTTGCTTTGAATTACATTGTCATGTATTTTGTAATGAAACATCGGGATAAAGGTATGTGACGCAAAAGTGACGTCATGACTAATTTTGAACTTTTACGGGCCAAAAATTGAAATACAATGTAGAACGTTTTTTTGTAGTAAAATATGCATTTTAAGTCAATGATGTTATGTGACACCGAGTTGACGTAATGAGTCCACAGGTACTGGAAAAATTTCCGTGCACGGAAAAGTACTTAAAGGTCAAGTAAACAGATTGGGTTTTCGTCAAATTCTGATAGTATACAGTTGGTTAAACACCAAGCTTTAGAAAATTCTTACCGTTTTTATCTAGTTTTGATTTAAATCGAGTTTTTATTGTACCGCGAACCGTGCATTTTGAAAATCGATACATGATTATCTCCCTTGCGTGACGTCACTTGTGATGCTCGCCAGTCAGGGATCCCATTGAGAGGGAGGAATGTACACAGAAACTTAACCTTTTCCTTTAAATTAACGCCTCTGCAAACAAAGTAGATCCAGATCAGAGCCTACAGGAACCGTCTAATTAGGGTCTGTTCTGTTTGCTTACAAATTAGATCAAATCCGACTCCTAAGTTTGTATAAATACCCAAATTATTTTCACACTTTTCCAGACATTACGTGCATGGATAAGCCATAGAAAGTGACACTTTATCGAGTAGGGGAAACTATTTATGGGGTGTGATGTTTATTTTAGGTGTGAAATACAATGGTACTTAATATTAAACACATATTTTTAAATTTTGTTAATCTTAACCCTTCTCTTGCTTTTTACCCATGCCCTGTTGTATAATTACATATATAGCTTCACGTACTGTGTACACGTATTTCGCTGTGCAATCACTGCTGTAAATCAACTTGTAAATAGTGCAGACCCTGATAAGACAGCTCCTGCAGGTTTTCACTATTTACAGGTAGGTATATTGACGTGAATAGCAAGCGAATGGTTAAAACTTACTTTACATGTCAGTGAATTTACACTATTCATAAACAATAATTTAAAAAGAGGATGAGGTTAGAACCAAGACCATTAGCAAATAGTGTAGATTCAGATCAGAGGGACCATTTGGGTCCCGCCCATGAGTTGGGTCCAAACAACTTTTAGACAGAACCAGACAACTTTAGATGAATTTCATATTAAGGCAAAATGGGTTCAGATGAAATGGGACGTTCTCGTTAAGTATTATTTGTCAGTGAGCAAATAGATTAGAACCTGATCAGATGGCTTTGTTTTAGAATCTGTATGATCTGGATCTATTCTGTTTGTAAAAAGATATAAAAATATCCCCCTTGTGATAATACAACTTATGCTTTTAGTGAAAATCAGGTTATTACCATATTACCATATGCTTAACAACATAGTTATTTATTACTTTTATTCAAATTGATAATTAAATACATAATTTTTTATTAAAGTGGGGTTTTGTCCATGTGGGGTATTGTCCTGCTGGGGTTTCGTCCTAGTGGGGTATTGTCCTGTGGGGTTACGTCCTAGTGGGGTTTTGTCCTACACCCGTATAAATGTACGTACTTTAGAAAAAAAGAAATTCCATCAAAATACAGAAAAATAGAAATTTATTTATTTATTTATTTTACTTTAATATTTGCAATACCAAAATGATGCATTACTTTCAGAAAATCGAGTAAAGGTTGAAATACCAAAATATGTATTTTGTTGGGAAACTGAGAAAAAGGTGGATCTTGATAATAAATGGTTGTCAGTCTTGAAGAATGACTTTTTTTATTAATATATTCATGTTTCTAAAGCTTGTGAAATATGTTTAAATGACTGGACCCACTACAAATAAACATGTCTATAAAAAATATGGTCAACACATTAATAATTAAAACTTTTACTACATTTTTCTTTATCATAATTTTACAGTATACTCGTATGTGCAATTTAATTATGGTTTGTATTATATGGAAAGAACAGTAAAGATAACCATTAGAATTTCTCTATGCATGTATAAATTAATGTGTTAAATGGCCTTAGGCCATATTGTACTAAGCCATATTACACACGAAATGCCCCATGCAGGGTCAGTCTCCAGATGTCAGTTATCATAGTGGCCTTTTTGTCAAATACACAACAGGGGACAATGATTATTGCAAGGCCATAAAACCCGCTTCCTGTATATTACGTATTGTTGCATTCCTTTATGTAGTGTGGTAACTTGTCAAAAGAATCAATCATTGCGGTCATGGTGCCTCAAAGTTAGTTTTGGGCATAATGTAGGTAATAATCAGTAAAACTATAAAACGCATCCAATGAACAATTCCGTAAATTACAGTAATCCAGAATGACTTTTTTTGCTATGGATTTATGGTTAAAATTGTCAATGTTCCAAAATTGCAAAAGGATCATATTTATGATAAACTATTTCCCTGATGAAAAAATATGTGTGAGTAAATCACTTCACGAATATAAACCCTTCATTCCACGTGCCTGTTTATGCCAATGCAAACATAGTAGACCCAGATCAAACGTATTGAAACAAATTTACAAACAGAGTAGATCCAGATCAGACAGCTTCTGATCAGGTTCTTGTCGATTTGCTTATGAAATAATATACCGGTAGGTCTGGTTGTACAATTACTGCCATAGCATGTGCTCATATATCATTAACTCTCCATGAAATCATTATTTTTTACACGATATTCATGAAGAATATCTAAAGGCTTTTTTTCACAATGCTAGCTTTTCAAATGGACCATTGGCTCTGACAGATCAATTAGGATAAGATCAACAAAATTTCATAAGCAAACAGAGCAGAACCTGATCAGACAGCTCTTACAGGAACTGTCCGATCTGGATCTACTCTATTTGCAAACGCGCCGTTTATATAAGAATAGGATTGGGAGATTTATTTTTAAAGCAAATTAGGTGTCTGCTGCCAACAGTGCTAAATCATGTTTATTAATCATTTTTTCTCTTAAGAATATTTTTTAAAGATTTCATGACCTCATGAATATTCATTACAGGGATTACAGATACGCTAGACAACCCTGATCGAATCTAAAGAAATAAGTCTTCGGACTAAGCAATCAGAGCATATCCTGATCAGACAGTTCCTGCGTGATTTGGGTTTACGCTGTTAACAAAACGTTTGTATAGAATAATTTTCCACGAAGAAAAAGCCCATTAACCTACAGTGCTAGACCTAAGTCACATTTATAACAGAATGTAGCACATCCTTTTTTATAATTGTAGACCCAAGTCATCCACTGCATCTCTAGTATAAATTTCACGGAAAACAGCCATCGAGACAAAATGTAAATCACATCACATTTTCTTGAACTTCTCGTCTTTTGGTAATTTAAATAACCCTATTTAGCCTCTGTCGGATTAGGAGCTACGCCCATAGGCAGGGATACACCCATAGACAGCACAAATTACCATTTTAGCACTCAAAACGAAGCAGAAGTACATTACGTGCGATTCTTTTCTATACGATATCTAGTTCGACATTTATAGCGAATGCCACAAGTGACGTCATCACAAAGGAGATAAGCGAACGACCAAAATCAGCCAGTGCTTACTTATCGGTGATATATGACAGCTGCTATGTGCGATATGACTGTATTTTTTTGTGTTTTCGAAACTACGTCGTACAAGGTACCCATTTGTCAAATATTTACGAAAAGGTGTCCTGCCTGTTTACTTGACCTTTAAGTCATTTTTATTTCAATTTCAAATTTTATTTCAAAACGGATTGACAACGAAAATCGCACATTGAAACAAACTTCAACCCGTTTTGAAATAAGTATTTCAAAGTGCAACGTTATTTACATTGAAACAAACTTCAACCCGTTTTGAAAAATTATTTCAAAGTGCAACGTTATTTCAAAACGGGTTGGCATCGAAAATCGCACATTGAAATAAACTTCAACCCGTTTTGAAATAATTATTTCAATTTGCATGTAGTAGTAAAACAATGCGAAACTTACTTTGAATGATGAAAACACTTTTGAAGACTTCTGTTTTGCCATGAATTACATTGCCATGCATTTTGCAGTGACACATGAGGATAAAGGTATGCGACGCCAAAGTGATGTCATGACCAATTTTGAACTTTTACAGGTAACGAATTGAAATTGAACGGTTTTTTTTTGTAGAAATTAGGCATTTAAAATCAATGATGTCATTTGACACCGACTTGACGGCATGAGTCCACAGACACTGGAAACACTCCACGAGTGTATATGAGTATGGGTGTATTCTGTTTTTACTATTCCAGTACTTTAGTCATTTTTATTTCAATTTGCAACTTTATTTCAAAACGGGTTGACATCAAAAATCGCACATTGAAACAAACATCAACCCGTTTTGAAATAATTATTTCAAAGTGCAACGTTATTTCAAAACGAACTGGCATCGAAAATCGCACATTGAAATAAACGTCAACCCGTTTTGAAATTATTATTTCAATTTGCATGTAGTAGTAAAACAATGCGGAACTTACTTTGCATGATGAAAACGATTTTGAAGACTTCTATTTTGCTTTGAATTACTTTTCAATTTGTTTTGTAGTGAAACATGAGGATAAAGGTCTGTGACGCTAAAGTGAGGTCATGACTAATTTTGAACTTTCACGGGTAAAATTTTGATACTGAACACTATTTGTAGTAAAATATTCATTTTAAGCCAATGACATCAAGTGACGCAGACTTGACGTCCGCAGTTTAAGGACACTGGAATCAAACCACGAGTATATACGAGTATGGATATATTCTGAGTTTACCATTTCCTTACAGGAAACAGTACTTCAATCACTTTTATTTCAATTTGCAACTTTATTTCAAAACGGGTTGATATCGAAAATCGCACATTGAAATAAACTTCAACCCGTTTTGAAATTATCATTTCAATTTGCATGTAATAGTAAAAGAATGCAGAACTTTGCACGATGAAAACGATTTTGAAGACTTTTATTTTGCTTTGAATTATATTTCCATGCGTTTTAAGGATAAAGGTTTGTGACGCCAAAGTGACGTCATGACTGATTTTGAACTTTCACGGTTTAAAAATTTATATTAAACGCTATTTGTAGTAAAATATGTATTTTAAATCAATGACGGCATTCGACGCCGACTTGACGCCATGAGTCCACAGAACATGGAAACACACAACGAGTGTATACGAGTATGAATGTTTGCTGTTTTTACCATTTCCGTGCAGGCAAAAGTACTTCAATCATTTTTATTTCAATTTGCAACTTTATTTCAAAACGGGTTGACATCGAAAATCACACATTGAAACAATTTTCAACCCGTTTTGAAATAATTATTTCAAAGTGCAACGTTATTTCAAAACGGGTTGGCATCGAAAATCGCACATTGAAATAAACTTCAACCCGTTTTGAAATAATTATTTCAATTTGCATGTAGTAGTAAAAACAATGCGGAACTTACTTTGCATGATGAAAACGATTTTGACTTCTATTTTGCTTTGAATTACATTTCAATGTGTTTTGTAGTGAAAAAATGAGGATTAACGTATGTGACGTCAAAGTGACGTCATGACAAATTTTTAACTTTAACGAGTTAAAAATTGATTTTGAATATTATTTGTAGTAAATATTAATTTTAAGCCAATGACATAATTCGACGCCGACTTGACGCCATGAGTCCACTGACAATGGAAACACACCACGAGTGTATATGAGTATGGATGCATTTTCTTTCATCATTTCCGTGCAGGGTAGTAGGATAAAGGTATTTGACGCCAAAGGGACGTCATGACTATTTTTTAACTTTCACGGGTTAAAAATTGATATTGAACACTTTTTGTAGTAAAATATTAATTTTAAGTCAATCATGCCATGTGACGCCGACTTGACGCAATGAGTCCACAGACAATGGAAACACACCACGAGTGTATACGAGTATGGATGGATTCTGTTTTTTTACAATTTCCTTGCAGGAAAAAGTACTTTAATCATTTTTATTTCAATTTGCAACGTTATTTCAAAACGGGTTGACATCGAAAAATCACACATTGAAACAACTTCAACCCGTTTTGAAATAATTATTTCAGAATGCAACGTTATTTCAGAGCGGGTTGTCATCGAAAATCGCACATTGAAATAAACTTCAACCCGTTTTGAAATAACGGGTTGCTACACCGCTATATGCCACCACCTGTCGCGATGATCAGTCTTGATCGAGGACAGTATTGGAAGAAAGAAGGATGGGTCCTTGAAGACACTTATTCGGACTAGACTTGCATAACAATGCATATAGATATGCTTATGAATGGTTCGAATAAATGTATCACACAGAAATGCCTATTTCTGCAAACCGACAGAGACATTCTTTACAGTATGCAGTGACATACTGTTTTGTACATATACTAAGACGACAATGATTTTATGATTTGTAAATGTGTTGAATAATACAATCATCGATAAGTGCAATGCCACTTGTATGTCACGAGATGCACATGTTAACACCACCAAGCCCTGATGTCTTTGCCTGAAATTCTAATTCTACTTTACATAACATATTACAGTGTTTTCTACTGGTAGATTGTAGTGAACACGTCATTACATTGACGTCTACTCAGAAGTTGATAACAGAAACACAAGCTTACACATAATCAGTTTAGTTGGGGAGAAAAGGTGCCCCAACCCATGCTCTGCTTGCAATTCTCTGTAAGAACAGTCAATGTTCAATATACTGTTCCATTCGTACGTTTCTGCAAATTCGGAGATGCGTGTCGTGTATGCAAGGTAGTATTCAATATGTTTTTTTTTAAATCGCCATTTTGGATTTTAAATCACCATTTCGGATAACAAAGTTCATTAGCCTCATATTTGTAAATCCCCAGATACGGATGTTCTTCCGTCATCAGGACTAGGGTACCTGCAGACTGGCCCGCACTTAAAACGTACTCTTTACGTCTGCTTTGATGCCTTCTCATGCATTTTCCGTTATGAATTGTGTGGTATGTATACCTTTACGTGGCGTGGCTTTCATTGTCAGAATAGCCCTCGTGTCCATGTGGGGTTTAGGTGGGTAAGACGGAATTGTGGAGTCTGATTTGCCGTCAGATAAAAGTAAATCACGGGTTTTTACCCGCGGCCTGTAGTTTTTCCTCTTTTCCGGAACCGAGTAGCGTTGGTGTCTGTTGTTTGTGTGTGTGGCCTGTCCCAAGTTTTCACGCCCGCCATTATGATTCTCGCCGAATTAAGAGGCAGCCCAATCTGCTTTAAGTCACTGGGTTCAAGCAATTTAAATGTCTTCATGGGTGGAAGGTCTTCTGTACGCAAACTTTGCGTTACACGTCCACTCCTTGAAGTTAAACCCCTTGGTTTCCTTGTTCTCGTTAATACTTTCCGACGCCATATTAAAATCTAACAAGAAGCAAAAATGAAAAACAAGAACGTCTTGCGCATTGCATTGAGCATAACAGACTGCCAGGAACTCCCAGTATTCCGCGACGGTTAGTGGTCAGAGGTCAGATGTTTCATGGTCTGATGCATTTAAATAAAAATTAAGAAACTTACTTCCACTTAATCAAACTTTGAAAAATAAAATGGTCAATATGTTTGGATACGTTTATTTACACTGTTTGTCTTTCAGGGTGGGGATGGAATATGTGTGAGGTCGGGCGCCCAAAAACCGGTTCAACCCCCAGTGAATTTTGTCACTGACCATTCCAAGGCGGTACTTTCATCTTCCCCCTATAGTATGTTTGTTTTGTCTTTGTGCGTCTCTTGATGTTTTTATAGTTATGTACATTTGCTGTTTCCTTGTGTTGCTGTTCGGGCGGCTGTTTGTTCTGTATGTGTTGTTTCCTGTATGACTCATTTTTGTATTTGAATCTTTCCATCACTAAGGATAAAGTTTTGTACTTAATGTATCACTTTTTTTCGGTGAAATTAAAGCATGAAAGGTGAAATTCGAATTGAATATGGCATTTAAATAATTTCCTTCTTTTTTGTTTGATTTTGTCATTAATACTCATGAATATGCTTATGAACTGATTAACAACATGATATACTAAATCAAAGACTAGTGTATCTTATGTTTGGCACCATACTGATAATATTTGCTCCCAGCTGCCTATGGGCCTGTGCAATAACGTTGTTATCTTTTCAATGTGCTGACGCTGTGCGGACGTACGTTGGCTATGGAAACTCTAAAACTTAATAAAATGCAGATAACCGATAGAGACATATCTTGTACATAATATCAGCTAGATTACTGTCCGTTTGGATAGTTTTATGTATCAGAACATATGTCTGTGCACTTGGAACATCATATATGATGTGTTCACACAATTTAGATCTAGTTTTCACAATTTTCTAGTTTTTTTTCTTTCTGTCATTGTTCGGGTTTCTGATTAATATTCATGAATATACTAATGAATTGATTAATATCATGATTTTCTGAATCAAAGGCGTATGTATTTATTTTATGTTTGGTACAGATTGATATTTTTGGCTACCAGCTCCCGAAGACGAGATGAAACGTTATCTTTGCTATGCGCTGACGCTGTCCGGAAATACGTTTGCTATGGAAACTCTAAAACGTAATAAAAGTGCAAGTTAAGCATAATACTCGATTGTTATCAAATAATATTAGTTAGATTACTTTCCTAGTTGTTGTTTAATGTCTAAGAGGAAATGTCCGTCTATTTGGAACATCACATATCATTTCAGATCTAGGTTTTACCACATTCTAGTATTTTTATGCCCCCAAAGCTAGGCTTTGGCGGCATATAGTGATCGCACCGTGCGTGTGTGGGTGGGTGTGTGGGTGGGTGTGTGGGTGGGTGGGTGTGTGGGTGGGTGTGTGTGTGTGTGGGTGTGTGTACCTTTTGTCCGGAGTATATTTCCTTTGTCACATCAGCTACGGATACCAAATTTGGTGTGTGAGTTCATCTTGGGATGAGGGAGTGTCGCGTACCATTTTCATGTCACTGTGACATTGACCTTGACCTTTGACCTTGATTTTACAAAAAGCTTGTCCGGAGCATATCTCCTTTACCTTACCAGCTACAGATTCCAAATTTGGTGTGTGAGTTCATCTTGGGATGGCGGAGTGTCGCGTACCATTTCCAGGTCACTGTGACCTTGACCTTGACCTTTGACCTCGATTTTAAAAAAAGCTTATGCCTTACCAGCTACAAAAAGCTTGTCCGGAGTATATCTTCTATACCTTACCAGCTAAGGATTCCAAATTTGGTGTGTGAGTTCATCTTGGGATGGAGGAGTGTCGCGTACCATTTTCAGATCACTGTGACCTTGACCATGACCTTTGACCGATTTTACAAAAAGCTTGTCCGGAGCATATCTCCTTTACCTTACCAGCTACAGATTCCAAATTTGGTGTGTGAGTTCATCTTGGGATGGCGGAGTGTCGCGTACCATTTTCAGGTCACTGTGACCTTGACCTTGACCTTTGACCTCGATTTTAAAAACCGCTTATACCTTACCAGCTACAAAAAGCTTGTCCGGAGTATATCTCCTATTCCTTACCAGCTAAGGATTCCAAATTTGGTGTGTGAGTTCATCTTGGGATGGAGGAGTGTCGCGTACCATTTTCAGATCACTGTGACCTTGACCATGACCTTTGACCGATTTTACAAAAAGCTTGTCCGGAGCATATCTCCTTTACCTTACCAGCTACAGATTCCAAATTTGGTGTGTGAGTTCATCTTGGGATGGCGGAGTGTCATGTACCATTTCCAGGTCACTATGACCTTAACCTTGACCTTGACCGATTTTACAAAAAGCTTGTCCAGAGCATATCTCCTATACCTTACCATATACGGATTCCAAATTTGGTGTGTGAGATCACCTTCAGATGGCGGAGTGTCGCGTACCATTTTCAGGTCACTGTGACCTTGACCTTGACCTTCGACCTCGATTTTACAAAAAAGGTTGTCCAGAGAATATCTCCTATACCTTACCAGCTACGGATTCCAAATTTAATGTGTGAGTTTATCTTGGGATGGCGGTGTGTCGCGTACCATTTTCAGGTCACAGTGACCTTGACCTTTGACCTAGATTTTACACAAAGCTTGTCCGGAGCATTTCTCGTATACCTTACCAGCTACGGATTCCAAATTTGGTTTGTGAGTTCATCTTGGGATGGCGGAGAGTCGTGTACCATTTTCAGATCACTGACCTTGACCTTGACCTTTGACCTTAATTTTACAGTCCGGAGCATATCTCCTATATCTTACCAGATACAAAAAGCTTGTCCAGAGCATATCTCCTATACCTTAAACGTTGACAATCAACCCAGGGTCATTTTTAACGTTGAGAATGACTTAGGGTCCTTTTTAACTAAGTTTTGACGCTTGGCTCTTTTCTTAGCTATCATAATCGTAAAAGGTTCTGTTTCTAATGTTAAGAACTGACTCCTGTGTCATTTTTAACAGCATCAAAATTTCATGTTACACCTGCATTAAATTTGTATTGTTTTTCCGCCAAAATGCATTTCGGTGTCAAACACTTTGGGGGCATTTGTCACCCGTGACGACTCTCTTGTTTGCTTCATTTTTCGGGTTTCTCATTAATACTCATGTTTATGCAAATAAGCTACTTAGCAAAAACATATTCTTCATTTAGAACCATTGCCTTACCTTCATTTTGGCACCAGTTTCAAACTATTACCGCCCCAAATAGCATAGATATAATTTTATCCTTTACCCACTGTCGTTGTTCAGACGAACTGTTGCCACGGAAACGGTAGAAATACTCATAACAGGAACCAGTTTTTTATGGGAACATTTTTGATTGCCATTCATCAGACCCTGCCGAAAATCCTGATACCGTATCAGGTCCCTGGCAAATGTAAGCACGTTCCAGAATATTTTACATTCTTAACGATATTGCTTGAATTCTTAACGATGTTGCTTGAATTATAGTTTGAGAAATAAAACTCAAATTTATGAGTATGGCTGTGTTGTTTCATATGATCCGAATTGTTCTACGTTCAATGCGTTTCCTCATACCTTAACGTACTTTATCGATGTTTTGGTGGTGGTTGTGCCTTGTATGTAGCTTTGCCTGCTTGACTTTACTACTTTTTCCATTTATAAGTACAATAGTCCAATTACAGTTTATATCTGTAAACTTATTTATTGATTATTATAACGCCAAATGATGTGTTTCATTGTTTAAACTTCTTTGAAGTATATTCTTTGTACTAATTGCTTAGCGATTGGTGCTGTGTGTTTGGTGCTTGATGCTTGATGCGTGGTTCGTTGTTCCAACTTCGCCCCGGCCTTTGTCGTACTCTAGTCAGCTCGGACTAAAACGCTGAAGCGATTTGTCGAATACGCTGGAAAGAAGGAAAACGCTGAAGACATAGAAATAGAAAGATTTCAAAAAACGCAAATAAATAGAAGGGTTACTGATCCATTACATGAGAGAGAGAGAGAGAGAGAGAGAGAGAGAGAGAGAGAGAGAGAGAGAGAGAGAGAGAGAGAGAGAGAGAGAGAGAGAGAGAGAGAGAGAGAGAGAGAGAGAGAGAGAGAGAGAGAGAGAGAGAGAGAGAGAGAGAGAGAGAGAGAGAGAGAGAGAGAGAGAGATACATAAAGTGTTACAGTCGTGTCTACACAGTTGTACCTACAATACTTGCAAAGTTATGCTCCAGACAAAACAGTTGCTTCTAAAAAGTAACAAAGGGTAATAACGCTCTTAAAAATGAATTCAGTTACAATCATTGTTAACTGCACAACTTCTCATCACACTCTATCCATACATCAGGTGTTACAGTCGTGTCTACACTACTTGAGAGGTTGTGTTCCAGACAAAAATGTTTCTGGAAAGACAAAAGGGACATAACAAATAGCTCCCTGAACAATGAATTTAGAGTTACAACCCCTGTTGACCACATATTCTCTCTCCACCCTCTATTCATATATAAGAATTCACAGTTGTGCCTACAATGATTGTGAAGTAATGCTCAGGACAGAAAATTGCTTCTAAAAGTAATTGAAAAACATTGCTTCTAAGGGGAACAACTCCTCGAAAAAAATTTAGAGTTTCAACCCTTGTGGACTGCATATCCTCTCATCCCTCATAACGTGTAACCAAGTTTGAAGACAATATCACTAAAGGTTTAAAAAAAATAGCATGTCCAATTGAAAGACAAAATATGAAGGTTGAAAAGAGCCACAATTCTGTCAAATTTTGTGCACGATTTATGGAACATGGAGAAGACTGTCCCACATAATACTTATAATAGGTATAAATTCTGAAGGGAGGTGATCCCCGAGAGCAAAAATTGCAACACAAAAAGAGAAAATTGCAGACTCGGTTTTATTGAGTCTGTTCATGAACAGTAATTGAAAGTGCAACACTGCTCACACCCCCTAGAACCGGCTTAAGCGGTATTCAATTTTCAGAACAAGAAGTACTGAAATTCATGATCTCGAAGTATCAGAAGGTATAACAACACTGAGAATGAAGTACGGGATGACGTTTTACGGCCACCACACAAGCACTTAACATCTGCTGTTGTGAAGATTATAAATTCTGAAAGGAGGTGATCTCCCGAGAGCAAAAATTGCAACACAAAAAGAGAAAATTGCAGACTCGGTTTTATTGAGTCTGTTCATGGACAGTAATTGAAAGTGCAACACCGCTCACACCCCCTAGCATCGGCTTAAGCGGTATTCAATTTTCAGAACAAGAAGTACTGAAATTCATGATCTCGAAGGATCAGAAGGTATAACAACACTGAGAATGAAGTACGGGGCGACGTTTTACAGCCGCCACACGAGCACATAACACCTGCTGTTGTGAAGATTAAAAATTCTGAAGGGAGGTGATCAGTTCTGTTTTATTTTCTTATTCAATTATATAGTACTTCTGCTATGACAAAACCATTCTCTAGTTCGTGATGCCATTATAATCAGCTTATTATATCAACACAGTAATTGTTTTCTTACATGTGTATTCATCAGGTAACGGCTCAAGGCATATCCTTTATACGAGGGCAAAACTGATATGTATATATATGTGTTACATTGTACATAACTGAATAGACGTGATAAGAAAACAATAAGAGAACCAGATAAATGTGCCTACTCCGATACTCAACTCGTCACTATCCCACCAAACCCTAGGTTTTGACTAATCTTTCGAATAGTCTGTAAGATACGTCATGTGCGTACGAGCATACGGCCGTGGTTTTGACACTATTCAAGTAATCATATTATATATAATTGGGCATACCTCTTTATTTGTATCTCGTATGTGTATGTGTGTTTGTGTGTGTGTATGCGCGTGTGTCTGTATGTGCATGGCATGCTTTCTATCGATGTTCTGTTAGTGCTTGCGTCTTGTGTGTGGCTTTTCCTGCTTTACTTTACTACTTTTTCATTTATAACGAGTATGTCATACATTCGTACTGTTTTCTTAAATGTTCCTGCATAATGTTGTCTTGGCTAGGACTCGACATGTTTCGGATATCTAGTCGATCTGTTTGGGATACTCGTTAATATCAGTTACTTTGCATAAGAAACGAAAGAAACTATTCGTTTGCTTGATATTCGATAAGAAGACAATTATAGATTGTTTAATAACAGATATGTGTCACGCTACAAGCGCGTTTCTCAGACAATATCTCATATGCGATATCACACATCCAATTTCCACGTAGTATTAAACCTTATACATTTTGAATATGCAAATTTTCTTAACTGTCAGCAAATCAAGGAAAATGATTCGTTGTCGAGTATTTGCATATTTGAAACATATAAATAAGTGTTGCGTTGTCCTCGTGTCGCGCCATGTCCACACACTTTGTATTATAGAGAACATGCAATCGTTCAAGTTTGTGGTCGCAGCTGTGTTGGCTGCGTGCTTAGCTTGTAAGTTATTTTACGTTTTCTCCATTTCAGCGAAATACAGTAAAATTCCTTTAAACAAGATTTCTATTAGTGAAGAAGTTAGATTTACGTTTATAATGGTGGCTGCTAAATGCAGGGTGACGTTTGCCCTGCATTAAGCTGTCACCTGTCTCCAAGACCGATATTAATACCAAATTAAGCGTCCGGTTTAGATGGGATTTACTGTATGCGCGTGCGCTTGACTCACAGATCTCTTGTTTTAAAAGTTGGTAAATGTGTTTGTTCTGTTCAAAAGCATGCATTACATCTGGTTAGAATTTTAGAAATTAATATAATCTTCAATATACAACATTTCCTAATTGGAAATCGTAATAGCGTATTTTTAGAATTTATAAATATTGTTATAATATTTGAGAGCATACACTAGTTAATGTTATATTGTAGGTGTTAACACAAATGAAAACAGTAAATAAAACAATAAAGCAATTCAATAAGTCGTTAGTTGTGGTCCGGAATAGAATCTTGTAAGGTCGGGTATATTTTCTCCAAAATTATTTTTAAAGGTTCAGGAAATCTGAACTGCATCCGGCGAAATTGATATTCAATTATTGACGCTATGACATTTAAGTCTCGCTAATGCGACCATATAGTCTATTAACAAAGGACTCTGCAAACAAATGTAGCTTACTGCAGGTTAAAAGTAATGCAATGCAAAAACTCGTATAGGAGAACTTTTGCACTGCATTAAGCTACCAAATATGTTAAAAATCTAAATTTAGACGTATGGTTAGTGGTCGTGTTAGCGATAGTTTCCTGTAGTTACTGCTATATCACCTTTTCGACAAACGAAACTATACACTAGCATAGCATAGACTTGTGAATATAAACTATACACTAGTATGGCATACACTTGTGAATATAAACTATACACTAGTAACACTATTATAGCATCCACTTGTGAATATAAACTACACACTAGTATAGCATCCACTTGTGAATATAAACTATACACTAGTATAGCATGCACCTATGAATATACATTTCAATAAAAAACATTTCAAGAATTGTTTATTTGTGAATCGGCCTAAAAACTTGTAAGATCGAATTCATTCATGCAACGTCACCGAATACAGTCACTTCCTACTAGCATATGTTCCACGTCGACGCTGTATTTTGTGAGGTACCGTGCATGTGTACTGACCCCATTGGGATGCAAGTTTAATCCAGCCAACAGAAGGAAGAAAAGGCATAATTTAACATAAACATCAAATTTAACACGTTTGCTCACCTTTGTCTCAACTTTTTGTCCATTATAAAAGGATTAAAATCAAGTTTGTTTATGTTGAAAAAATCGACGACGTCACTGCACGCCAATATATCGTCACGTATATTGTACTGGCATGTATTTTTATTCAGGGGACAGAACTATTCCATTCTTTATTGGTGTTGCATGATAAAGGAATTACTACGCTAGTAGTTTTGAAGTTAAGCTGTATTTGGCTCGTCAGAAAAGTAGTTAAATGCTCGCCAAGGCTCGCATTTAACAACTTTTCTAACTCGCCAAAATACAGCTGAAATTCAAAGCTACTAGCATAGTAATTCTGATATAGTTTGAATTCTATCAGAGGATTTTTAAACATTTACTCTCGCTCTGAATAAGTTACTTCTTACCCTTGCCTGTAAATTTAAACCTTCATAAATGCAAATACATAATTGTTACTACGGTACAAGCTCTTTAATTCGAACATTGTAGGCAGGTGGCTGCTTAATGCAGAGTGAAAGGCATGCAAAATAGTCCTGGATCAGCTTTCTGCATCCCCTCCACCATGTATTCAGTTGTCGCTTGTCTTGCAGGCAGATACTAATACCGTGTATTTTACTGTATAATTGTTCTGTAAAAGTAGTTGCTCAGATACAAGAAAAGTGGTATTCCATTATTTTCTTAGTTCAGATCCTGATCAAAGTAGCTCTTCACTCTGTATCTCACCAATATCAAATCAAAACAGACACTTACTTAGCGCGCAAAGAGTTGAAGGTGTCATTTTTAGCAAAGTTTATCTTTGCTGTAATCATCCACCTAAATATGTTACAGGCATCGGCGAGTGTCAAGCGCAAAGCACTGTGGCCTGTGAGCAAACCCAAATGGACGAAAATAATATAAGTACATGCGAATGCCCCGACGGATACACAGTTGATCAAACGCTGCCTTCGATGTGTAACGGTGAGTTGCACCGATCATGGGATGTATCGTGGAATGTCAGAACGTACTAAAAGTATCTAGCTTCATTCTACATGACCTGAACTTTGTGTCTAATGTTTTAACTGTTTCACCACCGAAGACACCTGAAATCAACTCAAACAACTTGCTGCAAATAGCAAATATGTGATTACCTTAGCAGAATACAAATTGTTGACACATCACTTCTGTTTGAGACGAAATTAAAGGAATGTGCAATCTGACACTTTAAAGCAGATGGTAATGGCAATTTATTTGGCGCCGCAATAGCGAATACAATTGTGCTGTATTACCACACAGTTCATGCGATACATTGGACTATGTCAATTAGATGACGTCACTTTCTCTCTTGCTGTCTTTCGACTTTGTCTCCCTCTATCTCTAGATCCTGATGTGTTTTGAATGTTTCTGCAAGAGCTAGTTGACACATTGATCAGGTTCATCTCATGTTTGTTTATGGAACTGTAAAGGACTGTTTCAAAACGTTCTGCAATAGTCAACCATTCTTTTGTTTATAATAATCTTCTATCATTCAGAATGAATATCAGTATTTTTCACATCTCTATCTTAACGGGGACTTCATGCATCTTTGTTTGGTTTTCCTCGTTCGCTGATATATATTTAATCCTATCAGTCTCAATACACCAGGTTTTAGTACCCATTCCTGATAACCTATGTAGTACGTACACACCAATCACATTTTTTCCTCAGATGAAAATGAATGTGAGACAGACCCTTCTCCCTGCGCACAGCTATGCACGAATACGAATGGTAACTTCACATGTGCTTGTAATGATGGATATACAATAGATCCAAATGATGCCTTCAACTGCATAGGTTGGTATAGACAGCTTCATATAATTTCATCCTTCGTTTACTTAATATATATCAGTATGTGGATATGGCATCAATGTTTTAATCGTTTCTGATAAACTGATTCCTGGAGTGGCCCTTGAATCATGTACTGTATTGTTTGCCATACAACTCATGTCTTTAGTTTAGTCGATATTCAGCATATTGATGGTTAATGGTGTCACATTGTCTATTTCAGGTAACGTTATTAATTATATCCATTTGATATACATAGCGTTAAATATACATGTAGATTCCTTTTTAAGCGGCACTCAAAAAGAGTTTTTAATTTTGGGTCTGTAAGACAGGTGGTAGCTTAATACAGATCAAAAGGTAAAACAGAAAGCTCCTGTAGGAGTTTGAGGCATTACTTTTACCCTGCATTAAGCAACCGTCTGCCTTTTAAGACTCGAGTGTTCAATAAATGGATGGGCGTGTTCTATTGCATGCCAAATTCTAGCTTTACCACTTTGATAAAGGTTTAGGACTTACTTTACAATGTCATCCGTTCATTTACAATGTCATCCGTTCTGATTCTTAACCGGTTACCTCATAGGCTATTTTTAGATCCAACCATTTTGAATAAATCAACCGAAAAGGAGTATTAATTAGAGAAAATGAAAAGTTTAGAATGTTGTATTTGAAACCATTGTGATAAATAGAGCAGTTGCTCCTATAGGAGCAAATTTGCTCTATTTATCACAATGATTTCAACAGGTGACTTCTGCAGAGGCGTCAAAAGGCGTCTATATGAGGGAATGGGTTAACGAAGTACCCTATGAATAGACAGGAAAGAAATAATGGCATCATGATTATTAATGAACTGAAAGTTAATAATGACACTATGAACAAATAAAAGTCTCGCATGACAGAATATGTAGAATCAAATCTATATTACAGTCTTATCTATATTACAGCCTTAAGCAATTAGAGCAGACCCTGATCAGGCGGCTCCTATAGGAGTCGTCTAATCTGGGTTTACTCTGTTTGCAAAGACGAAGAAAGGCGTATTTATAGGGTAAAGCGTTAATATATCTTTGCCTATTATGTTTCGTTTCTTTATATATCGCCGTATTCAGTTTGTTTGTTCCTTTAGCAGACAATGTTAAACCATTTTTGTTCATAGTTAACCCCTGCTACCGATTTTTGATGTCACTTCTGCTGACTTTCATTCTTTTCAAATAATACTTCTTTCTGTTTTATGCATGGACATATCCAGAGTAACGAACACCTTTTTCTCTGGTGACATATTGGGGTTGTCAATATTTAATACTGTTATTGGTTTGGATGCTTATTTCAGGCAAGAATGAGTCCAGCAGACTTTAAGTAAATATGCCATAACTGGAGTGTTATGTGTTGTCTCAGTATATGAACTCATTTTTCTCCCTAGATAAAAATGAATGCAGCCAGTCTCCATGTGAACAGCAATGTGTAAACACAATTGGTAGCTATGAGTGTAATTGCAATGAAGGATATGAAAAGGACCCACAGTCTGACTTTAATTGCACAGGTATGTGACGTTCCGAACATGAGCACACTTAAATACCAATCCATTTATATTGTTTTTGATAATTTAAAAGGTGTATGTATGTGTCGATATGGGCACGCATTAGAGGGCCCTTCGGCTCGGGCCAAAAACATTCCCGAGGGACACTGCAGATGTTATTGCCCGACAACAAACGTATTAACGCTATTCTTGCATTAACCCATTTCTGTTTTTCTGCAACAATTTAACCGCGCCACTGTTTTCTTTCTGACGGCACTTCATGCTGGTATCAAATACCGTTTACGAATTTCATTCAATATGTTTATCACTAAAAACAGATCATTGTCGGTGCCCCTGAAATACTCGCAATGTTCACCCAGCTTAGGCCAAAACGCAATAGCATTCGCGTCCATTGTTTACCTCAGGCCCCGGATAGGTATAATTAAAACCGGTCAACAACAGCGCATTAGCAAGAGAATCCTTGTTAATACATGGTCTAGCCAGACTACAACAGCACGTTTTGTGCAAGAATACATATTACTCAATTTAATCTGTAATAGACAGATTAAAGCCCACAGGTATGTGATGTTCTCAATCTAAGCACATTTTATACGTTAACCCTGTTAAATCATGTTAGTGTTTTAAATCGCACAGGAACATATATGTGACTTCCCCAACATTAAGAATACATGTTTAATGCATTTGTTTCCTTATTGAAACATTATATTACCAGTGTGGCTTTCGGAATTACTTTGTTTAACACATGGTACATGTTCTGATCAGGTCCCTCTAACTGCCCCTATATCATGCCCTCTATCAGGCCCCTCCACAAGGCCATCAAGGAGCCCTCTGATCTTTGGCGTGTTCTACTACAGATCGTTAGAACAAGTTCATCGTGGTCCTAATTTACAACAAATGCTATAACTTGAGGAACCAATTTTTACGCACATTTTAGTGAGCAGCAATCAACCCTTTACCCAATAAATACGCCTTTCTACGCCTTTGCAAGCTTAATAGACCCAGATTAGACGACTCCTGTAGCAGTCGTCTGCTCTTGGTCTGCTCAGTTTGATTATGGCATTATACTGATCTGATTCTATACTTTCTAGCATGGTAAAACGTTCATGTGGCCATGTGCCTGTATAATGACTAATCTAATTATTGATGTTATTTTTTACATGAACATTCATAGAGTAAAGATGTAAGGCTACATTTGTACAAAATAAATTACCATACGTTCGAACATAAGACGATGGCAACTTCTTGTTTCATTTGTCATGAGTTAGAACTTGCTACAAGACCTTTAAAAGGACGAGTCCTTTTCTACAGTGTATTAAAGAATACTAGTTTGCCTTCATTTATGCAATACCAACAGCTGGTCAACATATGTCTTTTGAATATTATTTAACAGTAACAATCTCCATATGTACTTGACGGCATGTAAACTTTTTAACGCAGTTGCAAACCGAGTAGACAAATGTCCACAGAATAAAGAATTAACCTGTCTCCACTCTGTTGAGTGCGCTCTCATTCCTAACGTGCTGGTGTTGTTATGTTTCGCGTGGCTCTTTACATCATGACCTTGTTTTAGGATTGCAGTTCCGTTCATCATATACATTTTAAAAAAGATCAGTCACAATTTTCGACATAAACATGTCGATAAAAGTTTATGTGAACACACACATCTCGAGTTGACCTGCCACATAACAGATCGTGCGGCTGTCGATTCTGCCTACGCACACCACAGTACAATAACACGATTGTTAGGTACACATGCTCCAACACTAAATGTAAATGTTATTCTAATACATGATGATAAGCAGATTGCTAAGTGTCTAAATATTTACGAGTCCTTTCTATTTTCATCTTTTCACATGTCTCTGAATTAATACATGTATATCAATATTAGAAGCATTATTTCATGATGTAAACAATACTTAAATTTGTCTATTCTATTTATTGATACACTATCCTCCATCGTTCAACTACTATTAACGGTGTTTACTATTTCTCTCTCACACACTCACTCTCTCTCTCTCACTTATCTTTCTAGACTAGTTTTAATGTTTCACACCTTACCAACAATTATGTTGTACTATATTCTTACAGCGATAGTTTTGTATTTTGTTAACATGACCTGGTTTAGTAGATGATGAAAACAGGATGATAACGGGTGTTGTTGCACGATTGTTTTGGAGGGATTCCCCAAGTTATCCATGTAGTGGCATGTAGTTTACATGTATTTGAGGACTGATAATTAGCACACCCCTAATAGTGGTTCATTCCATTATTTCGTGTGTTCAGAATATCTCTGTCTATTTATAATACAAAGATTTCAGGACTAATTACGTCAACAATCTACCGTAATTTTATTGAACACTTGATATGCTGTGCTAAGTACTGATTTGACGTTAGTCTTTGTTTCTGCTTTCCAGACATCGATGAGTGTGATTCTACCGAATCACCCTGTGACAAGTGTGTTAACACAGTTGGTAGCTACATATGTCCCTGCGAACCGGGATTTGTCAGAGATTCGAAAAATAGTTCAAACTGCATAAGTATGTATCTATACACAGCGGTACACTGATTTATGTTTATGACAAATCCATTACAAATGTTTCTTCATTAACCCCCTTCTCTCCTACTGACGCCTTCCATTACAAATGTTTCTTCATTAACTCCCTTCTCTCCTACTTACGCCGTTTGACACCTTTGTAAAATATGTTTTAAACAATTGTGATAAATACAGAATTTGTTCCGTAAGAAAAAATGATTTCAACATTGCACAGAAGGCGTTGACTGACTTGACAATGATAAGGGGACATTTTACTAAATCATCTTTAAAATGCCCACTCAGTAGAGCCCACTCAGTAGAAGTCAGTTTCGGGGAAATACAAACTGTAACATATATCTTACTTTCATGCGGACACAAATCTTGCATGAAACTTCCTGCCTGAACTGCCTGCCTGAAATTTGAAATTCTGTTATGAAAGATGGTAAGCACCCGATACTACGAAATTTAAATAATGAAGATGGTTTGCCTTTTTTGGCAGGTTACTGCCTAATGCAGGGTGAGGCCGCGCAGAAAGCTCCCAAAGAAACTTTCTGCCTTACATTGACCCTTCACTAAGTTGCTATCTGCGTTTCAGATCAATAGTGGCACGTATATAAGTTTTCGAATAATCGATTCTCATAATATAATCGAATAATCGATTATCATCTGTACATCAATATTTTTTCTATAAATGTTCACTATGGAGTGTTTCTGTCCGAAAACAAAATCTGTATAAACATAGATGAGTAGACGTGTTTGAACGTGACATCATATTCGGGTCTGCACTGCTTGCATGGAATAACGATTGTTGCTGATGACGAGGCTTGTTCCTGATGAGTTACAAAATAGTGAAGATCTTCATCAGAAGCCGCAATAGAATTGTACGGTTATTCTAGATCTACATTGTTAACAATATTTGCCACGAAAGCGGTAATAGGATGATTTATATCATATCCATTCAGACACAGTTGCGCAGATACGTACAAATACACTCAAATACGTACCGCTAGTGGTATTTAAAACATGTGGCTGCCTAATGCACGATGAAAGTCATACAGAAAGCTCCTCTAGGAGCTTTATGCATGATTTTCGCCCTGCATTAGACAGCCACCTGCCTTAAATGCATAATACCTCATTATGTGGTAGTGTGATTTAATAAAGATTGCCAGCAATTTCAAATGTATTATTAATTCAGTTTTAAAGGGCTGATCGTGTTCGTGTTACGTGTATTATACTGATAATATAACCGAAGTCGTCTAATACATCAGCTGGTATTGTTTATGTAAATGCTATATTATATCAATACCTCTATTTAATTAATGATGCATTCGTTATCTGGCAACATTTTAATTAGTCAAACACTATTCTCACGCGAGAAAATGTTTGTAGTCTAATTGGATTATTGATCAGGTTTAGGTTTATCGTCGCTTAAACAGTATTTCAGTGTTTGGTACATAATTATGACATGTCTACATTATTCTAGTATAAACAAGATTTCAACAAAACATGCTTTCGTCCCAAGTTCAGTTATTCTAGAACAGTTTAGACACAATGATTAAGCAGAAAGAAAAATGCTCTTGTCCTGTTTCTTGTCTTAGGCAATATTTAGAAGACGAGACGTTGTTATTATTCTGGAGATAACACTTCTTTAGTTGTTATATAATATTTACCTCGAAACGTAACCTTATCCTACTACTATCCATTTGGCCAGCATTTACTAATAACATGTACTCAGATATTCACTCGCGTCTCATCGGGATCCAAGTTATTTGACAATCGCTTAACGGTGTTTCAAAAGTGTATTAGAAGCAAAAGATTGGCGTTGAAGCATGTTTATATTTTCAGAATTATCAGGGTGTGGTGAGCTTTTGGAATAGACGTCATAATATATATTCATATATACTATAGTCGTCATAGAGCCAACAACATATTGTAAATATTTCGTAACAAAATTTGACTAGACCTTGTCTTGAAGAGAATTTAAGTCCGTATAATTGCCATCTACAAAAAAATGCATTAATAATTTCTTGAAACATAAATCGTTATCAAATCTTGGATTCAACTTGAAGAAAATACATACCAAAAAGCACACTTGATCGTGATTTTGCAGAGAAATAGAAGTAAGAACAAATTAAGTACTGAAGCAAGCAGTCAATATATGAATGTTTGCAAGCGTCATTTACACTGTGTTATAGTGTTTGATCTTAGAACATTACGGTTGTTGTGACCGCGGTATGGCGATTTGAGCACGTTACGGTTGTTTTGACCGCGTTATGGTTGGTTAGAGCACGTTACGGGTGTTTTAACCGCGTTATGGTGGTTTGAGCATGTTACGGGTGTTTTGCTTTTTCATTTACAGACACTTTGTATAAACACAAAACACCGAGTGACTTGATATATCGCCTGCCCCTGGTGTTATAACATAATTTGTTTGAGTCTGAGTGCATCTAAAGCATCTAATTAGTTATTATTTGATCTTGACGTCGTTACTCGTGTTGTTAGGAGGGAGGGGGTTGATTTGGGTGAAGATGGGATAAACCTGTTTTAAGCCCCAAGTAGTATTGTTTGGCTACTGATCGTTCAAAGGCGGTCCTCATGCTTTCACCGTATGGTCTACTTTGTTACTGTATATTTATCATGATTAATGTTCAATATATTGATGTGCGTTTCGCCACGTTTTGTCTTGTAATTTCGCTGTTTCGTAAAAATACATTTGCTTTCTTGCTAAGCGAGGTAAACTGTGGACCTCAGTGCGTGAGTGAATGGTTAACATCAAGACCTTACTACCATCCGCCCATCACCGTTCTTTTTTTCGATCCCAGTCTGGTACTTCGGATGTTTCATGTATGGATTGTGGCAGGTGGTTAGTTCGCCAATGATGCTCCACTACGCCGGAAACAATACGTATTGTGTCTGCGTTCAGCTGTGCTGAGCTCGAAGTAGCAACTAATATTCTAACAGACGGTTTACCTCAAACAAAAAATATTGAATGTAAAGAAGTAATCATTTCTCATAGAAAATTGACCACATAATAACCATTTCTTACAGATATCCGAAACCTTGCTGACACTATAAAGGAATTACAGCAGACCCTGCAGGAGTTACAAAATAACACCGTGACCTTTACAAAAACAGAAATATATGGTAAGTATACAACTATACAACATTTCAAAAGCTAGTAGCTGAGACTGACAGCTCATACTCTTTTCACACATTGTGAGTATCAGTTTCTCCTTAGTTCGGTAAATCTGTTTGCCATTTGTTTACATGTATGGTCATGGTAATCATTCATTGCGGCTTATGTGTAGTGGGGACATGACGATCATCACATGCATATTCTGTATCAATATACAGTTTCTTACTATTTAGTATACTGTGGACAAATTCATGATACCATTCAGCAACTTTGATTCATACGACATGCGCATGTCGGTGTATCATCCTCATCTATAATGTGTACATGCTGATCGTCGCTTTGAAAAGAGTGGAAAGTAGTTAATGTAACTCGCCTCATACTGACTAAAATAATACCTGCTCTCTGGTTTGCTGAATACTTTTAGACATGATTGACAGAGTATCAATCAGTTTGGATCCTGATGAGATGCCATTGTACTCGGTGTCTTATCTGGATCTACGCTGTTTACAAATGAAAGTCATGGCACGCATGAGAACGGTTAATGCTTTGATAAAAAATGACATTATAGGAAGTGACAGTTGCACATGTTATAGATTCAAACATATAACGCATGTCCTCTTTCCATTGTAAGACTATCATGCGCCTATTAAATAGATTATTGTCTGTATCGTCTTGGCCAAATGTGGATGTAATATACATAAATTCGTTGAATATCTTGTGAAGTTAATTGAGTCGGTTTAAATCATTAAACATTGTTGGCAACTAGATCTCGCAAGGCTATAGGGACCAAATCAGTGTTTCATCTTCGTTGTGTGTTTTGCGATTAATGTATCTAAGTTGGAGTAATGGACACACAGGGTATTTACTCCCAAACCCAATATCTTCACGCAATGTTTTAAAACAAGCTTATGCAGACATATCCCTTAACCCTTTACCTCATAAACTGGCCTGTTTGTGCATTTGCAAACAGAGTAGACCGCAATGTTCTGCTCTGTTTGCTTATAATAATACATAATTTGGCAAAGGCACTCAGAAAATGAGACTTAAATTAATAAATCTTCAACAATATTTTGATAAAATTTCAACAATTTCGCTTGTTTACGGTTCCAGATTCTTTTAAAATCATTTAGTCTTGACAGACAACGTTACTATGTTGCGGAGTTGTCTGGAGGGCGAATTTTATTTCCATTTTGACTTGGGTGAAGGTGGGATAAGTGCGAGGTTGGGTACCCGTAAACCAGGTGTAAGTCCCCAGTAGCCATTTTGGCTACTGACCGTTCCAAGGCGGTACTCCTGCTTTCACCCTATGGTCAACTTTATTATTTAATATGCTTAATATTTAATGTTTCACGTCTTGGTATGTGTCCAGTTAGGTTTTGTCTTGTTGCTCCGCCGTTACTTGTTTGGTTGTTTCGTATGTGGTGGCGCCCTCTGCTTGACAGTTCTTTTCCTTACTTAGTATATATGGTGACATTAGAAGTACATGTATAACGAATTTAATTCAATTACTATTTCAGAGCAATTTACGAGGAACAGTAAGATATTAAAGCACTGTCTGTTCAATTGAAACAAATCTTGCATAGAAAAAATAATGAATATCTTAAAAGATAATTTATTTGAGTTCTTACCATGCAAAGCAAATACGTTTGTTTTTATCCAAGTAAATGTAATAAAACGTTCTGAAACACATGGAAATAAAATAGTATTTTTGGTATTATTTTACACATGTTGTTGTGTTTCTACATCGATTGAATCTTTTGTCTATTATTGTTGTGCTTTACGAACAGTCGATGATTGGATGAGCCATGACACAGCTGACTATTATGACTAACTTTATAATACGGAGTAACTTAGTAGACCAATTGTTGTTGTGCTCTACAAACAGTCTATATTTAGATGATAAATCGATCAACACGGCCACTAAAGTAATAGTTTTTTCTGCCAGGTTTTGCACCAAATGCCTATGACGACTGGTATGATAATTACTATGACGATTGGTATGGTTATTACCTCGACGATTGGTATGATGATTACTATGACGATTGGTATGATTATTATCTCGACGATTGGTATGATGATTACTATGACGATTGGTATGATTATTACCTCGACGATTGGTATGATGATTACTATGACGATTGGTATGATTATTACCTCGACGATTGGTATGATGATTACTATGACGATTGGTATGATTATTACCTCGACGATTGGTATGATAATTACTATGATGATTGGTATGATGATTACTATGACGATTGGTATGATTATTACTTCGACGATTGGTATGATGATTACTATGGCGATTGGTATGATAATTACGATGACGATTGGTATGATGATTACTTTGACGATTGGTATGATGATTACTACTACAACAATTGGATGGGCTATGGCACATACGACAACTATGACTACCTTTACAATCAAGTAATAGGTAAGTTATATAGGGAGCTGTAATAACCCCTTTCTAACAAAATTAATAAAACCGAATTCTACTTATCAGTCTTAGAAAACTGATAACTGTTACACGATGAAAGTAATGCTTAAATTTGTATGGATTACTTTCGTCAGGCATTAAGCGGTTCTTTTTACCAATTCTGACTTTAAAGATGAATATTTATTAGTTAGTCGCTTAAACCAGATTTGTGTTTACACTGGGACTGTTTCTGATGTTATTCAGACCATATTGTGTTTGAGATTATTGTCGGCATAATTAAAATAATAACTATTCCCGCTAACACCAATGCATCCCATGAACAGAAACGAAACGGGTACTCAAACAGTATTACTTCTACACTTCTTCACCAATAAACCTCAATGATCTTCAATTTTTTCCTAAAAGTTTTCTTTCCACAAGTGTGGATGAAAGGAGTATTGAACTTATGCTTTTTTTATTGAAGTCATTTATTCTTTTGAATGTGATGGGTTTGGGTATCAATCATCTTCACTGATAGCAGTATGACAAGATTATATAGAATATACATGGAATCGACATCATGCGATTCCTTGACACAATGTGAAGACAGTAAATTATACAATATACAGTAAATTTAACGCTCTAGTCCATATATATTCTATATAATCTTGTCATACTCTTGCGTAAATTACGGCGTCATATCTTGCCTTTTGTTGTTTAGGGAAATCCATTCTGGTTTAACGGCGCAGCTATGTTATAGTCGGTGTTGCGCATTCAAGGAACAGTTTTAAGTGTAGGTGTACGGTATATGTACACGAGTTGTGTATGGGCCCTCTTTGTTTGCTGGCAATCGGTTTGTGTGGAGTTCCTTTATGGTCAAAATCCTCATGCATGGATCACGAATTACATTTCTTACAGATGCCGCTGTCAGAACATCATCGCAATTACAACTAGAACTATCACTTAATGTGACTGATACACCCACCCACAACCTTGTCAAAAGATCCAATGACTCCAATACAAAAGGCAATAGCTCAATAATCCTTTCATCTACACTTGAGGAAAGAAAACTTTTAAAACCCAATCAAGGAATGACTCACATGAAAATTATGTCAAACACATCTACATACCATTATAAATGCATATGTAAAATTTGAAGTTCATTGAGGTTCATTGGTGAAGAAATATAGAAGTAGTACTTGAGAAGTTATGCTCTGGACACAACTTACTTATGAAAAGTAACAAAGGGGAATAACTCACCCAAAAATGAATTTAGAGATACGGTCCTTACTGATTTTACATCCTCTTGCGAAGTTATGCTCCAGACAAAACAAAAAATTGCTTCTGAAAAAAATCTCTTAAAAATGAATTCAGAGTTACAATCCGTGTTAACTGCACAACTTCTCATTGCCCTCTATCCATACATAAAGTGTTACAGTCGTGTCTACACAGTTGTACCTACAATACTTGCAAAGTTATGCTCCAGACAAAACAGTTGCTTCTAAAAAGTAACAAAGGGTAATAACGCTCTTAAAAATGAATTCAGTTACAATCATTGTTAACTGCACAACTTCTCATCATACTCTATCCATACATCAGGTGTTACAGTCGTGTCTACACTACTTGAGAGGTTGTGTTCCAGACAAAAATGTTTCTGGAAAGAAAAAAGGGACATAACTAATAGCTCCCTGAACAATGAATTTAGAGTTACAACCCCTGTTGACTACATATTCTCTCTCCACCCTCTATTCATATATAGAAATTCACAGTTGTGCCTACAATGATTGTGAAGTAATGCTCAGGACAGAAAATTGCTTCTAAAAGTAATTGAAAAACATTGCTTCTAAGGGGAATAACTCCCTCGAAAATAAATTTAGAGTTTCAACCCTTGTGGACTGCATATCCTCTCATCCCCTCACAACGTGTACCAAGTTTGAAGACAATATCACTAAAGGTTTAAAAAAACATAGCATGTCCCAAAAATATGTCCCAATTAAAAGACAAAATATGAAGTTGAAAAGAGCCACAATTCTGTCAAATTTTGTGCACGATTTATGGAACATGGAGAAGACTGTCCCACATAATACTTATAATAGGTATAAATTCTGAAGGGAGGTGATCCCCCGAGAGCAAAAATTGCAACACAAAAAGAGAAAATTGCAGACTCGGTTTTATTGAGTCTGTTCATGAGCAGTAATTGAAAGTGCAACACTGCTCACGCCCCCTAGTACCGGCTTAAGCGGTATTCAATTTTCAGAACAAGAAGTACTGAAATAAATGATCTCGAAGGATCAGAAGGTATAACAACACTGAGAATGAAGTACGGGGCGACGTTTTACGGCCGCCACACAAGCACTTAACACCTGCTGTTGTGAAGATTATAAATTCTGAAGGGAGGTGATCCCCCGAGAGCAAAAATTGCAACACAAAAAGAGAAAAAATGCAGACTCGAAAGTGATACCAAAAGTAGTTTTCAAGAAAAAAGCAAATGCCCCGGAAAAACGCGACGTACTGACGGACAAGGTGATTCCTATATAAAACCGCAGGTAGTGGGGGTATAACAAAACTGAAAGGGATATACAGTGACAGTTCTATTTACTTGTGGCTATCGCAAGATACTGTCAAGCGTTAAGGTTTACGATTTACCCTGTTTTTTCACATGTATGTTGGTCAATCTTGTATATTATAAAATTTAATTCATATTCAATATGGCAGTAAAACACTTGTTAATACAGCAACTCATTACTAACTGTTGTAGTGTCCATTTATAATCTAAACACCTCCATTACATTACTGTGGCTTCCTCTGAGTAGGTAACAAGCTGGAGAATGGGTAATAAACATTGGTTTTATTTCCAGCAATGTCAATTGACCAAAACATTTGTTTATTTTCATTTTTTGTCAGATGAATGGTACAGCTACAACGATTACTACGACTATGACGCATACTACTATTATGATCCATATGGTAAGTTCTGAAAGTAAAAGAACCTCCAAAAAAGCAGCAATGCAAAAAGACAAACTTGCAGATTCGGTTTTATTGAGTTTTATTAAAGGTGCAATACTACTCACGATCCTAGCACCGGCTTAAGCGGTTTTCAATTTTCAAAATTGATAACATCAAAACTAATGACCCCGAAGGACCATAAACTCACAACACTGAGAATGCAGAGCTGGTATTTATGTATTGAGTATTTGTGCACATCGAGTCAAAGTCAGCTTTAGGATCGCCCACTTTCAGGATATTTTTAACCCTCTAGTCCGTGTAAATTCATGTAAGAAATAATGACATATTATGAAATATTGATAGACTGATTGTTAAGTTGGCACCATGAACAAGTGAATATGTACCGTGGTAGATTTTGTAGCAATATCTATGTATCTCATAAGCAAATAGAACATACCCTGATCCTATTACAGCCTAGGTTACCTCTGTTTCCAAAGGTGCCAAAAAGGCGTCATATTTGCAGTAATGGTTGTTACTATTAATGTCATTATTGTCAGTGATATTAATATCATTTTGTTTAATATGCAGGGCGCTTCCGTCAGAACATTTCGACATTAGTTGTTAATTATTGTGAAATCCGGCGTAAGTTCGCTGATAAAGAGGGCCATGCTATATTGATCACCTCCAAATTTTTCAAATTGGACCTCTTGAATTGCAACTCCTTTCTAAATCTGCACTTCATGTTTACCACTGTATTTGCCATCGCGGGTGTTGTAGATTAGTCGTATAGGAATAGATTTAATTACACAGTTTGTCTTTAAGTGTGTGGATGGAGTCAGTGCGAGGTTGGGTGCCCCTAAACCGGTTTAAATACAAAGTGACACTTGTCACTGACCGTTCCAATACTGTACTTCCCCACTCCACCTGCGTTTTGTTGTTTTATGTCTTTGTGTGCCTCGTTTTATATTTTGACTGATATGTACATTTGCCGTTCCTTTTTGTCATGGTACTCTTCGAACAACTAGGTGATTTGTATGCGGCGATTGATGTATGACTCGTGCATTTACTTTTAACATATATTCATTTCACTATTCTAGATAATGACATATTGTACAGAACACATACATTGTATATGATATACCGAGATAACCCTGTATCATGAATTCATTCTGAAGTGCATGGATTTAATGTCATGTACTTAGCTATGTCGTGCTAGAAGATTGAATTGCTTTTAAGCCCTAAATGTATGCTACCTTGCTTAAACAGTCCATGATATAGATGACATTGCTTCCTTTAACCCTTGCCCGTTTTGCACGATCTAACTGGCATTTTGACAGAATTTTAATCCAGATGAGAAGCGGCCTCTCAAAAAGATTCAAGCTGTTTGACAGTCGGTCAATAATTTCTCAATAGCGTGAGCTATTTGTTAAGCTAGAGTGACTTAATTGTGAGGTTGGGACGTCCGTGAACCGGTTTAACCCCCCTGTGGTGTTTTTACCACTGACCATTCCAAGGCGATACTCTCTTGGCCACCCTTGCTTTTGTGTTTGTTTGGTGTTTGTCTTTGTGCTTGTTCATTTGGTTGTGTTTGTAATTTTTGTCTCGTGTGTTTGTGTGTGCGTGCGTGTGTGTGTGTTGCTTGCTTTCTGTCGGTGTATTTGTGGTGGTTGCGTTTAGTGTGTGTCTTCACCTGTTTGACTTTACTACTTTTTCAAGTATAAGAACCCTTTTGTTTCAAACTTAAATGTCATATGTATACGTATGGGTCAATACAGTATTCTATTGTTTTTCAAACCTGTAGAGACATACTGATTCCTCCCGATTGGTTATCGTGCAATCAACCCATACAGAGAGAGAGACACAGAGAGAGAGAGAGAGAGAGAGAGAGAGAGAGAGAGAGAGAGAGAGAGAGAGAGAGAGAGAGAGAGAGCAGTTATCTATTGTTTCCATCACTTTTTTAGGATGGTGGTACATGTAATTACAACTTCTTGTCTCTGAGGTCCTTGGAAATACGACGGAGCAGAAATACACAATCCATTGCAGAATATACTTGACCAGATTTATGATACTAGCTTGTAGCATTCACCAAGATCCATCTGATATTAGCCAATTGCGTTTACCGAGATCAACAATGCATTGGGATGCGGCAATCGTTTCGATCTGTATTGTTTACAATGGCAGTGTATATTGATGCTAATGATGCTTTTAAATGTAAACTTTATGTCATTATCCAAGTGATTTTTATCAATGTTGCAAATTAAGACGAAAACTTCAATAAAAAGAATTACTAGAATTATAGCAAACAGCCGTTGAGTTATTATGTTCAATTTTCCACCAACAAGCTACACGTGCACTAGTTATTCCATGAGCAATAAGCATTTTGACAAGAGTGTTGCCAGATTTGTTCACAGCGTCTGAATAGGGTGAACACCAGTTGCAATACTTGCAGACGCCATACAAGATCCTATAGATATTTGCGATGCCTACAATGTTTTCGACGATTACCCCGCTTTAAAAACATCATAAGAATAGTAAACAATACTATAATCGCCATTTCTCCACCACCCTATATGGCAAACACTCTCCACCAGCCTATATGGCAAACACTCTCTAAAATGGTCACAACATACGGCTTGGTGGAGAAATAAACAAGGTATTATTGAGAACGTTTTAATTTACGCATCATATCAGAACCTCTGATAATGTTTATTCGAATCTTGATATGTAGCAGTTTTGATTACTTCGCATATTATCAAGCTTTTGAGAAAGCTTTGGTCGAATGTCATATAACTTGATTTTAAAACGACACAAAGTTCATTGGCGTGGCATCTTCATCAACGCTGTTTGGGCGTCGCGAAACCTGAGATTTTCATACCCATGTTGCAGCATTTAAATCACCATCAAAATAGATATATGTTACTTAGATTAGTAATTATTATTTATTCGCGATGTTGTACATTGATCATATTTGAAAGCAGAACGTATAGCAATAGCAGGAGACACTATGTCTGTCAATCCAAGCGTCAAAATGTCATGGTGAGACAACATTGCATGGCGATTTGCGGTATTACACCGGGATCCAGCCTTTTTTCAGCACAGGTATTCACAAATGTGATATAAAAATAGAGTATTCGTGCAAAAGGCAAAACCTTTCAGCACAGGCACAATTAATCATCACCCTTCATAAAGAGTAACATTTTGATCTTGGTGGTCCTTGCGAGCAATGCTGACAAGTTATTGTAGTTATTTGTTTATTGCAAAAGCTGGTTGGTGGCAAGCTGACATATCAAGATGTAACTAAACGATTGTTTACATTACATGTAATTAAATTTAGCCTAATTGAAATAAAGCTTCTGCGTTTCAACGAGCAGAGGTTATTAGTTTGGCAAGTTATGCTGCTGTGTTGGTTTGTGTGACTTGAGTTTAAGGATCTTACTGCGAGACTGTCCAAACTCTGAATAAAACTAGTATAATTCCGTCAGAAAGCGACTCTTCTTCTGCATCGATATTTGACCCATTTTTGTCCAGTATGCCTTCAAAAGGACATAGACAAACAATGTAACCAAAACCAGAGGGCTTCTGAACCTATCGATGTCAATAGATAACACCGGCAAATATTTGATGTGCTGCTCTCTCTCAATATGAAAATGTATGGGCTCCAAAGTAAGATAGGGGGTCCTTAACTTTTAGCCTGCTGAGCAAATTATTTTCACGGAAATTTTCACCTACTACATTTCCAAATGTCAAGGTATAATATTTTTTCTATCAAAATGCAATCAGGGTGTCAAACAGTTTGGATCCTGATGAGTTACTCGGCGTCTCATCTGGATCCAAACTGTTTAGATAGGTATTCACTCATCCGCCCATAGCAGGCTAACGGTAAACAAATATGGGAATAAATGAGTAAACATTTCTTTACCGGTCACCGTACTAGATTCCACAAATTCCTTATGTTTGTATTTACTAAAGTAAAGATTGATTTTGAGTTGCCCCTCACTCACCCTCTCTAGATCCTGTGTGAAAAGAGCGCTATACAAATGTGGTATAATAATAATAATAATAATAATAATAATAATAATAATAATAATATAAATAATAATAATAATAATAATAATAATAATAATAATAATAATAATGATGATGATGATAATAATAAATTGTGCTACATAGAGTGACATTCCTACAGGGATATATTACTGTTGTGTTGTTTTTGTTTGTATTGTTTTCAAATTTATATACTTTAAGATTATTTTGTTTCCAAAGCTGGTTATAAATCACTAGCATATAGTCGAGATGCTCGAAACAAATCCATCTCAAAGGTATGAGCTATTGTAGCGTAATAATCATAACAAGGCTAGGCTCCAAGTAAGTTTGCATTTAAAGCTGGTGTCAAAGGAGATGGAAAATAATAAAAGATATTATCCCAGTCAAGAAATATTGTCCGCTAACTAGAGAAATTTGGGAAAGTTGGAACAAGCTTAGGAACAAGGAATGCATAGCCGTTCATAACGATGCGGCTTAACGACTCCCACCACTATACATCTAGTTTGTGCAATGTTGGTTATTCCATAGTCACGTGATTCACTGATATCGAAAACGCGCAAGTTGCAGGTTGTTTTCCAGATTCGCGATAATTTTCCCGCGTGTCGTTTATGAGCCAGCAAAAGTAGATGGCCCGTACCTGCAAAATCATAGCTATGTGAAGTTAGAAGTGAGTTGAGGGTTGGGGTTGGACATTCATTTCTATAATGTTCGTGCGAATACCCAAATGGTAACGAAACCACAGCCAGAAGTGAGTTGAACATTCGTTCCCTATAGTGCGAACACACAGCTAGAAGTACATTGCTGGAAGTGGGTTGGACATTCAAAACATACCCAGCCAGAAGTGAGTTGGACATTCGTTAAATGCGAACCCACAACGGAAAATCGAACGTCTAACTGGCACTGGGTTGGACATTCAAACACATAATAACATATTAATTCAAATACACTTCTAGCCGCAAATACCCAGCCAGAAGTGAGTTGGACATTCGAGAAATGCGAATCCACAAGTGAAAATCGAATGTCTAACTGGCAGTCGGTTGGACATTCAAACACGTGATCACATGTCAAGTCGAATACACTTCTAGTCGCGAATACCCAGCCAGAAGTGAGTTGGACATTCGATAAATGCGAACCCTTAACGGAAAATCGAATGTCTATCTGGCAGTCAGTTGGACATTCAAACACATGATCACATGTCAAGTCGAATACACTTCTAGTCGCGAATACCCAGCCAGAAGTGAGAATGTCTATCTGGCAGTCAGTTGGACATTCAAACACATGATCACATGTCAAGTCGAATACACTTCTTGTCGCGAATACCCAGCCAGAAGTGAGTTGGACATTCGTTAAATGCGAACCCACAACTGAAAATCGAATGTCGAACTGGCAGTGGGTTGGACATTCAAACACATGCTAACATATTAATTTGAATACACTTCTAGACGCGAATACCTAGCCAGAAGTGAGTTGGACATGGGTTGGACATTCAAACACATGATCACATGTTAATTCAAATACACTTCTAGCCGCGAATACCCAGCCAGACGTGAGTTGGACATTCGTTAAAAGCGAACCCACAACGGAAAATCGAATGTCTAACTGGCAGTCGGTAGTCAATTAAACACATGCTAACATATTTATTCGAATACACTTCTAGACTCGAATACCAGGCCAGAAGTGAGTTGGACATTCGTGAAATGCGAACCCACAACGGAAAACCGAAGGTCTAACTGGCAGTGAGTTGGACATTCAAACACATGATCACATGTTAATTCGAATACACTTCTAGCCGCGAATACCCAGCCAGAAGTGAGTTGGACATTCGTTAAATGCGAACCCACAACGGAAAATCGAATGTCTAACTGGCAGTGGGTTGGACATTCAGACACATGGTAACATATTTATTCGAATACACTTCTAGTCGCGAATACCCAGCCAGAAGTGAGTTGGACATTCGAGAAATGCGAATCCACAAGTGAAAATCGAATGTCTAACTGGCAGTGGGTTGGACATTCAAACACGTGATCACATGTCAAGTCGAATACACTTCTAGTCGCGAATACCCAGCCAGAAGTGAGTTGGACATTCGATAAATGCGAACCCTTAACGGAAAATCGAATGTCTATCTGGCAGTCAGTTGGACATTCAAACACATGATCACATGTCAAGTCGAATACACTTCTAGTCGCGAATACCCAGCCAGAAGTGAGAATGTCTATCTGGCAGTCAGTTGGACATTCAAACACATGATCACATGTCAAGTCGAATACACTTCTTGTCGCGAATACCCAGCCAGAAGTGAGTTGGACATTCGTGAAATGCGAACCCACAACTGAAAATCGAATGTCGAACTGGCAGTGGGTTGGACATTCAAACACATGCTAACATATTAATTTGAATACACTTCTAGACGCGAATACCTAGCCAGAAGTGAGTTGGACATGGGTTGGACATTCAAACACATGATCACATGTTAATTCAAATACACTTCTAGCCGCGAATACCCAGCCAGACGTGAGTTGGACATTCGTTAAAAGCGAACCCACAACGGAAAATCGAATGTCTAACTGGCAGTCGGTAGTCAATTAAACACATGCTAACATATTTATTCGAATACACTTCTAGACTCGAATACCAGGCCAGAAGTGAGTTGGACATTCGTGAAATGCGAACCCACAACGGAAAACCGAAGGTCTAACTGGCAGTGAGTTGGACATTCAAACACATGATCACATGTTAATTCGAATACACTTCTAGCCGCGAATACCCAGCCAGAAGTGAGTTGGACATTCGTTAAATGCGAACCCACAACGGAAAATCGAATGTCTAACTGGCAGTGGGTTGGACATTCAGACACATGGTAAAATATTTATTCGAATACACTTCTAGTCGCGAATACCCAGCCAGAAGTGAGTTGGACATTCGTTAAATGCGAACTCACAACGGAAAATCGAATGTCTAACTGGCAGTGGGTTGGACATTCAAACACATGATCACATGTCAAGTCGACTACACTTATAGTCGCGAATACACAGCCAGAAGTGAGTTGGACATTCGTTAAATGCGAACCCACCACGGAAAATCAAATGTCGAACTGACAGTGGGTTGGACATTCAAACACATACTAACATATTAATTTGAATACGCTTCTAGACGCGAATACCCAGCCAGAAGTGAGTTGGACATTCGTTAAATGCGAACCCACTACGGAAAATCGATTGTCTATCTGACAGTGAGTGGGACATACAAACACATGCTGACATGTTAATGGAAAAGTAGCAAAGACAAGCAGGCAAAGCCACATGCAAGACGCAACCACCACCAAAACACCGATAGACAGCATGACACACACACACACAACCACACACCCAAACGCACACGCACACACACGAAATGAACACAGAAAACACCAAAAGACACACAAGAACCAGGGACAAACGTTCCACAACATGAACAAACCACAAGCACAAAGACGCAATGCAAACAAAAGGAAGGGTGACAAAGTACCGCCTTGGCACGGTCAGCAGCAAAAACACCACTGGGGGTTTAAACCGGTTTACGGACGTCCTAACCTCACACTTCTCTCAAAGTCACCCTAGCTTTACAAATATTGTAAATAAAGGTATCCCCGCTGGACTTACCCACAACATAGACGACGGTGAACACAGGACAACATGTAAAACATAGCATAATAACTGTGACAATCCGTCAAATATGTACTCAATGACTTTGCTGAAGTCAGAGCACCTGCAGGTAAGCCGTTAAGGGCACTACAGGGAAAAAATAATACATGAGTCTGGTAAGCTCCTCCTGTATCCAAGTTTAAGAGTATACCATCATAGAGTACTACCCTCGGCCTGTCATCGCGCAAGCAAAGAGGGAAGCGTAGCTACCGACTGTAAAAGGGTCGATAACCAAACATGCAGTGTGTTGCAATATAATAGGATCATAACCTTTCTTTTTAAATTTTTTAATGCGTTTTATAAACAAATCATGAAAATGGATATGACCCCGAATTTTCCTAAGTTTGTAGATAACATCCCCATAAAATTCTGGTTGAGAAATGCCTTGTCGCAGTAACGTCCGTAGATTGCAATTATATTTACTAATGAGAGGTAAATTTCGATAATAAAATTTAGAAAAGGTTTTCCGAAGTTTGTGATATCTGTAACCTTGCTTAAGAAGTTTATCAGTTATAACTAAATTACGTCTGTTAAAATCTTCAAGCAAAGAACAGGCTCGGGCAAACCTAATAAGTTGAGAAATATAAACACCATAAGATGTAGAACGCGGCACATCCCCATCTAGAAAAGGATAATTAACAATTTTAAAATTAAAATCTTCTCTTTTATCGTATACTTTGGACGAAACTTTATCATTTGTAATTGAAAGATTCAAATCTAGAAATGAAGCATTAATGTCAGATTGATTAGCTTTGTTTAAAGACAGTTCTTTTGGGTAGATTGAAGAAACCATAGTATCAAAATAAGGATTATCTAAATTCAAAATATCGTCTAAATACCTTGAAGTTTTATTAAAAGCATTAACAATATCGGTCTGTGTATCAGGTTTTAAGCTAAGCATAAAATCCCTCTCGTAGCAATACAAAAACAAATCTGCAACAAGAGGGGCACAATTTGTACCCATGGGTATACCAACAACTTGACGATATATGGTATCTCCATAACGCACAAATATATTATCTAAAAGAAAGGTAAGAGATCTACAAACATCAAGGCAAGTCCACATTGTGTAATGTTCAACTTCTGAATTCGAAAAGAATGAACGTTGAACATTACAAGCAATGAACATTTTGTTTTCTCTGGCAAAGGTTTTTTCTATTAATTTAATAAGTCTATCCTTTATAAGATGGTGAGGTAGAGTAGTATAGAGTGTAGAGAAATCATAAGAGCTCAGTAAAGAAATGTTATACTGTTCATTTTCAAGTTTTGTTAAAACATCATTTGAATTTTTTATGGACCAAAAAACATTAATACCAGAATTTTCATATATTTTATCACAGTAGCGTTTAACATGTTCTTTGATCGTAGTAAGACAGGACGTCAAAAGTATAGATAATTTAGTAGTGGTACAACAGCTAGAGTTGGCAATAAAACGCGACTTATAAGGGTTTTTATGTAGTTTCGGAATCCAGTACAAAGTAGAAAGTTTATGTTGTTTTATGTTAGGACCAGACTTAAAATCATTGCACATTTTTACATGTTCCGAGACTATATCTTTTTCAGGTGTTTGAACTGTTATATAAGTTTTTGAATCAGTTAGCTCCTTCTTTAAAACATCAACATAATACAATCTTCAAATAATGATTACATTGTTTGATGCCTTGTCAGCAGGAACAAGAACATAATCTGAATGAAAATTAGAAATGTTTTTCTTCAAGTAGCGAAATGTAACTCTAGGTCGAGGTGGTAAAAGATGGTTATTTGATTTGTAAAAAGTTATTCGTGTATCAATAATATCGAAAATACATTTCTTCCAATCCGAAAGGGCATTAACATCAGCATGTTCTCGTCGACACCATTTGATGCAGAATTCTTGAATAGCTTCCGCAATATGAGTTCGACAAGCGTCAAAATCAATAAGGGAAGGTAATCTATATTTAGGTCCTTTAGTTAGGAGGGTCCTGAGACGTTTATCCTTAATGATATCAAAATTACCAGTAATGACATGACCAACTGGTTTATAGCAAAAGCTAGAAATGCTACAATCTCAAGAAATAGGGGTATTAACATCAATATTTAAGTCAGAGACAATTTTATTGTAGTTCAAAATAACATTTCTAATAGGTTTATTATATTTATAACAGATGATAGGTGATTCAGAGTTGATGAAATATTTGGGAATAGCATCGATTACATTCTTATCACGAACTATACTTTGAATATCAATAAAATCGATACCTTTATTTAGGAACTGAAGTTTCAGAAAATGTCTTTTATGTTCAGATTCTTTATCAATACGTGGACGAAGAACATGCTGTGTGTAACTTTGTATAAGTGAGGCAGTATTAATTAACGGATCTGTACGCATATAGATTTTATCAGCCTCTTCGTCTATTGACTTAAGACAGGAAAAGGGTAAAGACGATAAACAAGATAACATAGAATGTTTACCAGTTTGTTTTAGAATAGTATGTAAATCATGAATAGACATATTACGACGTAATTTACGCTTAATATTACCATTTCTACGTCTGCCATGTGATCTACTTTTACGTTTTCGAATAGAAAATATAGAGAAAATGTCGATACTTGGATCTTTAGAAATATTGCCGCTTTGGAAAATGTTATCATTAAGGCCTAAAGGAAAAGGTGTTTGTAATTTCTTTATCCAGTCTAGCTCTGTGATGAAACGAGCTTTAGATTTTAAACTACCAGTAGTTTTAGAATCATAATAAATTTGTTCTACTGGTTGAACCGAAACATATTTGAAAGAATGTCCTGTATGACGAAAATGCTGGTAAAGAAATTGCGTACTTTTTTGATCCGGCAATGGTAACTGTGTTCACGAAACCTAGTTTTTAAAGAACGTCCTGTCTGACCTACATATTGAATGCCACAACGTGGCGCATTTCATGTAAGAACATATATAATATTAGATGAGTTTCAGTCTAAATCAGAATTAATCTTTACACTAAACACTCTACCATTAACAAGAGATTTAATTGTTGATCTAGTAGAAATGAAATTGCAACACATACACCTCTTACTATTGCACTTAGTAATTATTGGATACACCCTATGTCTTTTGTTCAAATAATGTGAATTTAGATGGACTTTACTATAACGAATGATAGATTGCTTTAAAGGAGACAAAACGATTTTAGGTCCATTATGAAAAATGTTACTAATAGCCGAAGAGGGAACATGAAAAGATGAAGCAGAAGACAATTTTAGAGGTTTAATACAAACTGACGGCTGTAGTGATTGGAAATTAGCCAGGTTATGAGGAATCTGAACGGAAGACACATAGTGTAAGTTTAAGTTATTAATTTTGAGTTTAGGGAGACTATTCATATTTTGTGTAGTAATTGTAGCACCCTTCTGTAAAAAGCGACATACGTATGTAACGAAAAGTGGTGTAAAATAATAGAAAACATACCAGAGGTTATGAGAAAAATAAAGAAGACTAAGAATATGAATGAAACATTGAATAGTGAAACATTGAATGGGTAAAAAGTAAGAAGAAACACAAATAAGGTAAAGTCGCACTAGAGAAAACGCAAACGGCACAAATCTTAAAAGGGAAATTAAAATAGTCACACAATATGTCGGTGAGTACGGAAGCCACCATGAAGTGCAAAGTACGGTGTAAAGGTATGAGGAAACACATTGAATGTAGAGCAATTCCTGCAAGAGGAAGAAAACAATATTGATTGGATGTACGGGGAGACGTTTCACCGCCGCCACACTGCACAAACAACACTATTGTGCTTATAAATGGAAAAAAAAGTCGAAAACACTTCTAGTCGCGAATACCCAACAATAAATGAGTTGGAAAGTCGTTAAATGCAACCCCATAACTGAAAATCGAATGTCTAACTGGCAGTGGGTTGGACATTCAAACACATGATCACATATTAATTCGAATACACTTCTAGACGCGAATACCCAGCCAGAAGTGAGTTGGACATTCGTTAAATGTGAACTCACAACTGAAAATCGAATGTCTAACTGGCAGTTTGTTGGACATTAAAACACATGATCACATGTTAATTCGAATACACTTCTAGTCGCGAATACCCAGCCAGAAGTGAGTTGGACATTCGTTAAATGCGAACCCACAACGGAAAATCGAATGTCGAACTGAAAGTGGGTTGGACATCCCAACACATGCTAACATATTAATTCAAATACACTTCTAGACCCGAATACAATAACAGTCAGAAGTGAGTTGGACATTTTTTAAACGTAACCCCACAACTGATAATCAAATATCTAACAGTTTTCTGGCAGTGGGTTGGACACATGATGACATGTTAATTCGAATACACTTTAGCCGCGAATACCCGGCCAGAAGTGAGTTGGACATTCGTTAGATGCGAACCCACAACTGATAATTGAATATCTAACTAGCAGTGAGTTGGACACTCAAACACTTGAACAGATGTTAACCCTTTCGCTGCCAAACTCTGTCGTCTGCTAACTTTGTCGTCTGCTATAAATTTTCATTTTTTGATTTTCTTCATTTTTGTTTCAAAAACATAGTAACAGTAACAAACAGTTTGGATCCTGATGAGACGCCGAGTTACTCGGCGTCTCATCTGGATCCAAACTGTTTGCATAGGTAATCACAGATCCGGCATTGGCAGCGAAAGGGTTAATTCGAATGCACTGCTAGCCTTGAATACACAGCCAGAAGTGAGTTGGACATTCGTTAAATGCGAACCCACAATACTGATAATTGAATGGTTAACATATTTCTTTAATGTCAATGCCTTTTCTTCGTAGAGCTGGGAGAATTTTGGTTTTCAAGAGTGTAAGATTTATTGTTTTGGTTTCACCTTCCGATTCAAAACAGAATGGTCGATTTTCTATGGCTTTTCTAAATAGAAATTTGGTTTCTCATTACTCCGTACTCGACAGTTCTGCTTAGAGTGTTATTTAGATAAAATTTGATTAAGCTGAAAACCATATTTTCTCAACAGTGTCCTCAATATCCCTTCAGCAAACTCTAGTCTGCTGTTTATGTCTGTTTCTTTCAAATGTTGCATTATAGACAACGAATAGGGCAACACTTTCAAATCAAAACGCAACGCTCTGTATACATTTCCATAACAGAGGCATGTTCAGGAGTGTGGGCGCTCGATGTCACTTCGTGCGCTTGGACTCTGAACGAGGGCGCCCGCCTAGTGCTAGCTAGCGCAAGCTAGCCTACTCGCGAGGTGTATCGCTTTGACATTCGCTTGTGTTTCCAAGATGGCTACCAACAAGGTAACAGAAGCAACCGACTGGAAGAAAACAATCGTAATTAACAAACTGATGCTCTAGAACCCGACCGCAGAACAAAAATGTACTTGATTTTTAGAAAGGGCGCTCGATCGCGTTCAGCAGTGATACGTTTGCTCGGGCAAGCGCTCATCAAGCGCCCGCGCTCCTGAACAGGCCTCTGGACTTATTTGTAATGTCTCCGATAACTTTTCTTACTGATTTTTGGGGTGTCTCCTGAATCACTTCATGGATCTCTGCAACGTTCTCTGAACTTCGGCTGGATCTTTGTCTTTCACTATTGTTGTGTCGGCTATCCTCAACTGACCCAGTCTGTTGAAATATTTTAATGAGCCGATGCATTTGCAGCTTTGTGAGTCTGTCATCTTAAGGATATTTTTTCTGCAATATGCGTATGACAGAAACTGGAAAATTAGTCTCAACATAGAGGTTAACTACTTCTGCAGCCTTTTGATTTGACGTTGCCATCTTGAATCAAAGTGCTGAAGGCGCTGCTGTATTCTTTGCTTGCAGCTAGACCAATATTATGTTTTGCATGCAGACGTATGCAACATATACACTATAAATCCCCATTCTGTTGCATAACAAACTGTTTTTGCGAGTCAAATTGTGCGATCTTGACTATACGTACCGGGACATGTCCATGCTACTTTAGCATATCCAGATAAACTGTAAATATTATGGTGAACTTTGAGAAAGATCCAACAAGCGGATGTTAAGACATGTTACAGACGAACAGACAGCGCCACTCCATAATACGGGACGTTATTTAAAAGGGCGTATAAAGCTAGAAAAGTATTCCTCTAGTCTGTTCCATGTGTGAAGTTTGAAATAGTTAACGACAGACACCAGCTGATCACAAGAACTAACCTTGAGAACTTTGTGTTTAGGTGATCAAAAAAGAGAGGAAGATAAGATACGAAATAATAAAAGTTTTTTAACAAACTTTATTTCACATAAAAACATGGCATCTTTCAATTGCCCGGGTTTACTAAACTGAACAAACTGAACAGTATGTAAACTCCGGTGTTACCCTTCCGGAAGCTGAGATAAGCGAATCGAGATATTTACCAATATTTTCTCTGACGGATGGGTGGCTACCACTTTTACAAGTAAGTTTGCACGTTAGCTTATATGAAATACACAATCTATGACGGTGATACAGTTTTAAAACATTCAACACACCTCTTCCTACAATGTTGTGATAAATAAACATTAAATATTGGACATGATCCTCGCTGTGCATCAAGTGAAAACAATAGGTGCTTCAAACAAGTATCGTAAATTCTATCCATTGAAGCATTACCGCACCACGCATGATGGAAATGGCAAAATGAATGAAATATCTACCAGAAAAGTATAATGTACCATGAAAATATTAATGTTACACGAAAACTTCGTCATAAATAAATATGACCTAATTTCACTACCTGTATGGCTAGCTGCACTAAGACTGTATAACTGGCTGTGATTTATAATAAATAAACTGTATGACTAGCTGAGATATCTTGTCCTCAAAAGCGACCGGTTGCCGTAACGTTACCTTTGCCCGTGCAACTCCAGGTACTTATTGGCCATTGACCCATTTACGCAGCCTCTGTCCGATCGAAGAATAACATAACACTTTGAATTCGTCTGGATTTAACGATGCCAAATCGTGTTGAAAATCAAAATGTTCAAGCTTTCATTCTCCTTGCATCTGACATAAGCCTTTCTGACGTCGAAAGACACAATTTTTGTCAGCGAAACACACTCTTTAACCTTTGACGACGTTTTCAGCAAACTGAAAGCGAAAACGACGCATTTTCCCTCAGACGACCAAAAAATAGCGATCCTACGTTAAAAGTACCAGCATCCAGCTTGGGATATACAGTAATACTGCTTCAAATTGCCATCTCACAAACCCAAATCCAATACGAGCTAGGAGGTCGTATATATTGCACATAATTAATAATCAAAATCGGCGTCTTTTAAATTTGCTTTGGGCTCGACGTCATTTTCGCAGACTCAAGCAAAATGAACAAAATATTTTTTTTAAACTATAAGCATCGTGTCAATATGAGCTTTGATGGTGGCTGAACACGCGTTTTACGCTGGTTATGTGAATGTTGACGATCTTAGAGGTGCACTACTTCCAAGATTTAAACGCCATTACAAATGACGTTGTTCGACGTTACCTCGGGTCAATGCGCTCTAGAATTATTGAAATTATTTGAAGAAGAGGTGGAAATAGTCGGTGTTGAACGAGATACAAATTTACAACATATTCCTGCAGATCATCAAACGTTGAACTTTGACCCCTACTACGTTTGACGCATCAACATTGTCGTTATGGTACAGATGATTTAACAAAAGACAAAAGTGTCATAGCGGTCGATAAATTACCTAAATTTTGGTACCAAATTTGCATATCTAAATCTTAAAAGTACCATAAAAATGTGGTCAAACACAAGTGCACCGTTTCTTTTTTTTTTATGTCAGTATAGAAGAACATAAAGATCTGTGGTCAGTGTTTGCGCATATAGCCTCGTTCTGAAAATTGCATATCTGAGTATGCATACAATATCAGATTTAATTGAACTATGACAACCTTCTACCAAAACACGTCTAAATAAGGTAATATAGGGTATTCGCAGCTAGCTTACAGTAAAATCACGACTGGTCATACAGTGACATTTTATAAACAAGCAGCTAGTCGTACACCATTCCAGTTTGTAGAAATCGCATTATGTTGTGTTTTTGTGTTTATGTTTCATTAACAGACACGTCGGGTACATTAATATATTCTCACTGCGGGTGACAATTAGAAGTGCGTCAGCAGAAATTACCTACAGGTGCAGCTGGAACAGTTTTAAATCACGCTTCAACGATGTTTTAGTAGGCGATGGCAGTGATCAGAAGCTTATTTCAGAGATATCTTGCTTTAGATTCGGAAGATATTTGGTGAAGTGAAAGTAAATTATCTTGCTAGTGTACTGGGTCATAGCTTACAATTATTTGTATACACAGGGCTAGTAAAATGAAGGTAAATCTTACCCGCTTCGCAGGAGTGTTGTTTACTCAGTGACATTTTGTCACTTCGCTGATCTCAGCTTCCGGAAGGGATACACCGGAGTTTACATACTGTGAACTTTATTTCAAATAAACACATGGCATATTTTAATTGCCCGGGTTGACTAAACTGACTAGAAAATGATCAGTACAATTATGCCAGGGGCTTGCATAGTGTAAAGCCAAATGGATACTTTTTTAATACTACCAACTAATGATATTTTAAGATCTTGTAGATGCCTAATGACTATCTATTTATCTTAAGTATAGAATACAAAGTAAATAAACATTTTATGCACGAGTAAAAAATAAGCATAAACCCTCAAACATGCCATGCCTGTAGTTATATGGAATTTGTGTTTTGACTAGATTATTATGAACACATGTATAAAATGGTACTTGGAATTTGTGTTTGGACTAGATTATTATAAACACATGTATAAAATGGTACTATGGTGGTAAATAACACTTTGCATATACACTGAGTATGAAGGAATTTAACTGAATAATATAAATAACTAGATACAGAGCTTTACTACAGAAATAAACAAAGCCTGTTAAACAACAAACATGTGCTTACCCTCGCCAATAACAAATGCATCTTTTGCATTCAATAACAAGCAAAAAATGCGGAAACCTCATTAAAGCCGGATTTTTTGTATTGATCTTGACCCAATTTCATGTACCCTTGTATCAACTTAAAGCCTTCACCCAAGCTATCTGCATACCAAATATAAATTGTCTAGCCCATGTAATTCAGAAGTTATAACAACATTTTAATGACAGCCAATGTTTCAAAATAGCGACCTTGACCTGGTTTTAGGTATCTTTATGTCATCCGTAAGGTCCTTATCAAAGCTATCTGAATACCAAAGGTGAATTGCCCAGCACTTGTGGATCAGAAGTTATAGCAAAATGTTGTTTGTTAAAACGGTCAAGTTTTCAATATAGTGACATTGACCTTGACTCAATTTCATGTATCCTTGTATCAACTAAAACGCCTTCACCAAAGCTATCTCCATACCATATCTGAATTGTCTAGCATATGAGGTTCAGCAGTTAGGAAAAAATGTTGAAGTTTTTCAAAGATGGCCAACTTGTCCAAATAGTGACCTTGACCTTGACTAATTATCTTATCTTAATATCAACTGAAAAGCCTTTACCAAATCCATTAGTATACCAAAGATGAATTGCCTAGGATTTGTAGTTCAGAAGTTATATCAATGTTAAAAGTTAAAAAAATTGTTAAAAACGGCAAAGTTTTAGAAATAGTGACCTTGACATTGACCTGATTTCATGTATCCTTGTATCAAATGAAATGCCTTCACCCAAGCTATATATATACCAAATATTAATTGCCTAGCATTTGCAGTTCAGAAGTTATAGCAATGTTAAAGTTTGTTAAAAATGGCAAAGGTTTGGAAATAGTGACCTTGACCTTGACCTGATTTCATGTATCCTTGTACCAAGTGTAAAGCCTTCACCCAAGCTATCTGCATACCACATATGAATTGCCTAGCATTTGTAGTTCAGAAGTTAAAGCAATATTAATGTTTGTTAAAAACGGCATATTTTTGGAAATAGTGACCTTGACCTGATTTCATCTATCCTTGTATCAAGTGAAAGGCCTTCACCCAAGTTATCTGTATCACTGGGGGCCTACTACGTATTATTATCAAAATGTTTTGCTACGACAATTTATATGAGTATTTTAATAAATTTGTTTTCCTACGAAGGCAACTTTGTTATCGTAGGAAAACATTTCCCAATTGATACACTGGCTTCGTAGGAAAACAAATCTATTAAAATACCCATATAAATTGTCGTAGCAAAACATTTGATAATAATACGTAGTTGGTCCCCAGTGTGTGTACCAAATATGAATGTTCCAGCATTTGTAGTTCAGTAGTTATAGCAATAATAAACTTTGTTAAAATGGCAAAGTTTTGGAAATAGTGACATTGACATTGACCTGATTACATGTATCCCTGTATCAAATGAAAGGCCTTCATCCAAGCTATCTGCATGCCAAATATGATTGGTCTAGCTTAAGTAATTCAAAAGTTATAAGCAATGTTAAAACTTTGATAACAACAGCAAAGTTTTGGAAATAGTGACCTTGACCTGATTTCATATATCCTTGTATCAAGTGAAAGGCCTTTGCCCAAGCTATCTGTAAACCAAATATGAATTGCCCAGCAATTGTAGTTCAGAAGGTTTATCAATGTTAAAGTTGGTTAAAAACGGCAAACTTTTGGAAGTAGTGACCTTGACCTGATTTCATGTATCCTTGTATCAAGTGAAACGCCTTCACCCAAGCTATCTGCATACCAAATATGAATGGTCTAGCTTAAGTAATTCAGAAGTTATAAGCAATGTTAAAGTTTTCTTAGACGGCACGCCGCCCGCGTATAAGCCGAGATTATTTTCAAAAATCCGAATAAAAACTGAACTGCATCGATGACCCAGACTTCCGCTTTCAGGTCAAAGTGTCAAGGAAAGGATCAGAAGTGTTGTCAATTGTTAAATTCTATGTAAAACATGTGACCCCCAGGGCATAGCCGTCTTTGACCCCAGGGGCATAATTTGAACAACCTTAGTAAATGTTCATTAGATGATGCTACATACAAAATATAAGTTGTTGGTTTCGGAAGAAGATTTTTAAAGTTTTTACTATAATTATAATCCAATGTAAAACTTGCGACACCCGGGGTTGGGCCAATTTTGACCCAATGGACACAATTTAAACAATCTAAGTAGAGGTCCACTAGATGATTCTACATTCCAATTTTTGTAGTCCTAGGCCTTACAGTTTTTGACAATAAGATTTTTAAAAGTTTTTTATTTATTTTTGGACATTGGTTGCCATGGCAACCAGAGTTCTGCATTGAATCAAATTATTTGAACAACGTTGGAAGAGGTTTACCTAAGGAACATTCCTGCCAACTTTTGGTTTAAGAGATGTCAGTTTAAGAAAAAAAGCCACATGCGGCGCCATCGCTCATCTGATTTGGTACGTCTCCAGCTAAATTTTGAAAACGACAAAGGGCCATAACTCACAAAATTTGAAATCAAGAGTTATGGTTCTTATGTAGGGGCTTTCCCCTCAATGAGATCTACTAACCAATGAAGTTTCATGTTGATAACTCTTATACTTGTTGATACCTCTTATACCTTTAGAGTAATGAGCTACACTAAAGTTTTTGAATGCCGACGACGACTACGACTCAGTGATCACAATAGCTCAACTTTTCTTGTAAACAGACAAGCTAAAAACGACGACGGACACGGGGCGACCACAATTGCTGACCTTGACACTCCGTGTTAGGTGAGCTAAAAACAAAAATGAAAATAAATCCAAAACAACGATATTACAAGTTTGGTCTCACTCAACATAATACTGCACTTACTTTACAACCAGTCTATATCTAGCCTATAACTTACATATTAGATGACTTTAACTCTTTCCCTCATATAAACATACTTTCACGCATTTGAAAACAGAGTAGACCCAGATCAGACAGTCCAGGGTTTGTTCTGTCTACTTTTGACATCATGTATTTATCTGATTCTACAACAATTCCCTTGAAAATGTTATGTTATAAAAATTGAGCTAATAAATATTCAAGTTGTCATTATTTCTTACATCAATATAGAACAAGAAAAGGCTGAATCCAGAAGGGTAGTCAATGCACAATGATTCCAAAGTATAAAGTTCAAGCAGGAGCTTTATACATTATTAGTAATCTGCACATTGCCACTATCAGCCTTAAATAACCACTCAGAATTTCTTGGAAGCTGTCTATAGACAGGATTTCAACATCATTAACTAATTCCCGAACACACTATATTATAAACCTCCATGATTGCATCTACTTAAAGGAACATTTACTAGAAATAAAAGAAAATGTGTCCATGGGAGACGGATGCCCCAGCCGGCAAACATGAAGTAGATGAACAACAGACCTGAAAAGGGGAGACACAGTACAACTCACTCACTATGAGTATGCCTCAGATCAAATCATTGCAGCTTACACAAGCGAAGAAATCTTTGACAAAATATTTTGTCATTAAACAATCACCAAATTGTCGGCAAACAGGAAGTAGATGGACAACAGACCTGAAAAAGGGTGACACGGTACAACTCACTATTATAATGCTTCAGACCAAATATCAAACCATTGTTGCATATACAAGCGAAGAAATCTGTGACGAAAATTTTACAGGACGGGCGTACGGACGGATGTACAGACAAGGGTAAAACTTAATGCCCCGTCGCCTATAGGTGGGGGCATAAAAAAGGATTTTTTTTAAAGAATTTTGCAGATTTGAAACCAGTAATAAATAGAACATTTGCCCCTCTGGAGTAAATGCTCTATTTATTACATTTGTTTCAAAGGGTGACAGTTGTTTATGTAAACATTAATATCAGGGAATATGTTGATTAGACATTGAGAAAGCATGTAAAAAGGACCATTATAAAACACTACAACTGTGAAAATCATAGTAGACATAGTTACAACTGTCAACAAGAGGGCCTGAAAGGCCCTGACATCGCTCACCAGACAATCAGAGGAGAAGATTTTCAAAGTTTTCACTATGTGTTTCTATAGAAAACTACCCGGCCCTGGGGCGGGCAAATTTTGACCCAAGGGGCATAATTTATGTAACTTTTGTAGAGGACCTCAAGTGAAGAAAATTTAAGAAAATGTAAATTGAAAACATATAACAATGTAAATCTAAAGAAGGGCATGCACAAAAGTAGGTATACCCTCTCCCTGGGCAAATTGGTTGAATTTCAGAAAGAATATACATGTATTAATCTATACGTATGTTCAAAATTTCAGATATTTTCATTACACCTTCATGAATTATTATTATTCATATCTTAATTTATTTTCAACCCTTCCCCTGTTCTATGTTTATTAAAAATTTAAATACCTACTGGATATTCATGGACAAAATAGTTATAATGAAATATGGAAGGTGGGACAGTGTAGCCATTTTAGAAAGTGAAGAAACATCTTTCAAAATTTCATCGACAAACAGAGCGGACCCTGATCAGACAGCTGTTATAGGAGCCATCTGATCTGGGTCTGCTCTGTTTGCCAATGTGTGAAAATGTGTTAACATGAGGGAAAGGGTTAGTAAACATATTATAAGTATATTGTACACAAAACGAAAATAATGTAATGCAATTTGCACAGTATCATATCATAAGCAAACAGTAGATTGATCAGATGGCTACTACATAATCCATCTAATCTGGGTCTACTCTGTTTGCAAGGTGTAGAAAGGCCTATTTATGGAGTAAAGGGTTAATTGTCCTAATTAATGTGCAACAGGCGAGATCTAACTATAACAATTTTCTTTGTTTGGGTCTGCAATATTACTGCAGATTTACTACCAACAAGGGAGGCAATCCAGTTGTTATCAAAAAGAGAGATAACCTACCTTTAAATGTATGCTAAAAATAGACACCAGTAGATATGCCAGTCTCCCTTAATTGGCTTGCAAGTGCAAGCTTGTTGCAAACTTAATCCTAGCCAAAATGAGCTTGCGATTTAGATTTGGGTTAGCTAGCATTTAGCCCTGGTTATATACAAGTTTAGTGAACCAAGAAACCCGATCCATATGCATAAGTAATCTGCAATTATCCCTAGTCAATATGCTTATGGATGGTCACTCACACTTCAAAGGTCCTATACCTTTAGCCTGCTAATATTACACCAGTTACTTGCTTTGGTTTTTTGCATTTATAATAACCTTTGCAAACAGTCTGGATCAAGTTTGGATCCAGATGAGATACAAAGTAACTTGGCATCTCATCAGGGTCCAACCTGTCTTTCACTCTGACATTTGTTTTTGAAAAGATATGGAAGGAAACAACTTTTGCAGCAGATACCATTATTTGCAGACAGTAATAACTAATTGCTCAGAGTGCAAAGGGGATTGGAGAAAATTATGCTAGACACCAAATGACCTTCATAATAACCTGCATGATGTTTACAACACATCAAACAGCAAAGAGGTCCTGGGCATCAGTGAGGCTGATAAATATTGCAGCTGCATTTTTCTGGAGTGTAAATCTGGAGTGTACTAGTAGTCTCCCAGTAAATAATGGTCAGTTTGAATTAGCTGAAACAGCAGCCTGCTCTAAGAAACTGGCCACCTCTGGGGTGGGGCCAAAAGCTCACCCTGAGCACTTTGTGCTCTGGTGAGCTAAAAACACACAGTAGTAGAACAGGTCTACAGCAAGAATACATTATACATATTTATAGCAGGTGGTGGCTAAATTGATAACAGAAGTACCTTATTATTCTGTGGCATATGTTTGTATCATGTAAACTACTGATAACCTAGACTTAACCGTTTTTGCACAAATTAGAAAACATAGTAAACTAGAATTATCACTAAAGGTGGTGCAATACCCCCACACAGCAGGCTTGATCGCAAAACCAAATACAGTAAAACCCCGCCTTACAACCACCTCACTGATGCGGGCAATACGCTATTGAGACCGATTTTCTTCAGTCCCGAATTATTTCGTTTTATATATATCACTGGTCAGTATATCCAGAATTAACCCTTTACTCCATGAATATTCATGTAAGAAATGATGGCATCATGAATATTAATTAGATTATTTTTACAATGGCATATAACAACATCAATGTGTTGCGAGAGTTGGAACTATAGAATTGGATCTACCTTATATTTTTTATTCCATAAGCAAACAGAACAGACCCTGATCAGTTAGCTCCTACAGGAGCATTCTGATATGGGACTTCTCTGATTGCAAAGGCTTAGAAATGCGTATTTATGAAAAAGAGTTAACCCTTTTAATCTGAAAATCATTGCAGAAAAGTTATATTTGTACTGAATTTCTAGGTATAAAATACATGTATATTATTTAGAAATACAATTAAATGTTACATATATTAAATATATATTTGTTTGTTTACTTTGATTTTGTTTTATCATAACATTAATAGAGATAAAACATTCAACTGCATATTAACTGTATACAGAGCAAACTTAACTGTGGCTTCTGATTTTGATCTGACCTGAAAACATCCACAACTTAAAATTAAGACCACCCTGCTATTTAGACCACTTTTTAAAAGTCTAGTAGGTGGTCTGAATAGAGGGGTTTTACTGTACACATGTTTCAAGCCAAAATAACAAAGACAGAGCCAACAAATCGACTGCCAATCTGACTCCTATATACCCCCTCCAGCTTTGTTAGTGGGGGTATAATAAAGGAAAAACTGCTCATTATAAATTCATCTACTCATTCTCATGCTAATACCATATAGTTTCACTTTTGCAAACAGTGAAGTCTGTCTTATCCAAGTCTGAAGTTCAATGAAGGAACACTCTTGCTTTCTAAGTGATGGTCTTAGTTCAGGATATTATAACAGAAAGTGTTACATGTCTTTCATGAAATGTACCATGAGAATGGTTTAAAACGGGAGACAATATTGTCACAGATTACAAATATCAAAATCAAGTAAGAGTTAAACAGAACTATGTTAAACAACTGTCAAGTATTCAGCCAACATCCTTCTGTATCATGTAAAGGCTTTCCCCAACAGAAATGCTTTTTAACACCTCTGCAAAAAGTAGACCAAACTCATACAACTGCCTGATCAGGGACAACTCCATTAAGAAATCATAGATCAGAGTTTTCAATACCTGTAGTAAGATTTAAATACTTTGATTTATGTACCAGGATTGAAATTTATTTGATTAATTCACAGTGGGTGGAGTGTTGCATCAATATTAAACAGAGAAATGGTTAATTGTTTCGATTTATAGACATCTTTGAATCCTTCTCGTGTTTAGTGTATGAAGGGTGTTAAAAGGCATATCTGTGAGGGAAAAGCGTAAAGGGAGTTCAAAATCAGGGTTGTTCCATTTAAATGTGTATGGGGTGTAGTAAGGCACTTTCAAAGTTTTTTATTCATGCATAAACCAAATAGTACCATTTTTGCAGCGAAACCCACCCATGCATAGCTATTTTTAAAGTGCCTTCCTGCCCCCGGTACATATTTACATGGAACAGCCCTCAACACATTTATGCTGATCTGACAAAGTTCGCAAAATTTACACTTTAACAATTGACAACACTTCTGATCCTTTCATTGACACTTTGACCTGAAAAGGTCCATCACAGCATGCCTCCTCAAGGTCTAGCGCTCCAGGTGCTTCTGCCTGAAAGAGGGCCTTCTGCATCATCCATCCAGATACAAACATTTGGTTTTTGGCAATAAGGAAATTAAAACCGGTTATTTTCTGGGAATTTAACTTTTAATAGCTATATTAGATGGCCGTGTTAATATTATGATTTGGCTATTATTACGAGGCACCGACTTAGAACTTCCTTTTCCAGGAATATTCCATCAGCTGGCAGAAAGGGTTTGCTCAGTGTTGAAAAAACTTAAAAATTACTACATGTATTCCTTGCATACAAAACAATCGCTATAATGTGTTCAGAAGAGTAGTTGTGCTTTTGTTTTTATATTGAATAATGTTTACCCGTCGATGTGCGGTTTTAAATCTGGATTTACATCGAATTTGTTAGACGATGCCGCTTAGAGCTAGATCTAACCGCGCGTTTTGCAATGCATCTTCACAGCGATTGTTGCTTTTCTTTCAAGTTGGATGCGTCCGGTATTTGCAAGTTTGTAAATCTATATCGTTGTGTGACCAGCAAGTCAGGGCGATAATCATTCTGTTCAGATGCTGTTTTCTAGTTTTTTATAAGTGCATCAATGTCATGAAGTCACATGGGACCATTGTTCCTTGCCTGGTCACATGACCGCGGCAGCGTCATTCTATAGGACGTCATAAACCTCGTTCACGAGCTGTGCGCGTGTATTTAGAGTACTGACTTGCTATGGCGGCATACACGCTCTTGGACTTGGTGATTACGGAGTTGTTTTGCAGTAGACTTTCTTAGATCTCGTTCATTTACAACAACTTTATATTGGCGTTATATTTTTGGTCCATGTCTTTGGTCCATTTTACAGTGATACAAGAAATTACTTGAATATTTAGGCTTTGTTTGTTTACAGGATTATTGATCGGATATTGAAATAAAACCTATAGGCTTCCTTAGTATTCCTCAGTACAGAACTGTTTACTACGATTAGGTATAGTATGTACGAAATAGGTTTCAATAATTTTATTGCTATGTTTGTAAATATCATAGTAGGTCTTTCAGCGTCATTTCATTTTGGGATCCTCAGCGAGCAATCGTTCTTGGATAATTTTTGTCGTCATTTAAATTATAGCAAGCCATTCAATCATTCATACTGAATTAAACGTTGGCTCTACTGCACCGGGCTATGGGTATTTGTTTTTACAGTACAGCTAGAGAACCAGGGCCCAGTTGACTAATGGTTCATTATTGTAGAACTTAATAGTTCATACTTACCTGTCTGCAACAGTACAATTAAGTTAATACACGCCTACAGTCATATAATCTGCATGAATTTTATTGAAGGATCTGTAACTATATTATATGGGTCATGTCATGCAACTGCACCATGAATAGTCATTGTAACTGCACCATGAATATTCATATATAATAAACTATATATAAATGACATCATAAGATCTAAATGGCATATGTCCCAGGATATTTTTACTTGGACAGAAACTGTAGAATGGGATATGTACTATAGATAAGTAAACAGTGCAGACCCCGATTAGACGGCTCCTATAGGATCTAGGTCTACTCTGTTTGCAAAGGCATAGCAAGGCGGATTTATGGAGTAAATGGTTAAGTAGACAAGTCGATTTGGAAAGCTATGTTAATTTTGTAGACAATGTCTAAAAGAAGGAAGGTGGGTCAGGCCGAAAATGTGCAGCCACCTAAAGCAGCCAGAGCCGTTGACGGGGGCACGGATAACATAGTTCAGGAGGTTTGCGCCAGCCATCGTGCAGACGGTACGGGTACAGCTGCCAATTTTTCAGATCCTGCCAATGAGGTCCCATTGCCAGGTATAGTTGTCGATGGCTCTTGTGATATTGATGTCAGTGCAGCGATTAAAGCCAAAATTTGTAATGGAGAATATGTTGATTTAGCTAGCCTTTTGCATTCTCCGTTTGCAAATAATGACAAGGGCAGCCATCTTTCTATCGTAGACGGTCAGATTATAGCCAGACCAAAGTCGAACTTTCCCAAAAGTCTGGACATTGAGAAATGGACAGATGCTTTCATGATATTTATCAATGTCTATGTTGGGGCGCATCCTGAAAAAGTTCAAGATCTTATGAAGTACATGAGTACAATCAGGCTAGGGGCGAAACGCTATGGGGTATAGGTTGGAAGCTTTATGATAAACAATACCGTTTAAGACAGGCACGAAATCCAATGAATTCGTGGGCAGTTATTGATCAGGAGTTGTGGATGGTATATATGTTTTACGCACCGCCCATGCACAGGCCGTTGAATCAGAGACAGTTACCTAACAAATTTTATAATTTCAACAATGGGAAATGTTTATCTAGGGCATGCCATTTCACACATAAGTGCTTAAAATGTAATGGCTTCCACCCGGCTGCCTCTTGTTTAACAGGTTCTGTTTTTAGGCAGGGCACAGGCAGAGGCCAGTCTTTCCGTTTTCCACCTGGCACCTCAGGACAGACCAGCAGGCCAGTTGGGACAGTGCCGAGGGAAAACGCCTTTAAACATTGAGGCATTATGTGAAGCTTTAAATAGTTACTCACTGTCTTCAGACAAACAATTTTTGTTGAACGGTCTTGAACATGGGTTCTCATTACATTATCATGGTCCTATGAGTTCGCAGACAGCACATAACTTAGTTTCGGTTAAAAACAATATTGATGTTGCTAAGGATCTAATTATGAAGGAGGTAGGATTGGGAAGAATTGCTGGTCCATTCAAAGCACCCCCATTCAAAAACTTTAAAGTGTCTCCAATAGGAGTAGTGCCAAAAAAGGATGGTTCTTTTCGATTGATTCACCATTTGTCTTATCCACCAGGATCAAGCGTATACGACTTTATAGATCCTGAAATTTGTACTGTCCAGTATGCTACTTTCGACCAGGCTGTGGAATTGGTTTGTAGTTTAGGTCTAGGAGCATGGTTAGGAAAAATGGATATAGAGTCAGCTTTTCGGTTATTGCCCTTGGCAGAGTCAGAATTCAGCCTTCTGGGTATTAAACTCGAAGATAAATATTTTTATGATATGTGTCTACCAATGGGCTGTTCTATTTCCTGTGCAACGTTTGAAAAGTTTGCTACATTTTTAGAATGGATATTATCTGTTAGGTCCAGGTCCCAGAATTCTTTGCATTACTTTGATGACTTTTTCTTCGGCGGCAGAAACAACACCAGGGACTGCGAAAACCTGATGTTTGTATTTCAGAAGCTTTGTTTGGATTTCGGTATGCCTGTTGCAGAAGATAAAACAGTTGGTCCAGTGCAGGTGATAGTTTTTCTAGACTTGGAGATCGACTCTATAGAAATGGTTGTTAGAATTCCTCAAAGAAAACTTCAAGAGCTTAAAAGTATGATCGAAGAGGCCCTTACCAGGAAAAAGATCACTTTACGTACTTTGCAATCCATTACGGGGCTGTTGAATTTTTGTCTCAGAGCTATTCCATCAGGTCGGGCTTTTTGTCGGCGGTTATACGACGCAATGGCAGCAGCATCAAAACCGCACCATTTTATACGAGTCGCCAAAGGTATGAGGGAAGATTTTAAATGTGGTTGGTGTTTTTGGACTGTTTCAATGGTAGTTGCATATTTCCAAACACATTTTGGTCCAGCAACTTTGATATCCATTTATTTACGGATGTGGCTGGAAATCATGAGTTGGGTTGTGCAGCTTATCTTGAGCCCAAGTGGTTGTTTTTTCAGTGGCCAAAGTATTGGGTCAGTTCCAACGTATTAAAAGATTTGACCTTTCTAGAGCTAGTTCCAATTGTCATAGCGTTCTTTGCATGGGGTTAGAGTTTTGTTGGTCAAAAGATTTTGTTGCACACAGATGACCTGTCACTGGTTTCGGTTTTGAATAAATGTACTTCAAAGTCTACAAGAGTTATGCAGCTTGTTTGACCCTTAGTACTGCACAAGATGCTTGTAAATTGTCAGTTTAAGGCTAAGCACCTTCCGAGTTGTGACAATGGTATAGCAGATGCTTTGTCACGTAGGGACTTCATACGGTTTCAGCTCTTGGCTCCAGATGCTTCGCCCAAGCCGGATCCAGTTCCAGAATCCTTCCAGAAGCTGATCTCCGAATTGAATCTGAACGGTTGTTAGCGGCAGCATTTGCTCCAAAGACATTGACAGCTTACAATACTGGATTACTTTGTTTTAGTCAATTCTTGAAGCAAGTTGATCTTACTCCTCAGTGCTACTTACTACTCATAAGTGAGGGTTAGAGTCAATAATAAAATAGCTACTGAAGTTATTGGTAAAGGGTGACGGTATATAAAGTACCCAGACATTACAGAGGAAGATCATTTTTTTGTTGACTCTGTGCATTTGTCAGATATGGGCAATAATTTCTTTTTACATAGGATTCAAGAAGCATTGCAATGCTTTCTGACATCAGAAATAATAGCCATACCATTTTAATAACTCTTCATCTTCCTCCTCCAAGCAAAGTTCAACCTTTTCCTCATTTACAGACAGTTCCACCACTGTCACTTGTTCCTCTGTAAGAGGGGCCTCTATTTTCTGAAATAAATAGAAAAACTAACCCATTACTACACAGGCTATTTTAATAGTCGAACTCTATGAATGAATCTACTTGACAGGAGCACTTAGCCCCTATATATTATTCCTCCCCTAACTCAACCCCAGCATGAGGTTGAGGTGTCTTATAATATCGTGTTTATTGTAAATCCATTAGCACAGCATCAGGTACCCAGTGAAACTAGGCGATACTGGCTGAAGAGTTGCTATTTCTACTCTCTCTCTTTATGTGTTTAATCCTTTTACCGCCATTGTCGCATAAATGCACTACAACAAATAGTACAGTCCCAGACTAGAAACCACCTTTTCAATGCGGTATTTTATCGAGGACATCACGTTTTTCTAAATCTATATTTCTGCTTGATTCCTGTGAAATTTGCATTTATTTACCTCATTTCCTTATTTTAATGAATGGTTAATCCCAATATCTGATATTGATGCCTCTGTAAAAGTCACATTTGAAACAACTGTGCAGGAGCATTTGCTCCAAAGAAGCAAACTCTAGATTTATTACAATGGATAAACTATATGAAACTGCTGTTGAGGTCACGTTTTGAAAACACTGTAACAATTCGAGCAACGACATTTCCGGTTCCGGTCTGTTTAGACGTAAAAAAAATGTTTACAGAAATGGAGTGAATTTTGACGTTGCACGGAGTACTAAAAGTGTCTTGTACATGTATATGTTGTTTTAAAGGATATGGACTAAATAAAGCAACGAATGTTACAAATGCATGTGAAATATTGAAATTTGTCGATTTTTTGAAATTGCACTGAACATTATTGGGTGGAGTAATACAGACTTTTCTGGTAGTTTAACACGGGAGCCTAAGAGTGGATCAGTGATTCCGAGTTATTGTCCCGTTAACTAAAGAAACGTATGTGACAGCACACTGTCACGCGTTATTACGTAACAGTCATAGTGTAGCATAGAAATCCGAGGCCTGTTCAGGAGTGTGGGCGCTCGATGTCACTTCGAGCGCTTGCACTCTGAACGAGGGCGCCCACCTAGTGCCAGCTAGCGCAAGCTAGCCTACTCGCGAGGTGTATCGCTTTGACATTCGCTTGTGTTTCCAAGATGGCTACCAAAACGGTAACAGAAGCAACCGACTGGAAGAAAACAATCGTAATTAACAAACTGATGCTCTAGAACCCGACCGCAGAACAAAAATGTACTTGATTTTAGAAAGGGCGCTCGATCGCGTTCAGCAGTGATACTTTGCTCGGGCAAGCGCTCAATCAAGCGCCCGCGCTCCTGAACAGGCCTCCGGTATCGCACAACGGCAATATATTCAGTGATGCATGAAAAGAAATGAGCGACAGAAACTTGAAGAGAAAGAAATCGCCTACGGCCAGCTATAGTGACGCGGATAATAGTTTATCTGTAGATCCAGGTCTTTTAGCTGATGCTGAGTGTAATACAGGACAGGACCCGGTGGAAATAGCAGATCAGGCAAACTCCGTAACAAGAACTATGAGGAGTAAGAAGAAACAGAAAGTAGATATGAGTGGTAGCTTAGAGTCGAAGATTGATCAGATTAATGAGAAACTTGGCAGAGTTCTGACAAAGGATGACAAATCTTTCATAAGGTCAATAGTAAAAGAGACTGTTGATGTAATGAAGGAGTCGTTTCTTACATCTGTGACCACGCGGATCGAAATTCTTGAGAGCGACTACGCGACAGGTCAAGAGGATGTTGCCAGAGGAGAAACTGATATTTCGCGGGAAGTACGTGAGAAACAGAAATCGGCCCGCTATTGTGAAATTTGTGTGCCACGAAGAGGTGATTTCAAAAGCCATGAAGTTGAAAGGCTCGAACATCTACGTCTATTGCGACCTCACACGCACCAACCACGAGGTATTGATGTTGCTGTGATTGAAGGCACCCGAGAGGATAGAGCGCGCATGGTCGTTTGGGGGGAAGCTTTTCGCGAGTTTCAAGCGGACAGCGGAAGACCGACTGGTCGTTACACGCTGTTTAGCGAGAGGTCAGGTTTGCCATGGCCAGAAAATGAAGGGATTGAATAGAATAACGCGAGTATAACGCGATGAGAGACTGACGGCTGGAAATCGCGATAGCAAGCGAGAGAAGAAATCGCTATTTTGTGACTTTGATGTGACTTTAACTCACTTACAGATACAGCCAGATCAAATTTGTGTACACTTAAGAAATGAATGACGTGCTTCCGGTGTTCATGAGGTTATGCAATGCATAGCTTTACGAGCAAAGTTAGTGAAGCCCGAAGGGCTTCACGTGAATCTTTGCTCGTAAAGCTATGCGTTGCATAACCCCATGAACAGCGGGAGCACGTCATTTATTTCTTATATTTATATTCCATTGTATTTCTTATATTTCAACGGATTTTTTTAAAAATATTATATACCGGTCACGTAATAGCCGCTATCTAGGTCGTTGCCAGGTTCGTTTCTAACGTAGTAGGATCTCTATATATGGTATGAAAAATAGTCCCAAACACATATTATAAATATAGAATGAATACAAGATTTTAATCAGTTAATTGTCCAGCTATGTTTAAAGAAAAGATTATCGAGATATTTCAAATCATATATATTTACGAAATGTTGGTATTAAAGCCAATTTACTCACCCGCCATGCTTGATCGAAAGCGGGTCACAACGTTGGAGTTTATTCTCGGATTTTTCTTTGTTAACGGTAAGGACATTGACTTATTTATGCTTCACTCATTACTTGATAATATATTTTGACACGCCACGGCTGTTAAAGTTGGCAATATTATGTATTCAAGCGATAATTCTCAGTAAGAAGATGCCACATTTCAAATTACACAGCGGAATTCTGGGAAAAGGAGAACCGACTCAAACCGGTATTGAAATGAACGTTCGTGGGAAAATGCAACTTTCTTTTTAGAATAAGGTTATATAAGGACGTTGCAGGGCGAATGTAAATATAGTGTAATAGTTGTTTTAGTGTGTTAGGCTGTTGTATCGGCATTAATCCGTATCGTGCTAGGGGCATAAGCATGCGGCTTTGATCCGGATAAGAAAGCGATTATTTGGATCTAAGCTGTTTTGACAGTCACCCGCTACGTTTTTTAAAAATGGGTTTTGGGAGTAATTGGGTTTGGTGCCATATAGCCACAAAGGACAGACCCAGATCAACATTTTCTTACAAGATTAGTTTTATCTGGGTCTACCCGGTTTACAGATGCGGATCGAAAGTAAGTATAGTATGTTGTAGATAGAAAACCCTGTGCCGACAGTGACTTTTCAGTGTTTTTCATACTGTCATACTTAGTCATTTGCAATGATAGGCTTTATAGGGTGTGGGCCATGAATAAGGTTTTGTAAAACGTGTGGTCCAGTCCCATTCGATCTCCTTTGAAACTAGAACTACCACTAAAGGTAATGAATACACCCACTAGCACGTTTAACACAGAGATAGGGGTTATACAAATAAATCACTATAATATCTGCTACAGTTAAGAAAAAAACAACGGAAAACCTAAAATTTCCTAAAATAATTCTAAGTCAAAATGCTGTAATTCCAGAAGAAATCAATGCAGTGAAACAAAATTCAACCATGATCTGTAACTCATTATTATAAAGCTACATACCAAATATCACATCAATATATGCAAGGGTTTAGAAAAAAAACTCCAGAAAACCTGAATTTCCGGGAAATCTCTAAGTAAAATCACTGTATTTCCGTGAAAAATCAATGAAGGATAACGAAATTCAAACTTGATCTGTAACTCATTATAATAAATGAAAATGCAATAAAGCCACACACCAAATATCACTTCAATATCTGTAAAGGTTAAGAAAAAAGCTCCCGAAAACCTGAATTTCCGGAAAAATTCTACGTAAAATCACTGTATTTCCGTGAAAAATCAATGAAACGTAACGAAATCAAACTTGATCTGTAACTAATTATAATAAAGCCACATACAAAATATCACCTCAATATCTGTAAAGGTGTAGAAATACAACTCCGGAAAACCTGAATTTCCGGAAAATTTCCAAGTAAAATCACTATTTCTGTGAAAAATCAATGAAGCGTAACGAAATTCAAACTTGATCTGTAACACATTATAATAAAGCCACATACCAAATATCACTTCAATATCTGTAAAGGTGCAGAAAAACTCCGGAAAACCCGAATATCCGGGAAATTTCAAGTAAAACAACTGTATTTCCGCGAAAAAGCAATGAAGCGTAACGAAATTCAAACTTGATCTGTAACCCATTGCCACATACCACATATCACTTCAATATCTGTAAAGGTTTAGAAAAAACTCCGGAAAACCGAAAAATAACAAAGGGCAATACAATAACAAAGGGCAATAACTCTAACAAGAGGGCCAGAATGGCCCTGACATCGCTCACCAGACAATCAGAAGAGAAGATTTTCAGTATACTTTCCTATTGAAAACTGGCTACCCCTGGGGCGGGGCAATTTTGACCCTAGGGGCAGAATTTATACACCTTTTATAGAGGACCTGAACATGATGCTATATGCTAAATATGAAAGCTGAAAACCTTCCAGTTTCAGAGGAGAAGATTTTCAAAGTTTTCACTATAATGTTTCTATAGAAAATAAGGCACCCCTGGTGCGGGGCCAATTTTGACCCCAGGGGCATAATTTACACAAATTTTGTAGAGGAACTGAATAGGATTCTATGTGCCAAATATGAAAAGCTGAGAACCTTCCAGGTTCAGGAGAAGAATTTCAAAGTTTTCACTATATGTTTCTATTGAAAAATGGCCACACCTGGGGCGGGACCAATCTTGACCCCAGGGACATAATTTATATAACTTTTGTAGAGGACCTGAACATGATGCTATGTGCCAAATATGAAAGCTGAGAACCTTTCAGTTTCAGAGGAGAAGATTTTCAAAGTTTTCTCTATCTGTTTCTATTGAAAATTAGCCACCCCTGGGGCGGGGCCATTTTTGACCCCAGGGGCATAATTTATATAACTTTTAAAGAGGACCTGAACATGATGCTATGTGCCAAAGATGAAAGCTGAGAACCTTCCAATTTCAGAGGAGAAGCTTTTCAAAGTTTTCTCTATTTGTTTCTATTGAAAATTAGCCACCCCTGGGGCGGGGCCATTTTTGACCCCAGGGGCATAATTTATATAACTTTTCTGGAGGACCTGAACATGATGCTATGTGCCAAATATGAAAGCTGAGAACCTTCCAGTTTCAGAGGAGAAGAGTTTCAAAGTTTTACTATATGTTTCTTTTGAGAACAAGGCACCCCAGGGGAGGGGGCAATTTTGACCCCAGGGGCATAATTTATATAACTTTTGTAGATGACCTGAATATGATGCTATGTGCCAAAGATGAAAGCTGAGAACCCTGTAAATTCAGAGGAGAAGAATTTTAAAGGTTCAAATTGTTGACGACGGACGACGAATGACAAACGACGAACGATGGACGACGCATGATGAACGCCGACGGACATCAGGCGATCACAAAAGCTCACCCTGAGCACGTTGTGCTCTGGTGAGCTAAAATACTGAAGACAGAGTTACAAACCTTGTGCACTGCACTAGCCGTCAATGTGATCTATCTCATTATGAAGTTTGAAGTCAATAGCTTTTATACTTTGGAAGTTATCAAGGCAGACGGACGGACATGGTTACTCCAGTATACCCCCCCCCCCAAAAAAAAAAACCAAAAAAAAAAACACCTTCGTTTGTGGGGGTATAATAAAGTGTCTCTAAACTTAAGTTATGGTTGACGTTGGGTTTTAAAGCTGTACTAAATACGATAGCCCACTCAAACTTACTTGGGGCGAGTGTTTTTAGTCACGCTTACCTAATTGATACATATGATGAAATCAACCAGCTATGAATATTAATGCATTGAATGTTGTATATTGTTATATAATCCTTGAATATTGAAGTAAGAAATAGGGAGATAATAAATATTAACTGGATTTTTTGTGATATTATTCCATGAACATATGACGTTTTGGCCACGGCATAGCCTATAGGATCGTATCTGTATCGTATCGGATCGGACCCTGGTGAGATGGCTCCTATAGGAGCTGACCGATCTGGGTCTATGCCCTTTGCAAAGAGTAGAAAATGTATTCAGGGTTTAAAGTGGTAAAATTAATACTTTTGCTGTACATTTTTATATACTGGGTATATGTTTACCGGTACAGTTATGGAACAGAACAGAACAGAATCTTTATGAGCAACTTGTATATTAAGTACCTCATTGCAACACACATGTACCGGTATATACAATAGTATCATAACATGACATATAATAGTATAGCGAACAAAACTGAAAACATAGACCCAATACGGTCAATACAAGAAAAGCGAATGAACTCACGAATATTTAAGTCACATTATTAAGCACGTTATTGTGGAAGATAAAGGCCTTTTTAATAAATTTAGCCAAATTTAACAATACCCTTTTCTCTGTAGTTTGTAACAACTGTATAAATTTAAAAACACTAGTCTAGTATTTCTTAATGTATTTATGTCTAATTTCTGACAGGTGCTTACAAACAAAGATAAAAATTTAAATGTTATTCGTCCTCAACATTCCTAGAATTACAAATTAAACAGGTTCTTAAATATCTCTCTATTCTATTCACTCCGAAACGACCGGTCTGCACTAGCAATGAGTGCAAACGGTGGACAAACGGAGTCTAGAGACATAACATCTTAATTCAGCAGGTACGGCGTCTAATTACTGTTCATATTCAAAATTCTTTTTAATTTTAGAATACCAATCCATTACCGTGTTATTGCCAACATCAGTTATACACGGACTTTATACCGTGTCGTCAGTGTACACTTTTACGGGTTATGGTGGTGCGTCTGCTGTTCCTATGCCCGTAAATGTAGATACAGTAAAGCCTGACTTAAGCGACCATAAAAAGAGTTCTGGACACGGGTGTGTAAAGCATGTGGAGGAACCAAACATCAGGAACCAAACTGTTTGACAACCCGATTGCATTTTGGTAGACAAATTGTTTATAGCTCGAATTTTAAAAATGTAGTAGGTGAGAAGTTCCGTGAAAATAATTTGCTCAGCAGGCTGAAAGGTTAAACAGCAATCTCATTCATTTTGACACTCCTTTGTTCAATTAATGGATGGCGGCTTCGGAAACACTGTGCTGTACGTGTGTAAAGATACGCTTGCACTAAGGTATATAGTTGCTAAAGTTAATATTACAGTGTATAGGCATAAAATGCGGCAGCGTTAAGCTGGCTGCCAATTCGCAGTTCGCAGTTCGTTATTCGAATAACGAACTGCGAAATATTTCGCAGTTCGTTATTTGCATGTGAATAACGAAATAGTTTGCAATTCAATTTACGAATAACGAAATGGTCAATTAAGCTATAAATTAACAGTACAGTAGAACCCCTCTAATGCGAACACTAACAGAATAACCATAGGTGTCTGTATTAGTACGTGGTAGCTTAATGCAGGATGAAAGTAATGCATAAAGTTCCTATAGGAGTTTTCTGCATAACTTTCGTTCTGCATTAAGCTACCACCTGTCTCTGCCAGACAGAATTATGCCCCATTTTGGTGTTCGCATTAGAGGGGTTTTACTGTAATTATATTCTAGATACTGCAGAACCGGATTATCGCGGGTACATATAAAAGTCAGGCCACTTTGCAGTTTTCATTCGAATAACAAATTAGGTCCTAGTTCAATATCCGAATATATTCAAGACACTGTAGACCTAACTCATATGTAAATCAAATCATATATATACAATCCGGAGCCATTTGAATAACGAAATATTTCGTAGTCCTACCACTGAATAACGAAATGGTCAAAATAAGTTATTAATGTTCAATGATGATATGTTAGACACTGTACACCCCAGTCATAGTGAAATCAAAGATTAATATATTAATTCCAGAGCCATTTTTCGCAGTTCGTTATTCGAATAACGAAATATTCTCCGAATAACGAAATGGCCAAATTAAGTTTTAAATGGGTAATGATGATATTTTAAACACACTAGACCCCTTCATAGTGGAATCAATGATTTATATATAATACATACGGGACCATTTCGCATTTCGTTATTCGAATAACGAAATATTTCGCAATTCAACCTCAGAATAACGAAATGGCCAAAACCAGCTATATATGCGCAAAGATGATATTTTAGATACCCTAGACCCAAGCAATAGTGGAATCAATGGTTTCTATATAAAATCCGGAGCCATATCGCAGTTCGTTATTCGAATAACGAAATATTTCGCAGTTCAACATCCGAATAACGAAATGGCCAAAACCAGTTATAAATGCGCAAAGATGATATTTTAGATACCCTAGACCCAAGTCATAGTGGAATCAAAGATTTCTATATAAAATCCAGAGCCATTTCGCAGTTCGTTATTCGAATAACGAAATATTTCGCAGTTCAACCTGCGAATAACGAAATGGCCAAAAGCAGTTATAAATGCGCAAAGATGATCTTTTAGATACCCTAGACACAAGTCATAGTTGAATTAATGATTTCTGTATAAAATCCGGAGCCATTTCGCAGTTCGTTATTCGAATAACGAAATATTTCGCAGTTCAACCTCCGAATAACGAAATGGCCAGAATAAGTTTTAAATGCGTAATAATGATATTTTAGACACACTAAACCCGAGCCATATAGTGGAATAAATGATTTCTATACAAAATCCGGGACCATTTCGCAGTTCGTTATTCGAATAACGAAATATTTCGCAGTTCAGCATCTGAATAACGAAATGGCCAAAACCAACTATAAATGCGCAAAGATGATATATTAGATACCATAGACCCAAGTCATAATGGAATCAATGATTTCTATATAAAATCCGGAGCCATTTCGCATTTCGTTATTCGAGTAACGAAATATTTCACAGTTCAACCTCCGAATAACGAAATGGCCAAAACCAGTTATAAATGCGTAATGATGATAATTTAGATACCCTAGACCCAAATCATAGTGGAATCAAATATTTCTATATAAAATCCAGAGCCATTTCGCAGTTCGTTATTCGAATAACGAAATATTTCGCAGTTTAACCTGCGAATAACGAAATGGCCAAAAGCAGTTATAAATGCGCAAAGATGATCTTTTAGATACCCTAGACACAAGTCATAGTTGAATTAATGATTTCTATGTAAAATCCGCAGCCATTTCGCAGTTCGTTATTCAAATAACGAAATATTTCGCAGTTCAACCTCCGAATAACGAAATGGCCAGAATAAGCTTTAAATGCGTAATAATGATATTTTAGACACATTAGACCCGAGCCATAGTGGAATCAATGATTTCTATACAAAATCCGGGACCATTTCGCAGTTCGTTATTCGAATAACGAAATATTTCGCAGTTCAACATCTGAATAACGAAATGGCCAAAACCAGTTATAAATGCGTAATGATGATATTTTAGATACCCTAGACCCAAATCATAGTGGAATCAAAGATTTCTATATAAAATCCAGAGCCATTTCGCAGTTCGTTATTCGAATAACGAAATATTTCGCAGTTCAACCTCCGAATAACGAAATTGCCAAAATAAGTTTTAAATGTTTAATAATGATATTTTAGACACACTTAGACCCATGTCATTGTGGAATCAATTATTTCTGTATGTATATAAAATATGGAGCCATTTAGCAGTTCGTTATTCGAATAACGCAATATTTCGCAGTTCAACCTCCGAATAACGAAATGGCCAAATTAAGTTTTACATGCGTAATAATGATATTTTAGACACACTAGACCCATGCCATAGTGGAATCAAAGATTTCTATATAAAATCCAGAGCCATTTCGCAGTTCGTTATTCGAATAACGAAATATTTCGCAGTTCAACCTCCGAATAACGAAATGGCCAAAATAAGTTTTAAATGTTTAATAATGATATTTTAGACACACTAGACCCATGTCATTGTGGAATCAATTATTTCTATATAAAATCTGGAGCCATTTCGCAGTTCGTTATTCGAATAACGAAATATTTCGCAGTTCAACCTCCGAATAACGAAATGGCCAAAACCAGCTATAAATGCGCAAAGATGATATTTTAGACACACTAGACCCATGCCATAGTGGAATCAATGATTTCTATATAAAATCTGGAGCCATTTCGCAGTTCGTTATTCGAATAACGAAATATTTCGCAGTTCAACCTCCGAATAACGAAATGGCCAAAATAAGTTTTAAATGCGTAATAATGATATTTTAGACACACTAGACCCATGTCATTGTGGAATCAATTATTTCTATATAAACTCTGGAGCCATTTCGCAGTTCGTTATTCGAATAACGAAATATTTCGCAGTTCAACCTCCGAATAACGAAATGCCCAAAATAAGTTTTGAATGCGTAATAATGATATTTTAGACACACTAGACCCATGTAATAGTGGAATCAATGATTTCTATATAAAATCTGGAGCCATTTCGCAGTTCGTTATTCGAGTAACGAAATATTTTGCAGTTCAATCTCCGAATAACGAAATGGCCAAATTAAGTTTTAAATGCGTAATAATGATATTTTAGACACACTAGACCCATGCCATAGTGGAATCAATAATTTCTATATAAAATCCGGAGCCATTTCGCAGTTCGTTATTCGAATAACGAACTATTTCGCAGTTCAACCTCCGAATAACGAAATGGCCAAATTCGATTTTAAATGCGTAATAATGATATTTTACACACACTAGACCCATGCCATAGTGGAATCAATAATTTCTATATAAAATCCAGAGCCATTTCGCAGTTCGTTATTCGAATAACGAAATATTTCGCAGTTCAACCTTCGAATAACGAAATGGCCAAAACCAGTTATAAATGCGCAAAGATTATATTTTAGATACCCTAGACCCAAGTCATAGAGGAAACAATGATTTCTATATAAAATCCGGAGCCATTTCGCATTTCGTTATTCGAATAACGAAATATTTCGCAGTTCAACCTCCGAATAACGAAATGGCATAAATAAGTTTTAAATGCCTAATGATGATACCTTAGACACACTAGACCCAAGTCATAGTGGAATCAATGATTTCTATATAAAATCCGTAGCTATTTCGCAGTTCGTTATTCGAATAACGAAATATTTCGCAGTTCAACCTCCGAATAACGAAATGGCAAAAATAAGCTATAAAAGCGCAATGATGATATTTTAGACACACTAGACCCAAGCCATAGTTTAACCAATGATTTCTATATAAAATCTGGCGCCATTTCGCAGTTCGTTATTCGAATAACGAATTATTTCGCGGTTCGTTATTCGAATAACGAAATATTTCGCAGTTCGTTATACGAAGAACGAAATATTTCGCAGTTCGTTATTCGAATAACGAAATGATCAAAATAAACTATAAATGAGCAGAGATAATATGCTAGACACTATAGAGCCTAGTCATAGTGAACTCAATGATTTATATATTAAATCATGCCATTTGACAGTTCGTTCTTCGAATAACGAAATATTACGTAGTTCAACCTCCGAATAACAAAATGGCAATAAAAGTTATAATTGCTCAATGATGATATTTCAGACACACTGGATGTATCTCATAGTTGAATCAACGATTTATATATTAAATATGGAGCCATTTTGGAGTTTATTATTCAATTAACCATATACATCGCAGTTCAAAGTCCGAATTATCAATAACGAAATGGTCCAAATATGTTATATATCCGCGAGCATAGGCGTTGAACGTGCCTAAATGCTATGGAGGGGTCGGTCAATCGAGTGGCAAATATACCGTTAACCCTTTCTTCATATGAACGCCTTTTCATGCATTTGCAAACAGAATAGACCCAGATCAGACATCCCCTATGATCAGGGTCTGCTCTGTTAGATTTTGACATGATATAGATCTGAAACTATAGTTTTTCTCACAGAAAAACATTTTTTTGTAAAGTTCAGTAAATAGATATTCATGATATCATTATTTCTTACATGAATATTGAATAGCGGAAGGGTTAAACAAGTTTGCCGAAATTGACTGCCGGTGTCGGCACCCGAAATTGTCTTTATGAAAATGGGAAATATAGTGCATACAGGCACATACTCGATGAGATCTTTCGCCTTATGTCGAATATTACGAAGTAACAAGTGCCGGTATGAGGCGGGTTTTATGTATCATTTATTTAACTGTATTTCCATTTATTTTACATTTTGACACTGATGGTTCGCAGTCCCATATTCTATAAAATAGCCTTATACTCCTATTTACAACTATCAAGTGTTCTGATTTAAACATAAATTTATGGTTAAAATATTATTACATTGCAAATTAGCCGTATAAGAGTACCGCGAATTTATTCTGGTATTCGAATATCGCGGTAGCGCGTACAGCCATGTTTGAATGGGTAATGTTTTTTCTTCTTCTTTTTTTTCAAAGGGGCATGGACTTACTAATTTACTGGGACAACAATTTTGTTCCTAGTCCGCAATCTTTTGTTTGCATTGTTCACCAGAAACCGTGGTTGCAAAGTTCAGAATCGCATGGATCATTATTCATTAACCCTTTACCTGATAGGGATGCTATTGACGCCTTTGCAAATAATGGTAGACGTATATGAGACGCTTTTTGTAGTAGCCGTCTGATCAGGATATGTTCTCTTTGCTAATGAGTAATATCGATCCGGTTCTACAGTTTCTGATATGACCAAATTTGGTATATGCATAGGCCAGAAATAAATATCTTCTAATTAATATTCACGATGTTAAACATTTTTTCATGAATATCCATCATATAAAGCCTTAATTTTGGTAGTAAGACTACTGGCGTTAATTTGAAACTGTCATATTTTTCTACAAAATCGAGAAACACCGAAAGAATTTGCTAACTCATCAAGATTTGATCTAGTGCGACCGCCTTTGATGACGGCGAAGTTAACCGTCATGTCATTCATTGTGTAGAAAACACGAACGCTGCGGATTTTACACTTTCTGTGCAAGGGTGACTCGTAGGGCTTGCTGTATTGTGAAAATATTAGGTCACCTTGGCAAACAGATTAGATCCTAGTGAGATGTCGAATAGCTTGATATGTATCTAGATTCAAACTGTTTGACCTCAATTATGACTTGAGAAACACCGACGACAACTAGTTGGCTCCTAAAGGGTAGATGTCTTTTTTTACACACCCGTCATACATATGTATACGTAAAAACACTTCTGACGTATATAACTCTTTCACCGTCATAGGCGAATCCATGATGACTTGTGAAACAGTTCGGATCAACGTCGCCCAGTAACTCGACGTCTACTCAGGATCCAAACTGTTTGACACTGAGTATAATTTTGTAAAAAAAAATGAAAATAACCCACCCCACATTATAACCTGTAGCAGACAATTATCTACGCAGATAAATTCTGAATGTGGGAGATCCTTCGAAAGTTTATGTTGGCACCGAAAGGGTTAAGCATGGTCCATGTTTGCATTTTTCCATCTATGTTGCGATAAATTTATTAGACCAACAATCACCGTCGGATGCAACGTTTAAAGGCAATTACTACATGACAGACCATTACCACTTGCCATTATGAAGGCAATGTCAATAATTCGATTTTGTTTCTTCGAGGATTTACAGAAAATAAGCAAAGCTTTTTTTCTAGTACATGAATTTCAGTTTACCCTTTTACATTGGACAACCTTTTGAGTTTGAGGTGTAGATGGAATCAGCTAACATTTGATGAGGAATGAAACCTCAATAATCAAAATTGTCATGAATGTCTTATGAACTTTATCAGACAATACTAATAGGTATTGAATTTTTAAATTCTCAGAGATTTTTTTCCGACAAAAACTTTACAATTGAATAATTTAGGGATCGCTCAGAATAGACAAGTGAGCCTTCTTTAGACTTAGGGGGAAGCTATTTTTGGTATGTAGAAAAGAAAGTGGTCTAAATAATACTTTTCTGCTCCCCTAAGGGCCCAGTCCTACTAGGCCTTACGACCCCTTAAGACCTGTTTACGATTGCTACCGACCTCTGGTCGCCGATATTCTCACGAAAGTCACTGATAATCGCCCGTGGTCTTCAGTAATCGTTGGTAATCGTTTACAATCGTGCGACCAATTTCAGTCGCATTTCAGTCGTAGAGTGGTTGTTGACCATATTGATCAACCTCAGGACCCAGTCCCACTAGGCCGACGACCACTTATACCCTGTTTACTATTTCTAGCAACTTCTTGTCGCCGATATTCGTACGAAGGTCGCACGACAAGTCGCTGACAATCGCGGGTAGTATTCAGTAATCGTTGGTAATCGTTTCTTGTCGTGCGACCGATTTCAGTCGCAGAGAGGTTGTTGAGCATGCACAACAACATCCTTACGATCGAACTGGTCGCCGGTAATCTTTAAGATGTAACATTGGAGAGTTCAGGTAATCGTGCAATCGTCGTACGAAGGTCTCCAATAATCTTTAACTGGTCGTTGGTGATCTTCCCTACAGTCAGCGACCTTTCCACAATAACCTACGACTGTCGTGCAATTACCAGCGACTGCCTAAAGATTATTCGCGACTAGGCATAGATCACGTGACCACACAACAGATCAGAAGTGATTGTGGAACCTTCGTACGAAAATCGCAATGTCGCAGATGCATCGCCAATGTGACTACGAATGTTTTTGGAATTTAGTCGCCGACAATCGCAGACGATCGGCGGTTTCAGAGGTCTCAGAGGTCGCCAGTGGTAAGCGCTAGTGGGACTGTAGCCTAAGTATTTCACCGATGATGATTCTCTATTAATGAAAAATATATTATTAAACGAATAATTATTTAAGCCCTGGTCACAACCCGCGGTACTTGCAGGTGCGCGTTGTCTACTTGCAAAAACGTGGGCATAGTTTGGGGATTCGTACGTGATGAGTACCGCCTCCGTGTGGATTTGGGGGCACGCAGACACGTCGTAGAGCTTTTAGTGCATGCATGAGGAACGTTTCATGCGTTCAGGCTGCATTCGGGTTACGGATAATCCCAAGGACGGGTGACGCATGTACCTTCTACAGCCAATCAGCGCACAACGCACTGGTTCTAGCACATAGAACGCACGTGGACCGTACCGTAGCACGAGCTCCGCAGTTACAGCGCACGTTGTGCGTACTGATTTCTACAGTACAGTACAACATCTCTATTACGACCACATAAAAGAATGCTGATTGATTGTATCAAAGACAGGTGACAGCTAAAACAAAATGCAAGTAAAACAGGAAGCCCCTGAAGAGTTTTCTGCTTTACTTTCACCTTGCTTTAAGCAACCACCTGACTTAAACACAAAATAATTAACATAATACAGTGTTCGTAATAGAGTGGCTTTACTGTATATATAAAAGCCGAACCCACGGATGAGTCCTAACATTTCGTCTCGAAGATGCCTAATAAGGGAGTTATACACTATATATACAAAAAATCGGAACGGACCTACGTACGTACGTACAAACTGATGGACGGACAACGGCAAATTTACCCCCTTGACACGTATAAGTAGAGGGGCATAAAAAGTAGCCAAAGAACAACACTGCATATTAAGTATATTAACAGATGTCAGTTTAAAAATGCCGCATGAAAATGAAAAATATGAATCCAGATGGGGTGGGGGCTAAAGGCCCGGTCACAACACACTGTGCGTTTTTAAGTCCGTGCGTATTTTTGGGGTGGCCACGGCCGCGACGTTTTTCTGTAAACGTTGAGAGGGAGTTGCAAGAGCAGGGATGGAGTACGTCAAAGCACGTTATTCCCACTGTTGCGCAAAGTGTAAGATACGTGGTCCGCACCCCACACCTGACCGTCAGCGGTTGCGTGCATCGAACGATGAACACGTGGTACATGTAAGTGTGTTGTATGTGCTAACAAACAACGTGCTTACAACATACCGTCTCCGTGCGATTATCTAATTATCGTACGGAGGCCGTACTTACACCTGCTCACATACGGTGTCCTTACTCGCTCGCATGTTGTAAGTGCGTGCAAGTGCGATGAACGTGAGCTTTTCCGCCCAATGTCTGGGTGGTATATATAGGACGACCTTCCGAGGTTCTTCTCTCGGAGAAGTCCCAGCAGCACTTTCCTTATCAGACTCTTTGTCGTCACTATCTGGGTCTTCTTCGCTCCTTCTCTCGTCTTTTTCTCCGGCCCTCTCAACTTTCAAGGCCCGTTAACGTCTCTAAAAGCAGGTGACCTACAGTCCTCCATCCTCATGATTATATTATTCAGGGTATGTACTTGTGCATCGGATTATTTTTGTTTTACCACAATTAGGGGCGATTTCGAAGTTTGAACTGCGAACTAGTTCGTTATTTAGATGGCGAACTGCGAAATATGTCCTTATTTGAATAACGAACTGTGAAATGGCTCAGGATTTTATATATCAAACATTGATTCCTCTATGACTGGGTTCTAGTATGTCTAAAATATCATCATTGCGCATTTCCAGAGCTACAGATAAAAGTGCGTACCCCATTACTTAAATCGCCATTCTCCACCAAATCCTATACTTTGACCACTCTTTAGAAATCCCTTCGAGAAGATTCTAAAGAGTGGACACAATATAAGGTTTGGTGGAGAAAAATGGCAGCTATTGTTGAAAATATATTAATTTACTCATTTTTTTTGGACCTCTGCATCACCAACTTATTTTGGTCATTTGGTATCTAAAATATAATCTTTGCGCATTTATAGCTGGTTTTGGCCATTTCGTTATTCGGAGGTTGAACTGCGAAATATTTCGTTATTCGAATAACGAACTGCGAAATGGTCCCGGATTTTGTATAGAAATCATTGATTCCGATATGGCTTGGGTCTAGTGTGTCTAAAATGTCATTATTACGCATTTAAAACTTATTTTAGCCATTTCGTTATTCGGAGGTTGAACTGCGAAATATTTCGTTATTCGAATAACGAACTGCGAAATGGTCCCGGATTTTGATTAGAAATCATTGATTCCGATATGGATTGGGTATAGTGTGTCTAAAATATCATCATTACCTATTTAAAACTTAGTTTTGCCATTTCGTTATTCGGAGGTTGAACTGCGAAATATTTCGTTATTCGAATAACGAACTGCGAAATGGCTCCGGATTTTATATATAAATCATTGATTCCACTATGACTTGGGTCTAGGGTATCTAAAATATAATCTTTGCGCATTTATAGCTGATTTTGGCCATTTCGTTACTCGGAGGTTGAACTGCGAAATATTTCGTTATTCGAATAACGAACTGCGAAATGGTTCCGGATTTTATATAGAAATCATTGATTCAACTATGACTTGGGTCTAGTGTGTCTAAAATATCATTATTACGCTTTTAAAACTTATTTTGGCCATTTCGTTATTCGGAGGTTGAACTGCGAAATATTTCGTTTTTCGAATAACGAACTGCGAAATGGTCCCGGATTTTGTATAGAAATCATTGATTCCGATATGGCCTGGGTCTATTGTGTCTAAAATATCATCATTACCTATTTAAAACTTAGTTTTGCCATTTAGTTATTCGGATGTTGAACTGCGAAATATTTCGTTATTCGAATAACGAACTGCGAAATGGCTCCGGATTTTATATATAAATCATTAATTCCACTATAACTTGGGTCTAGTGTGTCTAAAATATCATTATTACGCATTTAAAACTTATTTTAGCCATTTCGTTATTCGGAGGTTGAACTGCGAAATAGTTCGTTATTCGAATAACGAACTGCGAAATGGTCCCGGATTTTGAATAGAAATCATTGATTCCGATAAGGATTGGGTATAGTGTGTCTAAAATATCATCATTACCTATTTAAAACTTAGTTTTGCCATTTCGTTATTCGGAGGTTGAACTGCGAAATATTTCGTTATTCGAATAACGAACTGCGAAATGGCTCCGGATTTTATATATAAATCATTGATTCCACTATGACTTGGGTCTAGGGTATCTAAAATATCATCTTTGCGCATTAATAGCTGGTTTCGGCTATTTCGTTATTCGGAGGTTGAACTGCGAAATATTTCGTTATTCGAATAACGAACTGCGAAATGGTCCCGGATTTTGTATAGAAATCATTGATTCCGATATTACTTGGGTCTAGTGTGTGTAAAATATCATCATTACCTATTTAAAACTTATTTTGGCCATTCCGTTTTTCGGAGGTTGAACTGCGAAATATTTCGTTATTCGAATAACAAACTGCGAAATGGTCCCGGATTTTATATAGAAATCATTGATCCCACTATGACTTGGGTCTAGGGTATCTAACATACCATCTTTGCCCATTTATAGTTGGTTTTGGCCATTTCGTTATTCGGAAGTTGAACTGCGAAATATTTCGTTATTCGAATAACGAACTGCGAAATGGTCCCGGATTTTATATATAAATCATTGATTCCACTATGACATGGTCTAGTGTGTCTAAAATATCAATATTACGCATTTAAAACTTATTTTGGCCATTTCGTTATTCGGATGTTGAACTGCGAAATATTTCGTTATTCGAATAACGAACTGCGAAATGGTTCCGGATTTTATATATAAATCATTGATTCCACTATGACTTGGGTCTAGTGTATCTAAAATTTAATCTTTGCGCATTTATAGCTGATTTTGGCCATTTCGTTACTCGGAGGTTGAACTGCGAAATATTTCGTTATTCGAAAAACGAACTGCGAAATGGTTCCGGATTTTATATAGAAATCATTGATTCAACTATGACTTGGGTCTAGTGTGTCTAAAATATCATTATTACGCATTTAAAACTTATTTTGGCCATTTCGTTATTCGGAGGTTGAACTGCGAAATATTTCGTTTTTCGAATAACGAACTGCGAAATGGTCCCGGATTTTGTATAGAAATCATTGATTCCGATATGGCCTGGGTCTATTGTGTCTAAAATATCATCATTACCTATTTAAAACTTAGTTTTGCCATTTAGTTATTCGGATGTTGAACTGCGAAATATTTCGTTATTCGAATAATGAACTGCGAAATGGCTCCGGATTTTATATATAAATCATTAATTCCACTATAACTTGGGTCTAGTGTGTCTAAAATATCATTATTACGCATTTAAAACTTATTTTAGCCATTTCGTTATTCGGAGGTTGAACTGCGAAATAGTTCGTTATTCGAATAACGAACTGCGAAATGGTCCCGGATTTTGAATAGAAATCATTGATTCCGATATTACTTGGGTCTAGTGTGTGTAAAATATCATCATTACCTATTTAAAACTTATTTTGGCCATTCCGTTTTTCAGAGGTTGAACTGCGAAATATTTCGTTATTCGAATAACGAACTGCGAAATGGTCCCGGATTTTATATAGAAATCATTGATCCCACTATGACTTGGGTCTAGGGTATCTAACATACCATCTTTGCCCATTTATAGTTGGTTTTGGCCATTTCGTTATTCGGATGTTGAACTGCGAAATATTTCGTTATTCGAATAACGAACTGCGAAATGGTCCCGGATTTTATATATAAATCATTGATTCCACTATGACTCGGTCTAGTGTGTCTAAAATATCATTATTACGCATTTAAAACTTATTTTGGCCATTTCGTTATTCGGATGTTGAACTGCGAAATATTTCGTTATTCGAATAACGAACTGCGAAATGGTTCCGGATTTTATATATAAATCATTGATTCCACTAAGACTTGGGTCTAGTGTGTCTAAAATATCATTATTACGCATTTAAAACTTATTTTGGCCATTTCGTTATTCGGAGGTTGAACTGCGAAATATTTCGTTATTCGAATAACGAACTGCGAAATGGTTCCGGATTTTATATAGAAATCATTGATTCCACTATGGCTCGTGTCTAGTGTGTCTAAAATATAATTATTACGCATTTAAAACTTATTTTAGCCATTTCGTTATTCTGAGGTTGAACTGCGAAATATTTCGTTATTCGAATAACGAACTGCGAAATGGCTCCGGATTTTATATAGAAATCATTGATTCCACTATGACTTGGGTCTAGGGTATCTAAAATATCATCTTTGCGCATTTATAGTTGGTTTTGGCCATTTCGTTATTCGGATGTTGAACTGCGAAATATTTCGTTATTCGAATAACGAACTGCGAAATGGTTCCGGATTTTATATAGAAATCATTGATTCCACTATGACTTGAGTCTAGTGTGTCTTAAATATCATTATTACGCATTTAAAACTTATTTTGGCCATTTCGTTATTCGGAGGTTGAACTGCGGAATATTTCGTTATTCGAATAACGAACTGCGAAATGGTCCCGGATTTTATATATAAATCATTGATTCCACTATAACTTGGGTCTAGTGTGTCTAAAATATCATTATTACGCATTTAAAACTTATTTTAGCCATTTCGTTATTCGGAGGTAGAACTGCGAAATATTTCGTTATTCGAATAAAGAACTGCGAAATGGCTCCGGATTATATATTGAAATCATTGATTCAACTATGACTTGGGTCTAGTGTGTCTAAAATTTCATTTTACAAAATACAAACTATATTTTGTGATTTGAATGAAAACTGCATAAACTTTCACGATACTTTTATATGTACCAACGATAATTCGGTTCTACTGTATCTAGAATATAATTAGAGTAAAACCCCTCTAATGCGAACACCAAAAAGAGGCATAAGTCTGGCAGAGACAGGTGGTAGCTTAATGCAGAACGAAAATTATGCAGAAAACTTCTATAGGAGCTTTCTGCATTACTTTCACCCTTCTTTAAGCTACTAGCTGTTTATAAAGACACCTATATTTATTCTGTTAGTGGTCGCATTAGAGGGGTTCTACTGTACTGTTAATTTATAGCTTAAATGACTATTTCGTTATTCGTAAATTGAATTGCAAACTATTTCGTTATTCACATTCGAATAACGAACTGCGAACTGCGAACTGGCAGCCAACTTACCGCTGCCATAAAATGCTTGTTATACTCTCTGTCAGATTATGTTGTACTATTCTGGAACCTCTGTATAGATACCGTAAATGTATGGATGTGTATACTTATGCGATAAGTTACCCTGCTCTTTGTTTTTTCTGCTTTTAAATACACCTTTATGTATGACCCTGCAGCACAGTGGAGCCTCCCTAGAAACACCACTCAGTAACTTGACATCAGTATGTGACCACTCGAGGCAGGACCCACTTTGGAGCTTCAGCACTGCATGAACTTTTCACTATCATATTATATTAAAGATCGTCAGTTACAAGAACTTTGAGTGGTGATTCTAGAAAGGTTTAATTCTGCCTATATAGTCAACCGTTATGCATTGTTGTATATGTATATATGAGGATGGCATGTTGGTTTTTAAAAAAAAATAAAAAAAATAGCCTGTTTGCCATGTAGAACTTATTCGCTTAGTACCAGCTGGCACATGTACAGTGGATACTTTAAGGCAGTCACGTCGCTATGAGCGTCTTAGTCTTGCAGTTGCTCAAGACGAGGATTACGCGGAAAGGTTTTTTAATTTGCAGTTTAAACTTTCGTCCCAGGAACCCAATGTTGTGGTGGCTTTTGAGTTTTTTTCTGTATGTATTCAGGTACATAGTGCCGAGACATATTACAATTAGAAATTTAAGTGTAAAACACCAAACATAGAGACAATTTAGAAGTGGATATTTAATACTTTATTCCATGAATTTTCATGTAAGTATGACATGAATTTTATGATAGCTGAACAAAATTTGACTCGTACAGAATTTAGTATGTACATTATACCATAGACAGTAAGCAAACAGAGCAGACCCGGACATCACGGACCCTAACGGAGCTGTCTAATTTGGGTCTGTTCTTCTAGCAAATGATTAGAAAGGGTAATTATGAAGTAAAGGATTAAGGTACAATCCACTTAATATATATCAGTACATGTAATTAAGGGTAGGGAATAGGTTGGAATGGTTTTCAAAATGAATGTGGTTATATCTGTGCATATCCTAGCTCATACCCTGTTTGACTGATTTTTCTCAATCTATGAATTAAATGAAATAAATGCCTTTCTTCGTATTTTCATTCCATGTTAAGACTATATCTCATTCTGTTCAAACAATGAAACCAATTCAAGATTCTTCATTCATATATGATGTTCAAATGCAGATTCGAGTATCAAGACATTATTTCTAATTTGATATGACAGAATAATCTCCCTTCGGTTTCCCCTCAAACACTCAGAGAGGGGGTTAGTGGTTACCCTCCAATTATCATTGGAAATACGATGTAAATAAAGAGCCTGTTAAACAACAAACATTTGCTTACCCTCGCCAATAACAAATGCACCTTAAGTAATAACCTGGATCTTACTTATTGACAGTAAATATACTTGTGTGAGATCTTGTTCACATCCGCATTCACCGATGACCCAGACTTCCGGTTTACTATGTAATCTATACACACGTGTAAATAAAATCTAATGCACAGAACGATCTGTTGTTATAAAAGACACCACAACTAGATGTACATATAAATTTTCAAACCTCGAAATCTCACAACTTCAAATGACCTAGTTAATACCTTGTTCACATAACTTTACGCATCAAACCTTATTTTCAAAGGAACCAAGTGGCGGAGAGCGACCGATTTGCAATTCAAAATTCCGTCCAATGTTCAAACTGCAACTCCAGAGCAAACACAACGCAATGCCACTAACAATTACTAAACAATGTTAAAACACGACAAGCAAATGTTTACATGTAATTGTGTATTACAAAACTTGAACCGTGCTTATTTCAATGTAAATCCAACCATCGACTACAAACTAGGTCAAATCTGTGTCTATTGGGAGCGATCAGATGATTCATAAAAATCAGTCTAAACTAAAATTTAAATTTTAACAGGCATCTGCAAGAAGACAAACAATAAAACATATAATTTCAATCGATATGTTAATGCAATTCACTTACGATTGGTCGATTCCTTTCGATTTTGTGTCCCGATCCTTCCTCTTGAGTCTTGCGACAATGAGCATGGCGTCCAAGTAGTACCGTCGATAAACATTTGCATACCGCGTTTTCATTGGTCATCATTTCAAATTATTGCACCAGTGATTTTTTTCGTCATTTGTATTAAAAATTATTTTCTCTTATAACATAACGGCACGCATAGGAAAATCAAAACTGTAGGAAATCACAGACTTATTACAAAACGATGCTTTATATTTATGATTGTAGCAAGTGGGCAGTAAAATCTGTACACATGTACAAACTTGTTCGCCTAGCGGATGGGGGAAGACCTTCGGTCTCAATCTTAAATTGCTGTCAGACCGCAAATCGTAAAACTGTATTCTATTGCATACGCAAAGAATACAAAAAACAACCCAAAGTCTTCCCATACTTTTCTCATGAGAAAAACTTATGCCAATTCTCTTTACAATGGTATATTATTAGTTATACAGATCATTGGCGGGGTATCTGACTTTTTGTTTCCTGCTGAGGAAATTCATGTTGCCCGAGGGCTACATGTATTTTCCTCAGCAGGAAATAAAAAGTCAGATATCCCGCCAATGATCTGTATAACGATTTTATTAATACTGCAAAGTTTAATATTTGTAGCAGTTAATTAGCGTTGTTAATGTAGGCGTCATTTTGCTTCCCCTCAGGGGCCTCATGCTGTAAGGTAAGGGCTTGTAATATCTGTATAATAACCAGCTCATTACAATTGTGGATAGAAAGGGATCTTCCAAGAGCATTAGTTTCTCAAAGGATTGAAAGAGTCAGGCGTTAGTAAAACTTTTAGCGTTTAAGCAGACACTATTTTTAGCATGAGAACGGTTAAACATAATTGGCGCAATTCCGACGTCATTTGGATGACGTCAAAATATTCAAACAAATGGGCGTTGGAAGGAGCGGTTATATTGCTATTTACAGGTACGTGTACTGTGCATGTGCATAAATAAGATTTGAATCGAATTGGGTGTGGTATATTTTTGTAAAAGCGGGGGTTTGGGGGCTAATCGGTACGTGCACAAGCACTTTGACAACATTTGCAGAATCAGAGCAGAATAAGGCATTCGTCATGTATCGGGTTCATTTACATTGTTATACAACAACTGTAACAAAAATGTTTCTCAATTGATAACTTTATTCCGCCCCAAACTCTTGTTATTTCGATTGAGAGCGGTTGTTTGGATCGAATCGACGAAGTGAAGCTAGTCGGCCATTTTTAGTTTGTTGTAGCAATGCAGCGAGGCCCTCGACAAGGAAAATTCCATTGTTGCTCATGACTCCGTATATACATCAGAATTTAGAGGGATACACGGCTTTTATACATGGCCAATTGACCAATCAAAATCGAGGATTTTACTTTGCAGTATAATAAAAACATTTATTTATTACGTCAGGGGATATTTATTTATTCAACCTCAATACAATATCAGATATTTTGGATATTTTGGATATTTTGGATCGGCATACTAGTGCCAAGCATGTTATTTTCTATATTGTTTCTATTTGTTTTCTTTCACTAATTAATATTCATGAGGATGCCAATGAGGTAATTTGCATAAAGTAAACCAAACATGAATATTTATACATCAGCTATATGTTCATATCATAACGTATTGGCAAAGTAGACTGTGATATCTTTGTATGTTGCAGGTATTTAAACACTCTGTAAAATTTGACAATGGGGTTAGAATGGTCGCCAAGGAAACAGATGTATCACAATCAGCCGAATCGGTGCTATATAATTTGTCCCAAATTTATTAAGCTAACAATCTTGGTGATATTCAAATATCATTTTAAGCTTTAGCTAACCATTTTGCATTTTCGTTTGCTTTATAAGAGATAGACTGGCGTCTTTCGAAAATTTAAAAATCTTTTACTGTTCTCATAAATATTCATGCATATGCAAATAAATTTATATCAGAAAATTAATATTTACTATCAAAGCAATGCCTCTTATCTATGTAACAATTGATTTCATTATTCATAAAAAATAATCGAGATCTAGCGGAGTATTACAGGTAGATTTCAATTTTCCAAAATTTGTGAAAGGATCGGTTACCATGGTAACAGTAACAATGTTACTTACTGTTCATTGTTTGGTTATCAATTTAGATACTTTGCTTTCTGAGTATTTTGTCATCAATTTAAACTACATTTGAAGTTGTTTTCTGATATTGGTAGGATAAAAATTGAGAGGTTTACGCTATTCCTGTATTTTTTACTATTTTTCATTATTCTCATTAATATTCATGTTTATGCAAATAAGGTATTTCCTAAGTACATGTATAGCCTTAAAAGAAAAGCACAAGGTCTTAGCTTTAATTTGTTACCAGGTTATACAGTTAGCACAAAACACTTTCTGTGTTGTGGAAGATTTTTGCAGGTAGGGGTCGACTAACAAAATTTGTGTGAACAGAGTGAAATGAATGGTTACTATGGAAACAGTTAAAATGTTACTTAGAGTTAATAGTTTGGTCCTCAAATTTGATATTTTGTTTTCTGAGGATTTTTTTACATGTTAAGCTGCATTTGTAGTTGTTTTCTGATATTTGTAGGATAAAACGTGAATAGTTTACATTTTTTACGTTATTTCTATATTTCTATATTGTTTTTACTATTTTTAATGTTCTCATTAATATTCATGAGTATGCAAAAAAGGTAATTTAAAACAACAATCTGGAAATAAAAGCACAATGTCTTATCTCCAGTTTGGTACCAGTGTTATAGGTTTAGTACGAAAACTGGCTGTGATATGGATGATTTTGCAGGTACGGGCCATCATTACGAAAACTGGAGTGTTGCCATGGAAACGGGGAAAATGGTACTTAAAATTACTGGTTTGGTCCTCAAATTGGATATTTTGTTTTCTGGTTTTTTTGTCATCATGTTAAACTGCATTTGAAGTTGTTTTCTGATATTTTTAGGATAAAAAGATTAAAGCATTACGTTATTTCTATACTTTTTCTACTATTGTAACGTTCTCATTATCATGCATGAGTATGCAAATAAGGTAATTTAAAAATCTTTCATTTGGTACTAGTTTTATAGGTTTACGACAAAAACTGGCTGTGATATGGGCGACTTTAAAGGTATGGGTCATCATTACGAACATTGGGGGTTGCCATGGAAACGGTTAAAATACACATAGCCTAAAATAAACTTAAACTTGAGTACATTCGCGATTATGATTCAGGAGACTTTTTCTAAACATTTTGGTACCCATGGAAAAAGTCTAGTGGGGGTGCATGTTATGCACTATTGGCTCCATGAGTATATCGATGTGTTGGTGGTGATTGCGTCTTATATGTGACTTTCTACTGTATGTGTGTGTGTTAGAGTATAAAATGCTATATAAATATCTTTCTGTAGGTGTTTTGGTGATGGTGGCGTTTTGTGTGTGGCTTTTCCAGCTTGACTTTACTACATTTTTCATTATTATGGTCTGCACTTGAATATATGTTTTATCATATCTCTTAAACCACGAATACACTGCTAATAAGTTATATATCAAAGATAGTGGTTGATATGGTAACAACATACTTCTTTTCCAACATACTGCATGTCTGCATGGCAACCCTTTTACAGTTTGCAATTACGCTGGCCTATTAGCATGTACACCCACAAGAAAGGTTTAGTACTCTATGAAAGCGACCTTTTAATTCCGGAAACGGAAGGAGGACGTCGGATATCTTGTTTGTGTCATACCCGTTATTACTTTTCTACAGTTACTCTGTTTACAGCTCAATCATTGAGTACACTAGCGATAGTTGGATACAGTTTGTTTCACTTAATTTCGTTTTACATGCACTTTACCACTGTATTTGCCATCGCGGTTGTTGTCAATTAGTCGGAGATGGGGTACGTTTATTTACACTGTTTGTCTTTTAGGGTTGGGATGGAATAAGTGTGAGGTTGGGCGCCCCGAAACCGGTTAAATCCCCCAGTGACATTTGTCACTGATCGTTCCAAGGCGGTACTTCCACCCCCCCATATTGTTTGTTATGTCTGTGCGTCTCTTGGTGTCTTTTATATACATGTACATTTGCTGTTTGTAGTCGTGGTGTTGTTTGGACGGTAATGTATGTGGTGTTTCCTGCATGACTCATACATGTACTTTTAATGTTCTCGGTCCGTAAAAAATCGAAAGATGTTTTAACTAAACTTGGGAATGAACAGTATAACATTTCTTCACTGAGCCCTTATTGTTCTAAAGCAAATTCAAAAATTATCATACTCGATTATTCTGTAGAACAATAGAACTGGGAACATGTTCCATTAGCTAAGGTTCGATAGAGTTTGAATAGATTCGGAAAATAAAAGAGTAAATGAAACCACGTGTTGTGAAGTTATTTCGTAAAAATAGAGAAAATAGAAGACAATAAAGAAGTATAGACATAGCTATAGCACAAATTGGTAGCAGAGCGAGGTTGTTTATTTGTATTACTAACAGAATCGGCAAAAATGTCAACAGAAGAAGCACCTGTGGGTGAAACGGTTCGGGCGGAACAGCTGGAGACTGCAAATCATGTATGTACGTTAAAAATGACAAAATCACGTACAAAAGCAGTTTTTACAAGATTCAAGAATCAATTGACGAATCTTATTCATGATGAAGACGCAGAACGTTCTAACATCAAATCTCTAAGTAAAAAGTTAGGCGATGTACTTGAAAGAGCTTTGGCAGTTATGGAGAACCTTTCAGACGAGTATATGACCGCCGGGAACGAAACCAGTGCAGACGCCGTGACGGAAGAAATGAATGAAATAGAAATAGAGTATAGAGTGGCAATGGGTGATGTTAAATATTAAATTGAGGATGATAAAGCTGCAAAATTAGTCAGCAAAAAAGGTGATGATTCAGTGCATAGTGATCTGGGAAGAGACCTGTGGAAGCATATGAAAAGAGTAAGTATGCCCACATTCTACGGTGACAAAACTAAATATGAGTCATGGAAAGCTGCATTCATGGCATGCATAGATAATGCTCCTGCCACTTCAGAATATAAACTCTTGCAGCTTAGGCAGTACTTGAAAGCGGATGCTCTGAAATGCATTGAAAACTTGGGACATTCTGAAGCAGCGTATGAAGCTGCAAAGTTAAGATTGGAAAGGAAGTATGGTGGCGTTGCCAGAGTTGTCAATAGATTTCTGGACGAACTGGAAAATTTCACTCCTCTAAGAAATGAAAGTGTAAAAGAGCCGGAAAAATTTGCAGACTTGTTGGACATTGCAGTTATTAACCTTAAAGAAGTGAACCATGATGAAGATTTAAAAGATGGTTCACTATATCATCGACTTTTAAAGAAACTGCCGCAAACCATGTTGACCAGGTATAACAGGCAAGTACATGAAAAAGATCTTAATGAGTCAGTTGAGACCCTGCAAAAGTGGATGAATCAGGAAACCGAATATGCTGTTCGGGCAAATGAGACAATACATGGCCTATCAAATGACACACAAAAGAGTCAGAAAGTAAGATCTTTCTTCGGTAGATCTTCTTATGTAAAAGACAGCTATGGTAAGACATGTAAAGTATGTGGAAACGATCATAAGGTCTGCAACTGTCCTGTTTTTAAAGGCATGACTGTAGAAGAAAGATGGAAAAGAGCAAAAGAGGCAAGATTATGCTTTCGATGCCTCAAGACAAATCATCTAGGCAGTAAGTGCAAGTTCCAGGGCAAATGTGGAGTGAATGGTTGTGAAAAAACCCATGACAGGCTGCTTCACAGTGAATTAAATGCTAATGCAGAAGCATTTACACCTTTACAGTCGTCACAAACCATGCAGTGTAATAGTGCAAACCACATAGCATTAAGAACTGTCCCTGTAATTCTGAAGGTATCCGGCAAAGAAATTAAGAGTAAATGCATTATTGGACGATGGAAGTACAAAGTCATATGTCAACGAAGATGTAGCAGCAGAGCTGGGACTTTCGGGTGAAAAGTGCTGGGTCAAGGTGAATGTGATGAATGGGAAGTCTGAGCAATTTCAAACATCCTGTGTTAGCTTTCAAATTCAGAGTGAGAGTCGTGCAGTCATCATGAATATGGAAGCACAAACAACCAAAAATGTTACTGGTCGGCTGAAGCCAATTGACTGGCAAAAGAACTCAAAAAGGTGGCCACATCTACAAGATGTAAATTTCCCAAAATTAGTAAACAGGAACAAAGTGGACCTGCTGATAGGTTTGGACTATGTGGAACTCCACAGCTCATTGGGAGAAATCCAAGGAGAGAAGGGTGAACCCGTGGCAAGGTTAACACCACTTGGTTGGACCTGCGTTGGCCCAATGGAAAAATATTCAAATGTCACTAGTCTGTTTACGTTTAATACATCTCAGATGATAGAGAAGTTTTGGGAGGTAGAAAACGTAGCAAAAGCAAGCAACATTTCGCTGAAAGACCAGAGTATACTTCAAAAAGCAGAAAAGTCAGTAAATTTCACAGAGGGTCGATATGAGGTAGAGTTACCTTGGAAACAAGTGAACATTGAGTTGCCATACAATTATGAAATGGCCAAAAAACGTCTAGAAAGCACAGAAAAGAGGCTAGAGAAAGACCCTGTTGTGAAAGAAATATACAACAGTACAATTGAAGGCTACATTGAAAAGGGCTATGTTAAAAAGATAGTAAAAAGCAAAATAGAAGAGAAACAATGGTTTTTACCGCATTTTCCGGTTGTCAGAATGAACAAAGAAACAACAAAAGTAAGAACAGTGTTTGAAAAAGAACACGTGACCAATATGGTGGACAATCGGATGTTTTCATTCTGCCAGTAATGTAAAGTTTTAGTGCCTTTTTGGGATTTATAGGTCTATATTGTTTGAAGGAGATAAGGTATGAGACTTTAATCTTTAGTTTTTCGAAAATACTGTAACTGACAATTTGAGTGCTGGGCAACTAATAGGCAGTTAGTATGAGACAAAGGGTTTGAATGTGCATTTGAATACACATTGCACGAGGCGCACGATCCACGTTTAAACGTTCTCCAGGTATACTGTTCGGCAAAAGTTGGGAGCCAAGGTATGAGCGACAATTCGTCCGTGACATCTACTCCAGTCAAGCTTACTAAAAAGAGGTTTCTGTCTTCACCTGACTGTTCGGCGGAGTTTAAAAAGAATAGGCCGGGCGAAAGTTCCGTGTCCGATCTGGAGACTACGATGGAGGAAGCCTCTGTGGCAGCTGATTCGTCGGTACCTCAGTATTCGCTGAGGCCTGAGGATCTCAAGTGTATAGCGGAACTCTTGCGCGAGTCATTTCGACCTGAGCTCGATGGGATGGTATCTGGCATGTCGGACGAGTTGACCAAACGGATAACATCTGGTGTCATTGAGGGTCTAAAGGCGGAAGTTGCAGAACTTAGGGGAGAGAATGAGTCGCTAAGGGAGCTGAATTCCTCGCTGCAGGTTAGGGTTGCTAAGCTCGAGCGGGTGGCTGATTCGGCAGAGCAGTACAGCAGACGAAACTCATTACGCGTCACTGGTATTCCGGAGTTGAAATCCGAGTCAACTGATCAGCTGATCTTGGACATGGCGTCTGAGATGGGTGTGCCTATGGTAGTTGAAGAAATCGACAGGTCTCACCGCACGGGTAAGCCGTCGCCAGGTAAAGCCCGGGGTATCCTAGTGAAGTTTGCGTCCTACAGATCCCGCAACAAGCTTTACCGGGCTAGGGCCAGTGTTAAAGGGTCGGAATTTTTTTCTAGTGCATACATCAATGAAGATCTTACCAAGGTGAGGAGTAATTTGCTTTACAAGTGCAGGTGTTTAGTGAAAGAAGGCAAGCTTAATGGCGCATGGTCCAGCGATGGCGTCATACTTGCGAAGGACGGTGAAGATGTCGTGACCAGGATAGACTCGTCGGATGACTTGGCTGGTTTCGAAGTTAAGAAGTCAGGGGGGTCTAAGGCAAAGTCAAGTGAGGCTCCGGCCTAGGTCACACTCAGACCGCTTACTGGGACTTAACTTTTTTGTACGCTGTATTGACTTGTGCCTGTAGTATGCTGTGTAATCGGGCATGCCTATGCTTTTCCCCTTCAGACGCTGAATGTAATGTCCCGCCGGTAATTCACTTAAGTGTCCGGCAGATACGGGATACTCGAACCGTGCTAGCGATTTTATAAGAATAAACAGTGTGGACTCTGATCAGAGGGCTCCCCTGGGAGTGCTCTGATTTGGGTCTTCACTGTTAGCAAAATTCTGAACGCAAGTGCCATTATAGGCGTGCGCCGTATTAAACAGATCATCTTTGTTACAGATTTGTAAATTTATCAAGGCATGTATTAATAGTGTGGATCCTAATGAGACGGTCAGTGCTTGGCCGTCTCTTCATGATCCAAACTGTTTCTTGGAAATGCATGCTGGTAGCGTGTGGTGCGATTTATGTGGAATTTAGAATTTAAGGCTTACAGTAGTCTTGCTTACTTCAGTATGGTACGGATAGGATTCTTCATTCTTTTCCCTGGCCCGAACCTCCAGTTTCCTTTTGCTATAATAGCAAAGAAATAGTGTTGATATTCATGGCGTCACTGTATCTTACATAATTGTTAATGCAGGAAAGGTCTAATAAGGTGAATGTAATAATGTACTGCATAGTTGATGCTTTCAGTGGTTGACACACGTTTATTTTTGTAGAATTCATGTATACATGTATGCTAACCTGTTTAAACATTGTATAATATTGCTGTTTGCTATATATATAATGTTGCATATCGTCTTACTGTGTGCTCGCACATACTTTATAAAGTCTAGCTAAATATATCGTTCAGGGTTTATGCATACTATTCACAGCTGTAGTGACGGTCTACTTTGTTAGCCGTTCTCGTGTTGAGCGCGACTGTCGACGGTCTGGATCCAGGCGAAATGCAGAGTTACTCGGCGTTCTCGGCTCAGGATCCATACCGTTTGACTCAGCGACATCTCATAGCCCGAAGAGACGGGAAACGGAAGTCAGTGGGGCGTTTCGTTGTTTTTAGGACATATTCTCGGTATAGTAATGGTAACGGGAGTGAGCTCATCGCATAGATAGTATTGTCAACAAATACAGTAAATCACGCTTTTCGCTGTCAAATATCGTCGCAGTCTAGCTGTGTCGTTTACTGCAATTTTCGTTTGCTTCATTTTCACCCAAATGCCTTGGAAAACATTGGGCGTAAATAAACAGGATGGAATCTGATGAGACTTCGAGTTATTCGGCGTCCCATCTGGTTCCAAACTGTTTACATGAGCTATTTAGTCGATACGGTAAACTGCATGCATAGGTAACAAAGGATACGGCACAGCCAGTGAAAGAACTTGATTCCCGCTATCATCTAAGGTTTACTGTCTTTTGTGGAGGTCAGCATAATTTCTGGTTTAAACGTATCGTGCTGATGTGCATGTTTGTCCAGCGAGGTTGCAAATAGTCCGCTAATTTGGACGGATTATCTTTTAATCTCCTGTATATAAATATGCATTTTGAAATGAACCTATTTCCCTTTTCCCCCTATATTTATGTTCATATTGTTCTTTCATTTTAATGGATGATGAGTGTGGACCCAGGGGACGTGGCGGTGGTTGTGTCCCGACCCGGGGATATGCCGACGGGCATGGCTGTATGTTGGCGATAGTCCTATTCTTACTGTCTCTTCTAAAGGTGTCGTAGTAATGCCTATGTATAGGACTATCGCTACCATGCCGTCTTACAGCTGTCGTTTCGCTTTCCCAATTTTACTGAACTGCTTGTTTATATTCTGGCTAACAAGAGGACATATTGAAACATACTCCCTACTTAGAAACGTTAAAGTATCATCAAATATTTGTACTCAAATAATTTATACTAAAAAACGTCTGGTCGCTGTGAGTGAAACATGTCTGAAAAATGTAGCCTGTTTCAAATACTTATTGAAGCTTCAGTGCTTTGCCACATGTATCATTTGGATGATTACTTTGCTCCTATGCTCCGGGGATATGCATCCAAACCCAGGCCCTGATAATTGTTTAAATTCGTCTTCACATTCAATCAATTCGTCTGGCCATATTTCATCTGCATCGGTGTTGGCCCTCGCCAATAATCTATCGCTAGTACATTATAATGTCCAAAGTATGCTCACTAAATTAGATATCCTGACTACGGAACTTCACGGTTTCGATATACTTGCCTTCACAGAAACTTGGTTGAGTGATGCTGTTGCGACAGTAGACTTGCATATTCCCTCGTATCATCCTCCTGAACGAAAAGACCGTCTCTTTGATAACCATGGCGGAGTTATATTATATGTGAAAGATGAAGTTAAGTATACTCGCCGTATGGACATTGAATTGGTCGGTTTAGAATGTATTTGGGTTGACCTTTTTATCAGCCATAAACATATATTACTAGGTGTATTCTATCGACCTCCAAATTCAGACCCTAATTATTATTCCATGATTGAAGATTCCTTTCACTTAGCCGTTGATACAGGTATAGAGGATATAATAATAACTGGTGATTTCAATTTTAATATGCTAAATCCTCAAAGCGCAAGAAAAATTAACATTTTATGTCAGCAATTCGGCTTTACACAAGTCATAAATGAATCAACTCACTTTACCGAACACTCAACCTCTCTTATTGATATCATCCTTGTAAAAAATAAAAACAATATGATATCAAGTGGCGTAGGTGATCCTTTTCTAAATCAAACCCATCGCTTCCACTGTCCTATTTATGGTACGCAAAACCCAAATTCAAATCCTATACTAGAAAAATTTGGAAATATGAACAAGGCGATTATGACCTTCTCAGAGAAAAAGCAAGACTCACAGACTGGACTGACCTCAAAGACGACGACATTAATGTATATTCCAGGAATATTACAGACAAACTATTACAATTAGCGGAACAATGTATCCCTAATAACACTGTCCGTATTAAACCTTATGAGCCACCTTGGCTGAATTCAAACATTAAGAACAAAATTAGAAAAAGAAAGCGAGCATATAAAAAAGCAAAGTCCACAAACACTTATAATAGTTGGATTCGTTTTAAATCACTTCGTAATGAAGTTGTAAGCTTAATTAGAGACTCCAAAAAGTTGTACTTTGACAATTTATCGAACAAACTTCGTGCTGATTCACTCTCTCCGATAGACTGGTGGAAAACTCTTAAATTGTTTATTACCTCTACAGATAGAAATTCTATACCACCCCTTACACATGATGACGGTGTGGCTGTCGAAAGCAATGACAAGGCTACACTGTAAAAAAGTCCCGTAAAATTTTACGGTCAAAGTCCCGGCAGCTGGTTGCCGGGCATTGCACCGTAATGTAACGGTCTTGACCGTAAAATTTTTCAACGGTCAGGTCCGTAACTTTACGGTGTTATGCCAGGCAACCAGCTGCCGGGACTTTGACCGTAATATTTGCAAGGACCGTAAATATAAAATTTCTTGCTATTTGGTTTACAGATAAAATATTGGTTAAACAGTCCTTTTCTAGGTTTAAAACATCAATGATAAGACCCAAAGCATTATTATCTGATTGATATCTCAACTTACAAGTCTATGAACTCGGATTTGCATGAAGAATTTTTTTTTAATAATCTATACAGAAGAGGATTTTCTTTAAAGACTATATATAACATTGCAAATATAAAATTGTTTATTGATAAAAAGAAAACATTGACTCTTAACCTCATATAGATACACCATTCACACCATTTGCAATCAGTGTAGACCCAGATTAGAATGCTCATACATGTAGCTAACTGATAAAGACCTGTACTGTTTGCCTTTAACCCTAGCTAACTGATAAAGACCTGTACTGTTTGCCTTTAACCCTAGCTAACTGATAAAGACCTGTACTGTTTGCCTTTAACCCTTTCTTCCATGAATATTCATGTAAGAAATAACGGCATCATGAATATTTATGAAATTGATTAGTTATAATAGCACATGAACAATGGAAGTTTTGGCCATGGCAGAAAGTGTAGAATCATTTACTACATAATAAGCAAACAGATCAGACCTGATCAGAGGGTTCCTATAAGAGCCGTCTGATCTGGGTCTACTCTCTTTGCAAAGGCGTATAGAAAGGCGTATTTATGGAGAAAAGGATTGATAAATAATCCACTTTATATAAAACAAAACTTGCATACCAATTAAAATATTTATATACATTGTGTATGGATTCTTATTTCTACCAGTAAATTTTTCAATTTCAATTTCAAAGTTTTCAAATCATTATGGAAAATACAGTATTTGCTCCTCTGGAACAAATGCTCCATTTTTCATTTTTTCAATGATCACATAAAACATTAAGATATGTGTCAAAATGTGCCTCTATATAATCAGGTAACCGTAATGGGTTAATATTCAATATACATCTAGGCGAAGTCATGAGAAAAATGGTTAAACAAATTAGCATTGAGGAAGGAATGGAGCACTTTGACAATTAGATATCAAACAACCAAATTATGAATGTAATTTATCATTTCATCATTTCATGTTACATTTTGATATAAAAATTTGAAGTATTGTAAAAGAAAAGTTTTAGCCAGTGAATATCAAACAGTGTAGATTCTGATTAGATGCAGAATCAGTTGCAATATCTGGTCAAGTTCCACACCATTTGTACATATTCAAAGTACCCCTTGCCATAATGAGTTCCAACTTTTACACCTGTAACATAATGCATCTATTTATACAGCATAAACCCAAACAGTTGAGCCAGGTCATCGGAAAATCAGACTAATTACTTTGCTGAACAAGTCATGGGAGCAATGAAAGCAATGTCATAGTCTCCTACCAGTTGAACACTTTGTCATAGTTTCATGCTGAACACTCATACAAGAATCTGTACATCATACATATTGCAATTAGTCCCATAATATTCATCAATGATTACATCCCTTTCCACATCATGGACCAGTTTTTAAGTACTCATTACAATTGTAAACAGTGTAGACCCAGATCAAAGGGACTTTAGAAGCCCTCTTATCAGTGTCTGCACTGCATATTTCTAATTTAAAACACAACATCATCCACAACATGAGTTCATCACTTTTTCACAGCATATGCATTTTTAACATATCTTCTGGAACAAACAGTAAATGTACTGATGAAAAGGAGCATTTAGTAGAATAAAGGAATATTTCAGATTTTTGAAGATTTGAAACTATTGTGATAAATAGAGCATTTGATTCTTTGGAGCAAAAGCTCTATTTATCACAATGGCTTCAAAAGATGACTAACATATGCACCAAAGGTGTCAATATCTGGGAATTTGTTAACCATTGTTTGAACTTGGAAAATCCATGTATTTACTTCATCTCAAACAAACAAAATCTTTGCTGTATCATCTACCGTATGCAAACAGTACAGACCCTGAGTATAAATATCCTATAGAAGCTTTCTGATCTTGATATGTACACTGTTTACATGTAAAGGGCTTGAAAAGGTATATCTATGAGGTAACAGGATAAAAGTTGCTCTACATTATAGCAATCAAACGTCTGTGTCATAATAATCATGCATAATACATACAAAAGCTGTCCATTAGACAGTGAAATTACATACTGTGGAAAAAAGTAATTGTGGAAAATAGTACGCAACTAAAACTTGCCACTTGAAAAAAGTTTGATAAGAACCACTTTATGAAAACACATGCCACATTCAATACTTTGTTAATTTCATGAAAGCATTTAGCAGACCAACATTCCTGTGTCTTCAGTAAATCTGGGATGAAACAAATTGTCCTCTGCAGCAACAGCCTGTGAACATTTCTGCAATTTTTTCAAGATACTCAATACATTCAGCTTCTCATGCAGACAAGATCCAGATAAGAAGCTAATTTTGATTCGCCTGTAAACAGGTTAAATGTCAAGCTGCAGAGTCTTCTCATGTGGCTCTACCAGAATAATAGAGTGGTACTTAGCAACTTTCAGTAGCATATTTAAAAGTGCAAAATATACAAAACGTTTTTTGATAACTAGTTAGTATAACAATTACAACTTTATTCATTTCTTTTAACCCATTCCCTCATATTAGCCTATGTAAATGTCACTTTTTGAAACCATTGTGATAAATAGAGCATTTTCTCCTAAGGAACAAATGCTCTATTTATCACTATGGTTTCAACACTACACAATTCTAGTTGTTTCTTTTTCTCTATTAAATGTTCCTTTTCGGTAGATTTATTCAAAGAGGTTGAATCTAAAAAATAGACTATGAGGGAAACCCGAAATGGGTTAGTATTTAATCTTAAACTCTAACAAACATGCATATGCCTGAATCAGACCACTGAGTTAAGACTACGGATTTGTATAAATGTCTATGTCATGCATAGAATGTACTGGTCAGTAAAATAGACTTAAGTTACATGAAGCCCCTCCAACCTCTTCAATAAAAAACTAAGGTGCTTTCGTGAGATCTTGTTTCTGTTTCTAGGGTTTAAAAACAACAAAATAAGGCATACAGTGCATATGCATGCATCAACAGTTAAAGTTAAGCTGAGAATAGAATATTTATTTCCCAACTCAAATTTTACAGCTAGTCTGACTAAACAATAATAAAAAAAATCAAAATGTCAAATGTTTCACAAAGAACTTGCAGCACCGAAAGTCAGTATCTTGTACGTGAGTGAGTTCACTTTCATATGCAAAGTAACTTGTCTCCACAAATATCTCAATTGCATGAAGCTTAATCAGGCTGTCCTATCCACTGGTAGTATCATTTATAAGTGTGAGAATGTTTGCATTCACCAGTGATGTCCTCCTCCTAGCCTTGATTGATTCCCACAAGCTTCTGAAGTTAAGAAACAAAGAATAAAGCTTTAGGCGTTCCAGATCAGATTCAAAGAAAAAGATTTTCAAAACTTTCACTAAATGTTTCTATATACATGTTTAAAAGGCACCACTCAGGGCGAGGCCAATTTTCACCCAAGGGGCATATACGTAATTCATATAACTTGTGTAAAGAATCAGATGATGTTATGTGCAAAATATTAACTTTAGGCCTTCCAGAATTTTTTCAAAGTTCTCATTATAAGTGTGTATACAAATCAATGCATCCCGGGGCATGGTCAATATTGACCCACAACAGTATAATTTGTATAAATTCGTCGAGGATCTGAAGGTGATACTACATGTGTGTGCCAAATACGAGTATGGAAGCTGAGAACCTTCCAGTTTCAAAGGAGAAGATTTTCAAAGTTCTCACTTTAAGTTTATATCTAGAAAACAAGACATCAATTAATGGGGTGTGGCAAATTAAGACCCCAGGGATATAATTTATACAACTTTTGTAGAGGACCTACAGATGATGTTATGTGCCAAGGATGAAAGCTGAGAGCCCTGTAGATTCACAGGGGAAGATGTTTTAAGATTCAAATTGTGACGCACGACACACGTCGACAAACATAAGGCAATCACATAAGCTCACAATGAGTACTTTGTGCTCTGGTGAGCTAAAACTATATTAAAGAAAAGGTTTATTAACTTTTGTTTCAACTTCCAGCATTAGCAACCATTATATCAGGTACTAACAGCAAACTGCTATGACTATGTAACATCAAGCTTGCAGTAAAACTAGGCTCTGCCTTCTGCAACAGTCAAACTCATGCCTTTAACCATTTACTCCATAAGTACGCTTTCTATGCCTGTGCAAAGAATAAGTAGACCCAGATCAAAGGATTCCTATTGGAGCCATCTAATCAGGGTCTGCTCTGTTTGCATATGATATAATACAGATATGATTCTATACTTTCCGTCTAAACTAGAATTTCCTGTGTTTATGTGCTATTATAACACATTAATCTAATAAATATTCATGATGTCATTATTTCTTATAAATTTATGAATATTCATGGAGGAAAGGGTAAATTACAGCTGGGCTAGGCAATACTGGTGTACAATGTTTTGCATCTGATCAAGATCAAATATATGCCGCTCAAATGTGTCCTCAAGGCTGTATTTGAATTTTAACATTGAGTATGTTATAGGCGAATACCTTTTGGAAATAGCTTGGATCCAGATTATGATACATGTATATAAAATGCAGAGTACAGCATGAACCAGTTGTATGTACAGGTATATCTAAGTTAACTAAGCAGTATGCACTCCTGTATCAAAAATTCTTTTTCCTGAAGAAGTATCAACTCATTCCCTTTTGACGCATACATTTAAAAGTCACTTTTTGAAACCATGGTGATAAATAGAGCATTTGCTACAAAGGAGCAAATGCTCTTTTTTTATCACAATAGTTTCAAATGTACAGAACTTTTAAATTTTGCTCTTTTTAGTAAATGTACCTTTTCAGTAGATAATGTTCATAGAGATTGAGTATAAAAAGAGCCTATGAGGTAAATTAATGGGTTAACTTAAATGTGAATGAATGATGTGTATACCTCTGTATGAACCCCAATGTGGCAGCTACCTTGTCTAGGTACTGTATAATACACAATGAACAGTAAGGAAACAGCTTCCAGGCAACTGGAGGAACACACAATAACTTGTCCATCCAACATTTAACCAAAGCCTCTAGCAGTCAGATGGGTTTCTCCTGGAAATAAACAATATTATGGTTTTCTCTACATCACTAATATATTTCCATGAAACTTGGACCATTAGTCTTGGCTGTGTTCGAATATTTTCTGAGCTCTAACAGAAATCTGTTTCAGTCAGCTGAAAATATCCTAACTTTGAGTGAATTTCATATTTAGCAGAGACTCCAAGTTTCACAAAATTTCATGCATGATAGTGTAAACCTCACCATAAAATCTAAGATTTAAAAGTGTTTTGACCAAGTTGAAAAAAATACCCTTCATGTCCTCTAAAGATGGTATTACTGCAGTAAGACCATTTTTGGCTTTGCCTTGAGATTTAAGAAATCTTCAAATCTAAATCACTCCAATTTTAAATTTGGATCCCCAGCCTTTACCCAACTTCAAAAGTTCATGCCTGTCCAAACCTGCATCTGATTTATATAATAAAACCTCATCCATTTAATATAATATTGGCCGAAGTAACTTTAATTACAGTATACCTTGTGTCAAACAGCATGGATCCTGATGAGAAGTCTCATACTGAGTAACTGATTCAGGTTCTATACATACTGTTATTCAAGACAGTATGGTATGTTTAAAAAAAACATGTATTTTATAAATATATGCTAATTAGGCTTAACCCATAAGGCCATAACTCATAGGTTATTTTTAGACCCAACCTTGTTGAACAAATACACTGTAAAGGAGCAATTACTGGAAAAAAGAAATCTTAGAACTGTGTATATTTGAAACCATAGTGATAACAGAGCATTTGATCCATAGGAATAGGAGCAAATGCTCTTTTTATTACAATCATCAATGGTTTCAAAAAGTTATACTTTTACAGAGGTGTCAAAAGGCGTCAATATGGGGGAATGGGTTAAGTTACGATACTTGTTTTCCATACTAATCAGTATAATGTGTTGATTCCATTTGAAAATAGCATTTTCAAATGTTCTTCTTCTTCATTATATAACAGACCCTCACATTTACAGGTGTTGGTCTCTCAAGTAATCATGCAGTTGGGTTCTTATCTATATCAAGCCCCACAATTAATTTAATAGCCTAATTTAAATAAGATTTAGACTGATTGTTTCAATAACAAGAACATGGCATACAGTGTATGAATGCCAACCCCTGTCCCCCCCCCTCCATTAACCCTTTTTAAGTTCATACATACCAAGCATGGCAAGCTTTGGCCAGGATGCTCTGTTCACATGTTGTATCTCACCATTAGAAGCCATATCCTATAAGAAAAACAGCAGATTTTAAACATATCACATGAGCAGCGGATTTAACCCTTTTGGCACAAAACTGTTTTAAATTAACAGTGTAGACCCAGATGAGAGAGCTCCTATTATTTATTACCACACACTATACTATTGCCCTATGATAGCATATAGATTTGCTGGCCACCCTCAGTCTATATGAAATCTGGCCTAATTAATATTCATATAAAGAGAAGCAGTATGAGCTTATTCAGCGGGTTTACACAGAATTACTTATCTTTTTATCATAATTGATTTGTTTCAAAGTTTCCACAAAAGTGTGCAGCAGATGACAAAACAACTTTGTCAAGATGTGTTTGTGAAACACTATGCCCCCCCCTCCCCCGATCTTTGATCCTGAAGCACAGGGGACCATTTCGTGGGTCTAGATCATGATGGTCTAAAAAATTGATTGGGTCGATTTAGTGTTATATCATATATAAGGGGTCAAACTACCCATTCGCAAATTTCATGACCGATTCGAAATAACGCACGGATTTGGACAGCCAAGATGGAATAACCACTAATGTTTGGTACGAACGTGAAGCGTGGACCTTGTACTTTTCAAATAATATAACCTTTGATACATTCCGACTAAGCCGTAGCCAGTGCTGACGTGAAATTCCTACAAAATATGCTGATTTTTCTTACTCGGACGACAAGTCGCAACATCGAATGTCGCTTGGTCCCCTTGTAAAACGGCCATAATCGCGATGCCTCAGGAAAAAAACGATTGTGCAATCAATACATATGACAAAAAGCTATCGTTTACTTTTCAAGCTCTCTGCAGACACTGATGCAGATCCGAAATGCAGGCGAATTTTCGTGCAATCTCTTTCAAGCCACTATGAGTTTCCTCTACAACAACAACATCCGCGTGTCTGTTATCTTACTTGCCCTATAAGCATTAGTGAGAACGCAGGGCACCATCCCTCGGTCAATCAGGTGCCTTGTTACTGGCAAAGTAGAAGCTAGGTCAAGTTGTTGCGACTTGTCGTCCGAGTAAGAAAAATCAGCGTATTTTGTAGGAATTTCACGTCGGCACTGGCGTCGTACTTCGTCGGAATGTATCAAAAGTTATATTATTTGAAAAGTACAAGGTCCACGCTTCACGTTCGTACCAAATATTAGTGGTTATTTTATCTTGGTAGCCCAAAACTGGGCATTATTTAGAATCGGTCGTGAAATTTGCGAATGGGTAGTTAGACCCCTTGTATATAATAGAACACTAAATTGACCCAATCATATTTTTTTTTACTTTTTACACTATCTAGACCCCAAAATGGCCCCCTGTGCCCTGAAGGATGACCTTGACCTATGTCCAATGGACCAGGGAGTTGAACGAGACACATCATGTTTGTGTGGTGAACATTTGTGCCAGTTGTTTTTTTTTTAAATCCATTCACAGATAAAAAAGTTACAGAAGGGACACAGAATTTGGGACGGACGGATGGAAGGACAGACGGAAGGACGGACAATGCGATTACTATTTGTGTTGGGTGGCATAAAAACAACAACAAATAAATAAAACAAAACTTACATCTACTACAAACATCAGATTTGTCATCTCCTCCCCAAGCACTGGTGTATGGAAATTGTATTTCCTTGCAGTATGCCGCGGTACTTGTCTTTTTCAGTCTGTATCAGTTCAAGGAACTGACTCATTCCAGTTTTGACTTGAAGTATTTCAACAGAATTGGGCCGTTCTGCATTTTCAATGTTTGCAAATAACATTTAGTCCAATTAACTTTTCACAGTAATTCTGCTGTTTCAATAACACACTGGCTTGAGCAGTAAGGAGGACAGGCAACTTGGCAATACTATTATAAGTTGATTTACCGATTCTTCATCATTTACCATTTTCCCGACACAGGAACTGAGAAGTCCATAGAAAGATCTCATTTTAACATTCACCTTCTCCGTGTCTCCATGAAAGAAACCGAAAATACCGCATCAATGATAATTCAACGTGTTCAAGTTGCGGGAACAAGACTGGATGGGTGGGGTATCATCAGTTTGGTTTCAACTTTTGCACTTTTTCCCATGATTATCAACATTTGTTCGAATCAGAATGGAATGTATACCAGCAAAATATCAGTTTATACCTTCATAATACTTTTAGCAAACGAAAAATGATCAAATAATTAAAAATAAGTTCTTTTTTGTAATTTTACCAAACGTTATTTTCCCTCGTGATATACTTTTAACGTCCCAGAATCCATTGCGGTAACGGTCTAAAACCCGTGCTTGGTTTACGGCACCGGTTCCGTAGGAAAAACAACGGGATGTCCTGTAAAAGCTACGGGAATTTTTTACAGTGTAACGCTTTAAATTCTTATTTTACAAACCAAACAATACTTAACGTAGGTAATGCTAAGCCTCCTGACTTGATGGCTACGAATAATATAATGCCGACTATAAATCTATCAGCCTATGAAGTAAAATCTGTTCTTGCTAGTCTTCCTCTGGGCAAGGCTTCAGGTCCTGATGCTATTAATAACCGTATACTTCGTGAATTATCTAATGAAATATGTAAGCCTCTCTGTGACATTTATAATAAATCCCTATGCGAAGGTGTGTTGCCTCAGAGTTGGAAGGATGCCTATGTGAGCGCAATTTTTAAAAAAGGCGACCCATCCTTGGTAAGCAATTATCGTCCTATATCTCTTCTAAGCAACTTAGATAAAGTACTGGAAAGACTGGTGTTTAAACACGTATTCAATCATCTACGAGATATTGACTTCCTTTCTTCTTTCCAGTCTGGATTTATTCCAGGTGACTCAACCATTAACCAGTTAACATTTATTTATAATGCTTTCTGCAAAGCTCTAGATGAAGGAAAAGAAGTAAGGGCCATCTTTTTCGATATCAGTAAAGCTTTTGACCGTGTATGGCATATTGGTCTGTTAGAAAAACTTAAAGCTGCTGGACTCTCAGAAAGTCTTGTCACGTGGTTTTCAAATTACCTAGATAGTAGACGGCAGTGTGTGATCATTCCTGGTGCGAAATCTGAATGGTTACCCATACATTCAGGTGTACCACAGGGGTCAATTCTTGGACCAATACTCTTCTTAATTTATATCAATGACATCGTTGATGACGTACAATCTAATATTCGTCTGTTCGCTGACGACACTAGTCTTTATCTCATTGTAGAACATGCTGAAGCGCCTGCCTACACTTTAAATACTGATGTCGATAGAATTACTAAAGGGGCGGAAACCTGGCTCGTTACATTCAACCCAACAAAAACCGAGTCCATGTTAATTTCAAGAAAAACAAAAAAACCTGACCATCCTCCTTTACACATGCTTGACGAACAGATCACTGAAGTTAGCGTACATAAACATCTTGGTATTCATTTGTCACGTGACGGGACATGGCATGCATATACAGATTACATAATATTAAAGGCCTGGCAGAGAATAAATATTATGCGTAAATTAAAATATGTTTTGGATAGAAAATCGCTTGAAATAATCTACCTTAGCTTTGTGAGACCCTTACTCGAATACGCAGATGTCGTCTGGGACAACTGTACATCGAATGAAAAAACATAACCTAAATAAAATCCAACATGAGGCCGCAAGGATAGTTACTGGTGCAACTAAATTTATCTCTATTGCAAATCTTGAAAAGGAAACAGGTTGGGAATCTCTAGAGAGCAGAAGAAGAAAACATAAGCTCATTCTATTCTACAAAATGATCCATAATGAAACACCAGAATACATGTCTTCTCTTGTTCCTTCTCTTGTAGGTACCCAAACCGATTACCCACTAAGAAATCGTCACAACCTTAAATATATACATGCCCGCACAAAACTCTACAGTGATTCCTTTCTGCCTTCCGTTGTCCGAGAGTGGAATTCTCTCTCTTAGGAAGTCAGAAATTCCGGTTCCCTTTCAATTTTCAAGACTGTAATAAATCGGACAATTACTCCCCCACCTCTATATTTTTATACAGGGAACAGGAAGGCGCAAATACTTCACACGCGCCTTAGAACAAACTGTAGCTCTCTAAATCTCACACTTTTCCAAAAGAATATTGTAGAATCTCCTCTTTGCATGTGTGGTGATATTGAGAGCACTGAACACTTTCTTCTTGTTTGTATAAACCACTATATTCCACGTATACGTCTTTTAAATTCAGTCAGGCCAATCCGCCCTGTTACAGTGAAACTTCTTTTAAATGGGGACTTGTCACTAGATGTCCAAAGTAACTCCACCATTTTCCAAGCAGTTCAAATGTTTATCTTGGAATCAAGGCGGTTCGTTTAAGCCACACGCGGCTCCTCGTGGGAGGGTATCCAAGTATTTCCCGCGTCTTCTGGTGCCATTTTACTCATATCCATATAATGACTGTCTCCTTTTTGACCGTTTTCTCTTTTTTTGTATTTGCATTAATATATTTACTTTGAATAGTCTTAGACATTTCTGAATGAGAATTATAGGTGTAAAAAATTTCTTGTTGAGATATGCTCAAGCTGCTGAAAATGCATACGTTTTACGAATGTAAATATATGGGCATTCGTTTTCTTGATTTACTCGACAACAAACTGAACTTATGTTACTCATAGCAATTGTCCACCATTGCATTGCTATTATATGTAGGGAGAGGGTCTTTATAAGCATGTTGCTTTCGACCCAATCCTTTCTGTACCTATGGATGATACACATGATTAAGAAATCATATGAAATAAAATATGTTTAAACTAACAGTGTTTGATGCGTCGGCTCGAGACCAAGGTGTTAGCTTGAATGATGTTCTAGAACAAGGGCCAAAGCTGCAGAATAGTTTATTTGATGTACTTATGAGATTCAGAAAAAATAGTGTTGCAATAGCATGTGACATTCAAGAAATGTACTTGAGAGTGGGCATAATCCCTCCAGACAGAAGATTTCATCGATTTCTCTGGCGAACGACACCAGATGAGGAGCCAAAAGAGTATGAGTTCACACGTCTAGTATTTGGAGTGTCGTCATCACCATTTTTGGCACAATTCGTATCACAACATAATGCAAAAATGTACAAAAATGACTACCCTCATGCATCAGAGAATATTTTAGAGCACATACCACTAGTCGATAGAGCTTTTAGTCGATTTGACACCAAGGATGAACTCCCAAAGATCAAAACACTAGGTGTATTATGGGAAGCAGAAAATGACAATTTCAAATTTGAGATCAATTTAGTTGATGCAAAGAGACAAATGACAAAGCGCGAGTACTTGCGAAAGATAGCAACTATCTTTGACCCACTGGGGCTATTAGCACCAATCATAATAAGAGCACAACTCATAATGCAAGACATTTGGTTGTCAGGTATCGACTAGGATCAGAGAATAGAAACAGAAGCAATGACAAAAATCACATGTTGGTTTGAAGTTCTTATCAAAGTTGAGCAGATCAGAGTTCCCAGGTGTCTAAAAGGCGAGTCAGGGGTGAAAGCAATGACTATTCATTCGTTCAGTGATGCTTCAGTAAGAGCTTATGGTTCAGCAGTGTACAGTAGAAACGAACATGAAAATGGTGAAGTTTCAGTGAGATTGATCGCAGCAAAGAGCAAAGTCGCGCCAATGACAGCAATCAGTATTCCAAGACTAGAACTGATGGCAGCACTTCTCAATTTAGAACTTACATTGGCGATAACAGACGCATTAGAACTAGACATTAGTAAAAGCACATTCTGGACAGATAAGATTGGATGTGATATATTGGCTGAGAAACCAGAGTCGTGTGTTCAAGCCATTTGTAGCAAACCGAGTAGCAGAGATACAGAGAATAACCAGTCCTAGTCCATGGCGGCATGTGCCAGGAGAGAGTAATCCGGGAGACCTGGTTTCACGGGGTGTGAAAGTTGACCAGCTGCTTGAAGACCAGTTCTGGTGGGAAGGTCCAGAATTTCTTAAAAGTGTGGAAGTGAATGGCCAAAAACAATTATAAAGAGTAAAAAGACTGAGCAAGATGAAATCAAGAAATCTGAGATTGAACATTTCAAAAGAGTTGATAACAGTTACAATGTGTCAAGCATAGATAGGGTGAAGAACAAAAATGATGAAAAATTAGAGATGTGGAGACTAGATCCATTAAGGTATTCAAGCTGGGAGAGACTAAAAAGGGTAACAGCATGGGTTCTTAGGTTTATTGAAAACTGTAGTGTAAGAAAAGAGCTCAGAAAGGTAGGAGAATTGACTTGTGATGAACTGAAAGAGAGTGAAGAAAGATTAATTAAAGAAGCTCAGTAGAATGAATTCAGTGAGTACAAAGACCTTCAAAAAGGAAAACCACTCCCAAAAAGTAGCAAACTCCTCCCGTTAAATCCAGTGGTGGATTTCGAAGGAATTATCAGAAGTAATTCCAGACTGCAGTATGCATAATTCATTTCATTTGACTGTCGTCACCCCATCATTCTACCTCGGCATTCATGGATCACAAAGCTAATTGTAAACTCTAGTCATGATAAGTGTAAACATGCAGGCACAAACTATATTCTGTCAAATCTGTCATCAAAGTATTGGATCATTCATGCTAGGGAAGTTATACGCGAAGTTGAAAATGAATGTGCTGAATGTAAAAGACAAATGGCTAAGCCAATGAATCAGATTATGGCACCATTACCGGCATGCAGATTGGGTAGACCTATGAAAGCATTTGCAAATGTGGCAGTTGACTATGGTGGACCATTTTTGATAATACAGGGAAGAGGCAAGAGTCGTCAAAAAAGATACCTCTGTTTGTTTACATGTTTAGCTACTAGGGCTGTTCATCTTGAAATGGCGTACAGCCTAGAAACTAGTTCATTTCTTAACGCGATCTACAGAATGGTCAGTAGGCGTGGACTTCCGGAAAAAGTCATTAGTGACAATGGCACTAACTTTGTGGGCGCCGATAAAGAGATAAAGTCACTTGTGAAGGCTCTCGATGAGCAGCATATTATAAGGACTGCTGCTGATAAAGGCATCAAATGGCAGTTCAACCCACCGTTGGCGCCACACTGTGGTGGAGCACATGAGATTATGATCAAGGCAGCAAAACGCGCTGTCTACAGAATTCTACAAGGAGCAGACGTAACAGATGAAGAGCTGTCAACTGCTTTCGTCGGAGCCGAGTCATTGATCAACTCCAGACCGTTGACTTACCAATCGTCGAACTCAGCAGACTGTTTACCGCTCACGCCTAATCATTTTCTGTGTGGGCAGATGGGTGGTGAATTCGCACCCCAGTCAGTGGACACTACAAAATTCCATCCACTGAACAGATGGAGGCGAGTACAAGAACTCATGCGGCATTTCTGGCATCGATGGCTTAAGGAATGGCTGCCAAACCTGACATCGCGGAAGAAATGGTTCCACGAACAACGCGAGTTGCGAGTCGGAGACATAGTGATTGTAGTTTCTCCAGATACACCGAGAGGTCAGTGGCCATTAGGGCGTATTACAAATGTGTATCACGGTATCGACGGACACATTCGGTCAGCAACCGTTCTGGTTAGGGGAAAGAAAATCGACAGACCAATTACAAGGCTTTGTCCATTAGACTGTGAAGAATAGTGTTCTGCATTTAGCTCTGTGATAAAGGGTCATAATAAGCCCTGAGCTAATTGCAAAAAATCATAAAATATCAGTATTTCAGCAAATTCAGGTGTTAAAGAATATTAATGTTGGCAGAATAATTTAGTATCATAGTGTGACTACAAAAGTGTGCATAATAATCCCTCCAAAATTGTGTAAAACATTGTCGTATCCATCTTCGCCAATAATTTAGAGACTAGCAGTTAATTGATTCGCGAAAACTACATATAACGTACAGGCAACATACATTCAAGACTCATTGGAGACACTCCAACATTGTATATGTACAAGTATATGTTTAGAAAGATATTATGAAAGTGGATGATGGTCAGAATTTTCTGAGAGAAGTTGCAAAACTGTGTATTTTGCACTCTATGGTGCATTCATACTAATGAGCAGACCATAAAATTATTTGGTTGAAATACTCATTTGGAAAATATGCACATATAAACTGGATACTCATTTGAAGCTTATTCTTGAAATGTTTATTTGGTATAAACCTGTTTATAAACAAGTTGGTATTAGGGGAGAAAAGTTTCAGAAGTTGAGTGTGTGTAAGGCAAACATACCTTAAACAGTATGGAAAGTTGCATACTGTTATTCTATCTGTGAAATTATTAATTTCTGTTTGTTTTAATTTTAAAATTGTTTGAAGAATTGAGTATTTGAGTAAACAGTATAAGCATTTTATTTTATACAGAGCTTGGGAATTATAATAATAAATTCACAGATAGATAGAAGGTCAGTTCAAGTATTAAGTCAAGTTTTGCTAGCTGATAAATGTACTTGAAGTTTTATTTTCATGAAGTGGTTGTTAATAAGAAGTTACAAGTGGTTATTTTCATTTCTTGTGTAAATGGAAAATTGTGTTGTTTAGACAGCCAGTGTAAACCCAGATCAGACTGTTTAAAGAAGCTGATTTGATCAGGATGTACACTGATTAGTGATTTATCTTACTGTTCAATAACAACAGTGTCATATTTTGATTATTAGTTTCTACATGTTTTATGACAATAGCTTAAAAGTTGGAGAGTTGAAACTGAAATAAGTAGAGATACAGCAATAGAGCATTAATGGTCTAAGGGAAGTAACTCTTTAATTACCAAAATTGTGCAAAGCATAAATTTGGCAAGAGTAGTCTTTCTTGAATTAGAATCTAGTTGATAGAAAACAAGTAGGCCTATTGAGTTTTAGAAAAAGGTGTTTCATAGACCTTTTGTTAATATCTTCTAGAAAGGAGATTATTTTTATAGTTCAAGTGCTGATAGTAGATCTAAGAAGATCTAGTGAGTTCTGTTAAATGGATAGAAGTTTACTAGTTTTGTAATTTTTATATCTTGCCTTAGTATCACCAGATCTTATTGGCTATATAATTAGTTAATAAGACATGGTCATATTAAGGTGGGGAGAATGTTCTAAAGCAAATTCAAAAATTATCATACTCGATTATTCTGTAGAACAATAGAACTGGGAACATGTTCCATTAGCTAAGGTTCGATAGAGTTTGAATAGATTCGGAAAATAAAAGAGTAAATGAAACCACGTGTTGTGAAGTTATTTCGTAAAAATAGAGAAAATAGAAGACAATAAAGAAGTATAGACATAGCTATTTATCTACACTTTATACTAGTCTACCTCATCTTATTATCTTATAAAGGATAAACTGATTAAAAACATTTGCCAGAGAAAATAAAATATTCCTTGCGTGTAATGTTCAACGTTCATTATTTTGGAATTCAAAGGCTGAACATTACACAATGTGGACTTGCCCTGATGTTAAATATCTCTAACCTTTCTTTTAGATAATATATCTGTAGGTTATGGGGATACCATATGTCGTCAAGTTGTTAGTATACCCCTGGGTTCAAATTGTGCCCGTCTTGTCGCAGATTTGTTTTTGTATTGCTATGAGAGGGATTTTATGCTTAGCTTAAAAGCTGATACACAAGCCGATATTGTTAATGCTTTTAATAAAACTTCAAGGTATTAAGACGATATTTTGAATTTGGATAATCCTTTTTTGAAACTACGAGTTCTCCAATTTACCTAAAAGAACTGCCTTTAAACAAAGCGAATCAATCTGACATAATGGCTTCATTTTTAGATTTGAATCTGTCCATCACAGATGATGAAGTTTCGTCCAAAATAGACGATAAAAGGGAAGAGTTTAATTTTTGAATTGTTAATTATCCTTTTCTAGATGGAGATGTGCCCCGTTCTACATTTTATGGGGTTTATCACCTTCCTTCAGAATTTAATATTTCTCAACTTATTCGTTTTGCCCGGGCCTGTTCTTTGCTAGAAGATTTTAACAGTCGTAATTTAGTTATAACTTATAAACGTCCAAAGCAAGGTTACAGATATCACAAGCTTAAAACGTTTTCTAAATTTTCATTATCAAAATTTACCACTCATTAGTAAATAGAATTGCAATCCCACCCATTAGTAAATATAATTACAATCCGTATACGGACGTTACTGCAACAAGGCATTTCCCAACCAGAATTTTATGGTGATGTTATCTACAAACTTAGAAAAAATCGGGACCATATCCATTTTCATGATTTGTTTATAAAACGCATTAAAACTTTTAAGACGAAATGTGACCCCATTATATTACAGCGCACTGCATGTTTGGTTATTGACCCTTTTACAGTCGGTAGCTACGCTTCCCTCTTTGCTGACAGGACTCTATGATGGTATACTCTTAAACTCAGAAACGGGATGAGCTTACCAGCCTCATGTGTTACTTTTTCTCTACCGTGCCCTTAACGGCTTCCCTGCATGTGATCCGACTTCAGCAAAGTCATTGAGTACATACTTGACGGATTTTCACAGTTATAATGCCATGTTTGACATATTGTCATGTGTTTACCGTCTTCTATGTTGTTGGTAAGTCCGGGGGATACCTTTATTTACACTATTTGTAAAGCTAGGGTGACTTTGAGATAAGTGTGAGGTTAGGACGTCCACAAGCCGGTTTAAACCCCAAGTGGTGTTTTTGCTACTGACCGTGCCAAGGCGGTACTCTCTTTGTCACCCTTTCTTTTGTTTGTCTTGTGTCTTTGTATTTCTGCTTTTGTTCATGTATGGAATTTTTTATCTCTAGTACTTGTGTGTTTGTTAATGTTTTCTGTGTTCATCTCGTGTATTTGCGTGTGTTATGGTTTGTAGTTGTGTGTGTGGTGGATGCGTCTTGTATGTGGCTTTGCCTGCTTGATTTAATTATCTTTTGATGTATGCAAATAGTGTCATCAGCTGTAACCCTTCCATCGCCATATGCGAACATGCAAGACCTTTGCAAACAGTTTATAACGACATGAGACGCAGAGTAACTCGGTGTGTGATCAGGATCCAACCGGTTAAATTGTTTTTAAAAAAGAATTCAAAGGCAGCTCCAATTTGAACCTGAAGCACACGATAATCTAAGAAGAAGAAATGTATTAGCGGTGAAAGGGTTAACCCCTTCCCTGTTGTGTATTCATGTAAAAAATAATGACGTCATGAATATTAATACGATTATTTTTTTTATAAAGGCTTATGAACACGTCACATTTTGGCTCAGGAAGAAGCTGTAGAATCAGTTCTATATTGCACCATAAGCAAACATTATATACCTATAGGGGCCGTTTGATCTGGGTCTTATCTGTTTGCAGATGCGTTAAAATGCGCTTACATAAGGGACAGGGTTAAATAATACACATCTGAGTCATAATCCGTTGAGATGAATAAAAACCGTTACGAGATGTTGTCAATGGTTACGAGCGTTATCATTAACTTAACTCACGACTGACCGTTGTCTACATTGTTTACCAAGCCTCGAATACATATATTCCACGCAGAATGGTCCGTATGATTATTTAATAGTGCATAACGGCATACTATAGATATATACGCTATTTGTAAAACACGCTGAAAAAAAGAATTTCTGATCAATTTTGGTTCTGTTGAATGTTGAGCTCTTCTGATCAGAAACCGATAAGACGTCGATAAGTATGTGGTCCCTTAAAAGCGCATCTGATTACACAAAACCTGATCATGGGTTGTATATCAAGGGAGACAACTCCGTATATTGTTTTTGCTTGTACAATAACAGTTGCCTACCATATGTGTGACTTTCGGTCGTAAAATAAACAGCCACGTTTATATGGTATTATATGTGTATAAACATTGCATAATTCTGCCAACCATAAATACCAACTAACGCACACAATTGTCATTAAGGAAATGTCATTAAGCGAGCCTTGGCGAGCTTAATAACATTTTCTTGGTGAGTTTAGGAACATGTGATCTTAAAAGACAACGAGCATCAGATTCTTTTTCTCACATAAAAAAGTGTGTTTTCGCCGTTTAAATGACATGTAAACATCGGTTTCTATGGTTTGACGTCATATTTGACGTATGAAGTCATTATATGTTCTAAAGTGATCTTACACGTGTTGCAGATCAGGGAATCTTAACCCGTTGTTCTAAATATAGGTTAGACTGCATTAAGACAGGTCTTCATGAAATAGACCGGGCGGAGCGGCAGCGAAGCCCGTCTATTTCATGAAGACTTGTCTGTTGCAGTCTAACCGATTTAAACCGCCCGCTAAATCCAAATAAGGCACATTGTTTCCAAATCTACGTCACTGTCTTTGCTCAAAATGTCTGACCACGGCGAAATTTGGGGAAATTTCTGTTTGGATGATTTAAACCGCCTACTAAATCCAAATAAGAGACACTGTTTACAAAGCCACGTCACTGTGTACATCACTATGATTTGTTGATTTTTTAAATAAAAAATGCGGTTTAAATACAATCAGCTTTATTATTCTATAAACAAACACAGATGATCCTGATAAGACAACTCATGTAGGCACTAACTGAAAATGCCGATATTACCAGGTAGAGGGATAATGTTCCTTAGCACAGGGGGCCATTTCGTGGGTCTACATGGTCTAATGACGTCATGAATATTACTTAGCTTAATCTTTAAAATGGCATATTAACACGTGAATGTTTACCAACGCAGAAACTGTAGAATCCGATTTATATTATTCAATAAGCAAACAGAGCAGACCCTGATTAGGCGGCTCCTATACACTATTTGCAAACGACATATTTGTGGAGTAAAAGGTTAATCACAAAACATGTTCTATTGCACTTGGGTAAACCATGCTGATGTCGATTTGAACCGCCCACTAGATCCAAATAAGGGACATTGTTTCCAAATTTGCGTCACTGTATGCATCACTACATCACGGTTGCTAGTGCTGTCCACGTGCTGCGTCAATGTTTTAAGCTGTCAGAAACGATAGTCAGCCAATCAAATTTTCTTCTCGAGAAGACTGGATTATTGCCGCCAAACTCATTTGGCGGCAATAATCCTGTCTTCACGAAAAAGGAAACACTGAATAACCAACTCTGATTGGCCAACGCCACAGAGATTTAAAAAACTGCGGTTTAACTCGGAGATAAGGGAAGGTATGTCAGAAAGAGACACTCGGTCAAAAGATTATCAAAAGCTTGTTTGAATCGGAAGCACTGAAAATACATTATATCAAAGCAAACGTTATTTTTAACGGTGGGGATACAACGACACGTGAATTAATAGAGTTTAACCCTTTCATCCCCAATGTCGCATAAATGCACCACGACAAATAGTGCAGTCCCAGATCAGACACTGCCTTGAAAAGGCAGCGTCTGATCAGAGACTTCACTTTTTGTCTCAATCTCTATTTCTATATATGTGCTTTATTCCTTTGAAATTCGCATTAATTTATCTCATTTCCTTTTTTTACCGAATGATTTTACAAACTTGAATTGCAGACGACAATTAGAAATTTGGCGCCGAAAGGGTTTAGATTAAACCTGTTAACCATTTAGTCTATTCCTCCAATATTCATGTAAAATAATTGCATCGTGGACAGTGTTAGATAAATTGTTATAATAATACTTGGACACATGGATGTTTGGCCACGGCACAAACTACAGAATCATACCTGTATGATATCAGATTTTACTAAAGAAAGAAGACCCTGATCAGACAGCTCCTCTAGGAGTAGTTTGGTCTGGGTCTACTGTGTTTGCTAAATCATAGAATGGCGTATTTATGGAGTAAAGGGTTAGTTAACATTGTCTCAACGTTTACTGCTTTGGGCAATTGGATTCTCCTAAATGAAATTTTATGCACCATACATACAACGGTTCATTCAGAAAGAATGTTGGAAATGAAAGCTTTTACAATTGAAACCGTCTTAACCGTTTGCTGCATAGATACGCCTTCTGACACCTTTGCAGAGGAGACAAATGTCAGATGAATCATGTAGGAGCCGTTCTGATCAGGGTCTGCTCTGCTTATGAAATAATCCAAAAGTTTTTGTCATGATACAAAATCATCATAGCGCCGTTATAAAAAAACCAGTTAGTTAATTTTCGTGATGTCAGTTTCATTGCATGCATGGTTATTCATTAACTGAAAGTTTAAACAGGGCCGACCAATACTCCACTGTTTCTTCTTTTAAATATATACAGAGGTCACGATTAGGGAACACTATCTTATGAGAGAACATCAGACATATGCGGTAACAATTAAGAAATGAATTGAATTTTTTTGACGTTTAAGCGAAATAAACGACAGAAAATGATCGGCAAATTACATGAATCGCGCTAGCGATTCATCGTTAATTAGCTGATCATTTTCTGTCTTTTATTTCGCTTAAACGTCAAAAAAATTCAATTCATTTCTTGTATTTGCATTATATTTCCTGTAATTTCTAGCATGGATAAGTAGCTTATTGGTATACAAATGTGTTTAATCCTTACTTGATGTTGTTAACACGAATAGTACATGTGCTTACAGGAATAGCCATAACCGCATAACTGAAGCGGTTTAGTATTCTATTCGAACGCAACAAAATAAATTCCAATGTAAACAATCAACGCCATCAACTTGTATTAGTAAAGAAGAATTTTAGATAAGAAGATCATAAAGGTTTACGCTAATAAGAACGCAGTCGGTTAGTTTTGAAAATTCCGCCAAATGTCTGCTGTCCGAATTCGAAAATTAATTCGCGGAGTAAAGGCCCGTAAGCACCGCCTCCGCTGAAAAATGAAGTTTACAACAATTGAACGTCAATTTTTACAATGGAAATGGATGGGGTGAATATAAATACCTGGCTTTATATTTCATTACTGGCTCTGTATTCACTGATACAATAAGTAAACCCACTCACAATGAGTTGTTGGGCGTTGTCATTGGTTATGCTGTACAGAGGCCCGGATTAGATAAGTACATTATTTTTGTTAGCTCGTTGTTCTACACCTGACTATATGTTGTGACCAATCTTAAGAATAATCTCGACCATAGTGTTACTCCATGACCCTGTTATAGCCAAACGTTCCTATGAAATCATAAAGAAACAAACGAAGGAATACATACTCATGGTGTTATTAGTCTTTAAACTGGTGTTCAGGGAAATGTTTAAACAACTCCAATCGCTTACTACTTAGAATAGAACGAAAATACTTGAGGTATCATTGGAAATATAAACAATAATAATAATTTGTTAGTGCGTCTGTCTGAAATAATTAATGTACAGGTAACTAAATGGCACCGCATTTCGTTCACACAATTCCATGTCTGAGATATTTGCAAACAGCTTAGATATCAATAAAGTCAACGTCTGGTCCGGGTTGATATCGTCTGACACAGCAAAAACTCAATGTCAGTGTAGTAGAGTGCATCTTCATTAGCAATCCGTGTAGATCGCAAAATGAGAAACATTCCAAAAGCTGAAGCAAACGAAAATAATGTAGTAGTAGTGGCTTATTTGTTTTACGGGATTTCTGTAATCTGTTCCAAATAGAAGCCCTAATATTGGGGTAAAACCGACATAATTTGGAAAGATTTAATGATTAACGAGAACATGGGAAGATACTAAGAACGTATCTTTTGTTATCTATAAATAACATTACAGGGAAAATTAACAGAATTCGGTGAAACCAGAATTAACGTGGGTGTGTGGGCTTACAGGTAACTATAACCCTAAAGTAACAAGCTTTTATGTTAAAACACCGATATGCTTGACATATTTGCAAATATCTTAGCACCAGTATCACTAACCAAGGTCAAAGGTGTATGACCTTTCAAACGTTAAGTCAGAACTGATAATGAATAAAGGAGAAACATGGTTTGAGGGGACGACATGTTTAGGTAGTACGACGACAGCCTTCAACCATTCAGGCGTGTAATAGTACAACAGTACAATCCCTCCAAAACCACTTAATAAATATGGGTTGCTGATTTATATGTGATTAACCAATACTTACCCCTTTATGCGTGCACTGTTTTTGCAAACAGTGTAGACATTGATCAAACTGGCCATAGAGACACGCTCTGGTCAGGGCCTGGACTATTTGTCATTCATACTTCTTATGCAAGTTTAAGCCTTTCGTATAGAGTGAACTCAATAGTAAGAAGAAAGCTTTCAACAAATATATGGTGCTTTCAACAAATATATATATGGTTATTATCTAGAATCAAATGGTATGTTCCACTTCATTCTAGAATCGTATTTTATAATGCCTACATTCAACCTCATTAAGAGTTTTGCAATATTGTTTGGGGAAGTTCAAATACAAGCATTGTCCATAGATTATTTTCATTACAAACAAGAGCCTGCAAAATTATATTCGGTACAGATTACGTATCTGTGTCTCAATCATTAGAGAAAATGAACTGTCTGACTTTTTCTTACAAGGTTAGTTTGCAGAAGGCTAAGTTTATGTATAAAGTATCTAAAGGATTAGTTCCGACTTATATTAACAATATGTTCGAAAACGAAACGAAAATTTACAACAGTTTACGATCATCAAGTTCAATAAATTACAAAATACCTCGCCCAAAATGGTTATTGTATTATGTAATTTTGTCAAGTTTTTTTTTTAAAGTTTGCCATTAATTAATGTGATTATGTCTACATAATTCAAAACAGTATATTTTACGATCTTAGAGCTCCCATGGGAGTCTTTGACTTATGTTTATTTTGTTTATTCAATCGCAAATGTAATATATTTAAACATAACGAAATTGAGTTCTAATTCCCATAAATAGAGCAGATCCAAGTTGAACGTTTCATCTGGACAAACTCTGTTTGATATAAATTCTAATAAAATATTTTTTCAATGTGTCTGTTGAGCTGTGGCTTTCGGTTTCTTACCCATTCCACGGTGTATTTAACCGTTTTATTTGTTCAAGTAGATATGAAATAATGAATTACCGTATTGTCTCTATAATATTGTACACTCCATCATATCAACGGGTGTGTTATCCACTTTTACAGTTTTTTGAAAGCTGTAAGATCTGGATCTACACTGTTTGTACATGTATATTAAGATAAAAGAAAGGGTAAGATCACCAAAAACATGCTTTTGTCATTCGTGTTGTTGGTAAAACTGTTCCAGATCTTATTTATATTATATGTGCTCATTGCTCTTCTTATTACACTAATTATTCGTGGAAATATTAGTATGACTTAAAATTATAGTTTTAATATTCCTGCAAACTATAGTTGCCTTTCATCTGAAAAAAAACTTTTTTCTTCTATTGATAACAAATAGAGCAAACCCATATCAGACACTACATGCAGGAGTTTCTGATTAGGGACTTCTCTGTTTATGTGAAAAGATATTTTAGAAAAGGGTACTGTACACATTTAATTAATACACTGTTATTTAATATGCCTTTTTAATATGCTCTTTATTGTTTAGAGTTGTCATATTATATGAAATGTACTTATTTTGAGGGCCTCGGGGTAGATTAGTTTTTTGACTAACCGAGCTACCCTCGTAAAATAGGGTATAATTCATTCATAGACACAGAGCGCAAATTGAACGGATCCATGTAGGAAACTTCCCAGAGAAGTTTCTCGCTTGGTTCAGTTCTTTTTGAAACTTTGTTTATGTAGTTTGTATAATTATGCTGATTTCATTTTGCGTTATTTAAATGGTTTAGCGTAATCTCTGCATTGGACACATTGTTTATTATGTTCTGTGATTGTTATTTTTTTGCATATAAATGAATGAAATGTAATGATTAACAAGGCCTCAGAGCCATTAGGCTAATCGAGCTACACTCATTAAATAAAGTATTTTAGCATTCATTCATTAATTTAGATGAATTGGGTTACTCTTAAGTTTTTCATTCAATTCGTCATAAACCTTGTGCATATAGTTTGGATGTTGAATAACTCAACGTCTCATCAGGTTCAATTTACATGTAACTGTATTTTTCTAATTTTGAAGCAGATGACATTTTATTTTAACTAAAACTGAGCAAAAATATTTTCTCATATTATGGTAATGACAGCGTGGGTAAATGACGTCACAAATATGTCGTTTTAATAGCGCGTGCATTCATCCACCTGAATCGGGGTCAAATGGCATTAATGCATTTCATTTGTGCAACAGTTAAGTTAGATCCAGCTTTATATTAACTATTTGGATGCTAGTGGCAAATCAAAAATATGATAACAGATTGGATCCAGATAAGACGCCAAGTTACCCGACGTTTTATAAGGATCCAAATGCGTGTCCTTGAAGAATATATCTATAATTTGAAGCAGACAACGATATTTACTTATACAGACCCAACATTACTTAGCGAGAAATGAGTTTGTTTCTGAACATCGATTTCTTGTGCATATATATATCTGTGTTTTACTGTTTTGTATTTTGTATGAAATGCTTTTGTTTGAGGGCCTCAAGGTAGATTAGTCATTATGACTAATTGAGATACCCTCGTTAAATAAAGCATTTCATTCATTCATTTCTTCTAACATTCAATCGCCTTATGATTCAAAATGTCTTTTTAGTTGCTCAACATTATTCCTGATATTGCGGCGCTATGTCACTGTTCAATTTCTGATCTGATCTACGTTAAAACCTATAAAATATTCCAAGTGCCACACCTGCTGATAGGCGTACATAATTGTGCGAGGACCTGAGGCTCTAAATGAAACACTTATACATGTATCATATTGGATCCTCGTGAAAATGTGAGTAATTTGGGAGACATGACCCAAACGGCCGATCTATTGTAAGCACAAGCTTAATACATGACGAATGTTAAAAACGCATCTAAGAATTTTCTTTATAACTTTCATTAAGCAGACATTCGATATTTATGATGTGGTTATAGTCTTAGACTGGCTCTGTGATTTAACCTATTACCCCATAGGCTATTTGTAGATTCAACCTCTTTGAATACATCTGAAAATAAACCATTGCGATAGATAGGGCGTTGCTCCTATGGTGCATGTATTATGCATTTCAATGGTTTTAAACAGTGACTTGTACAGAGACTTCAAACGGAATCAATATGAGAGAATGTGGACAAGACAGACATTAGGTGGTTGAGTGATTAAAACAGCAGAAATCCCATTTTACAACTTTTAAAAGGTTGAACGACCGATTTTAAAATTCACCATTGTATGATTCTTTTTAAACATTTCAAAATGTGCAAATATGTTCTGGTACAGTTCTGGTACAGTAACTTCTCAGTAATTCGGCCAACGATTCATTAGCATAGGATTTTGTGAAAGCAATGAACGCATTAGGCTTCTTAATGCAGTTCAATTAAAAGACAGAAGATACATTCTGAAAACATTTTTGCCCTGTTTTAAGCAACCGCCTGTTTACAAACTCCAGAATTATACACGTATCATCATCATAGTGTCCCAATTTATACTGTCAACTGTTTACCAGGCGTCATGTATGTGTCTCTCACATTAAACATGTAACCACAATGCGTGTTCTGTTTTCACTTATAATTGCCAAGAATTTTTTTTACCATATGCTGTCTACTTAACCCGACCATTATTCATTTGATCGTTGTTTTCAATTAGAGGATCATGCTTAACTGGCGTATCTGGCAAGAGAGGTTGTTGTACGGGTATTTATACATAAATATATATACTCCATATGCAGCACATTAGCGACACTTACATGTGGAGCAATACCCAGAGATCTGTCAATGCATGGAACAAACTGAACTGTTTCATGCACAGAAAAACAGACAATAGTCGATGTTTTTGCCAACAGAGTATATCAAATTACATACGTCTCCCGTAGGCACCGTCTGATCAGGATATATTCTGCTCGATTATTGAATAATAAATATCTGATTTAGGATATACAACAGTGTTTTGAATACATAACAGTGTATATTTTTATTCGTCCTCTTTTCTATACACGATCAGAAATGTGAAATTAGTTGAATCCTGGTGATTAGACGATATTTTGTTTCATCGGGATCCAAATCGTTTTGTAGAAACAACAAGAACATTCCCTGGTTGATACTTTACCTCAGTACTGGCGACATATCAGACCTGACGGTGTCCTCGATTCTAAAGCCAGTCTGACGTAGGTAGATCAGAGCCCAGTGAACCCGGAAAACTTCATCTTACACATAATCGACCTCCACATAGTATTGGTCGATGTGAACGTAGATGGGTCATTTCCTTAAATATGTAAGTATTTTAGCCAGACGCTACCTCTCATATTTACAAAATAAAAACAACTAAATTAGATCTACAATATATTCGGCTAATATGGGTCATAGGGTACTGCAGAACCTCCATAAACCACTTATATAATGACTACACAGGGGGTTTATAGGAGCCTGTGGCTGCCTTTTCTGTCTATTCCCGATCCTAATGAGTGGTACAATATGCAGACCCTGATCAGACACTTTATGTATATTCATATTGACCCTTATCCATCCGAGACCTGACTAATAGTTGCAAGGAGCATGGATCCAGATGAGACGCCGAGTAACTCAGAACTAGTCATAGTTCAACCTCCGATTAACGAAATTGGCAAACTAAGCTGTTAACCTTTTCTCTGATAAATGTTCATGTTGGAAATAATTACGTCATAATGATTAATAAGAAGGGGTTTTTATAATGGCTTATGAACACACGCTATCTTGCCTCAGGCAGAAGCTGTAGAGTAAGATATATATTACACTATAAGAAAAAAGAGCAGACCCTGATCAGACGGCTCCTATACGGATCTTGTTGTTCTTTGCAAACAAAGTAGACTTTGATCAGACACCTCTAGTATGAACTGTCTGAACATAGTCTGCTCTGTTTGTGTGTAGTAAGTATGATGAATATCTAGTCTTATACTATATAGATCTGACTGTACTATGTAGATCTGCCCATGATATGTAGATTTGACCCTAAATATTATACATGTGTATATGACCATATGCTATGTAGATCTGACCCTTACGATGTATATCTGATCTTAATATACTGCAAAGTAAAATCCTCACTTCTGATTGGTTAACTAGCCGTGTACATGAGTCCATGTACCCTGTGAGCTGACAGGGTACATAGAAAAGCCCCATGGCAGGCCCCACATATTATGGTCAGCAACCAAAAGACCCACTTCTCGACTCGGCTAAACAATAGCAAAATTCATAATAGACAACTATTGATACGTAAAGAAAACAATGCAGAAATGAATTTAAAAACACCATTGTTTGAAATGACCAATAAAACAGTTTTTAGAGGAGTTATTATATCGTCCAGCCATCTATAATAACACGAACGCCGATGAAATACAATACAAAACACTTCGGATACCAATTGTATTGGGGCGCTTTTAGGGGAATTAGCGTGTTTAGTGATTCAACATGCAAAAATGGATTTATATAAATTATCCGAACCGTAAAACTTTGCAGTATAATAAATTCGTTATACAGTTCTTTCCCAGGGTACATGACGATTTATTCCCGGCTGGTAAAATCATGTAACCCTCGCCTAACGGCTCGGGCAACATGATTTTCCTCAGCCGGGAATAAATCGTCATGTACCCTGGGAAAGAACTGTATAACTAATAGTGTACATGTCAACCTAAGTATATACTGCGAAACCCTGACCCTATGATATAATTATAGAACTGACCATATACTATATAGATCTGAATCTCTGCATGTATACCTGACCCTGCATTATGTAGATCTGATCAATGTACCATGCAGATCTGACCCTGTATTTTGTAGATCGGACCCTATGCTATGATGATCTTACTGTATTATGTAGACCGGACCCTGTACTATGCACATCTGACCATATTCTATAAAAATTGGCCCAATACTGTATAGGTCTGATCCTCTACTATGTAGATATGACCCTGTACTATGTAAATATGACCCTGTACTATGTAGATATTACCCTGTACTATGTAGATCAGCCCTTGTACCATGAATATTAAATCCTGTACTATATAGATCTAACATTGTACTATGTAGATCAGCCCTTGTACCATGAATATTAAATCCTGTACTATATAGATCTAACATTGTACTATGTAGATAAGCCCTTGTACCATGAATATTATATCCTGTACTATATAGATCTAACATTGTACTATGTAGATCAGCCCTTGTACCATGAATATTAAATCCTGTACTATATAGATCTAACATTGTACTATGTAGATTAGCCCTTGTACCATGAATATTAAATCCTGTACTATATAGATCTAACATTGTACTATGTAAATTAGCCCTTGTACCATGCATATCAAATCCTGTACTATATAGATCTAACATTGTACTATGTAGATCAGCCCTTGTACCATGCATATCAAATCCTGTACTATATAGATCTAACATTGTACTATGTAGATCAGCCCTTGTACCATGAATATCAAACCCTGTACTTTATAGATCTAACACTGTACTATGTAGATCTTGTCCTGTGGTATGTCGATCTGACATGCACTGTGGAGATCCGGTCCTGTCTTATGTAGATCGTATAAAGCCTCTGATCCTTAAAAATCTCAGTCAGCAAATTGCACCCATATTGCAACTTCTCTTTCAGAAATCTCTCGATACAGGTGATGTTCAAAGGATATGGACGTCGGCAAATGTTATCCCACTGTACAAAAAGGGAAATAAGGAAGACCCAGCAAACTACCGTCCCATTTCATTAACTTGTATTATTTGCAAAGTTCTAGAACATATTGTTGCTTCAAACTTCACTGAACATCTAAATAAACATAACATATTGTATGATTTGCAGCACGGTTTCAGGCAACGCCGATCTTATGAAACTCAACTGATCCAGCTAGTTGATGAAATCTCTCAAAACCTGGCAAATGGCAAGCAAACAGATCTGATCTTACTTGATTTCAGCAAAGCTTTCGACAAAGTCAGTCATTTGAAATTATTACATAAATTACAAGTTCACGGCGTCAACAAATCCGTTACTTTCTGGATCCAAAACTTTCTCATCGGTAGATCTCAGAAAGTTATACTGGAAGGTAGTAGCTCGTCTGAAGTCCCAGTCACATCAGGGGTCCCACAGCGTTTTGTATTAGGCCCACTGCTCTTTCTTTTGTACATAAATGATTTGCCAGATACCATTACTTCTCAAGTCCGTTTATTTGCAGACGACACTGCTGTATATTTAGCTATAAACTCTATGAAAGACTGTGACCTGTTACAATATGATCTTGATAAACTTGCCATATGGGAGAAAACCTGGGACATGGAATTTAACCCCAGTAAATATGTTACTATGTCCATCTGCAAAAGCAAAAACAAATTTTCTTTTAATTATAAGTTACACGGTCAGATTTTGGAAAATGTGAATAGTGCAAAGTATTTAGGGGTTACAATATCTGAAAATCTTTCTTGGAATAAGCATGTTGAAAACATTATTATCTTCTGCAATAAAACTCTAAGCTTTCTTTCTAGGAACATCACAACAACAAATAAAATACGAGAGGTAGCTTATAAGACCTCAACTAGAATATACATCACCGGTTTGGTCACCTAGTTCAAAGGTAAATATTGATAAACTAGAAAAAGTTCAGCGCTTAAGGGCAGCAAGATGGACCACCTCCAACTATTCTTACAATCAGAGCGTAACAGAACTACAGCAGTCCCTCGGCTGGCCGACACTTAGTGACAGACGTGACACAGGACGGGTCGTCATGTTTTATAAGATCGTGGATGGTTTAGTTGCTGTCTCAGTAGACCTGCGAGAGTGACTCGCCATATGCACCCATTATCTTTCCGTCAAATACACACCTCTGTAAACTACTTTAAATATTCGATTTTCCCTTGTACAGTTGTCATGTGGAACAGCTTGCCAGCATCTGCTGTTATGCAGCCAGATCTAGAGGGGTTCAAATCAGTATTATCCCCATCTCTTATTTCAAACCGCCCCTAAAGGTTTGGAATCATGTGTTTTACCTGATTTTAATCCTCACCTTGTTTTAACATCTATCTCACTATACTCTTTCTCTCTATCCCACTTTTGAAGACTCACTTTCACAACTTTTATAGCTTTTATTCTCGCACGGCCTGCACCTTTTCATGCAAATACTACGCGAAAGCGGAGTCAGGCATTATACAAAGATCGATATATAGATAGATCTGACCTGTACTATGAAGATCTGGTCCTGTGTTGTGTAGATCTAGCTTTGTAATATGTAGTTCTGAAACTTTACTATGTAGCTCTGATCGTATAGTATGCAGATCTGACACTGCTATGCAGATCTGACACTATGCTATGCAGATCTGACACTGTGCTATGCAAATCTGATTCTTTGCTATGCAGATCTGACACTATGCTATGCAGATCTGACACTATGCTATGCAAATCTGACACTATGCTATGCAGATCTGACACTGTGCTATGCAAATCTTATACTGTGCTATGCAGATCTGACACGATCTGACACTGTGCTATGCAGATATGACACTGTGCTATGTAGATCTGACACTGTGCCATGCATATCTGACACTGTGCTATGCAAATCTGACACTGTGCCATGCAGGTCTGACACTGTGCTATACAGATCTGACACTGTGCCATGCAGATCTGACACTGTGCTATGCAGATCTGAAGATCTGACACTGTGCCATGCAGATCTGACACTGTGCTATGCAGATCTGACACTGTGCCATGCAGATCTGACACTACAACTACTATGTAGCTCTGACCCTGTATTATGTAGATCTGACCCTGTATTATGTAGATCTGACCCTGTATTATGTAGATCTGACCCTGTATTATGTAGATCTGAACCTGCATTATGTAGATCTGAACCTGTATTATGTAGATCTGACCCCGTATTATGTAGATCTGACCCTGTTTTATGTAGATCTGACCATGTATTATGTAAATCTGACCCTGTTTTTATGTAGATCTGAACCTGTACTATATAGATCAGACCCTGTTTTATGTAGATCTGGTCCTGTACTATATAGATCTGGTCCTGTACTATATAGATATGGTCCTGTACTATGTAGATCTGGTCCTGTACTATGTAGATCTGACCCTGTTTTATGTAGATCTGGTCCTGTACTATGTAGCTCAAACCGTATACTATGTAGATCTGACCTTGTACTACGTAGATCTGACCCTGTACTATGTAGATCTGAACCTGTAATATTTAGTTCTGACCGTAAACTGTGTAGATCTGACCCTGTACTATGTAGATCCGACCCTGTGCTACTGAGTATGGCAATTAAAGCATTGTCGAGTTAATGCTACGTTTACAGTAATCAGACTAATCTTTCAGTGTAAACCCATACAAAAGTATATATATTCACGGTTGGTCGCCGAGGGGATTGTCGGGTAAAAAGTTACCGAATTGTATCCGGGTGTCAAATAGTCGTAAATAGTATCATTCGTTATAATCAATACTTCAGCCCACTGGTAGTGTTATCATATATCCGTGATAAAACCTTACAGTGCTGATCCCAGTCAGATATATTGGTTACGGTGCGGATCGCAGTCACGCGCCTAAAGCGGTGGTCACAACCCGCCGTACGTGCAAGTGCGTGGGGGAATTTTGGGGATCCGTACGTGGTGAATACCGCCTCCGTACGGATTTAGGAGCACGCAGACACGCCGTAGCACTTTTAATGCATGCAAAACTTTCTCTACGTGCGAGCTGCGTTCGGGCTACGGATTCACCATCGTACGGGTGACGCACGTGCCTTCTACAGCCAACGTGCGCACAACGCACTGACTCCGTGAGTGTTTTAATCTTTTCCCACAGTCGCTTGCTCTTCAGACGGCGCACTTAGCATGTGCTTGTTGCACACGTGATAAGTACGTGGTCTGTGCTCACTCGGCACTTCCCGAGTTCTACTCTCCAATGAACTGACAAAACTCACGTGGACCGTACGTGAGCAGCATATGGACCGTACGGTCTCCGTACGATAATGCGGCAATCGCACGGAGATCGTACGTTGTGAGCACGTTGTAAGCACTTTCAACTCACTTACCACGTGTGCAACGTACGATGGACGCAACCGACCAGGGCGAGGCTGGCGTGCGTGCCACGTACGTACACCTAGAACAACCGTGCGTGTGACGTGCGTTCTCCCTGCACTGGCTACTTCTTCCTTTTTCAGAAAAACGTAGCAGCCGTGGCCTCCCTTAAAAACGTAAAAACGTACGTGATTAAAACACGCACGGCAGGTTGTGACCAGGCCTTTAGGTACATACAATACTGACCTCAATCAAGCGCCTTTGGTACGGTACATACCCAAGTCAGGCGCTTTGGCAATGGTGCAGATTCCATACATGCGCGTTAAGTATGATACAGACCCTAGTCAGACGTCGTGGACACAGTTAAAAACCCCTCTGCAGACAACCTTGAATCAAGGAACCCCTGATCAGGGCACTGTGTCGTCTTCAGGTGCCTTGGATACAGTGCATTATTACCAGTCAGAGTAAATCCTTGGAATTTGATTGGTCAGTTTGCCAAAAACTGCCGGGATGTACAGTACCGTATTCAGTGGCTTCCACGGAGAATACAGAATTATTCAAATTTGACGCATGACGTCATTCGTTTTGTTTTTATTTTTAGCGTCGATTCGAAATTTCATATCGTCCTTACTCCAATAATTCTGGATGGATTACGACCAAATAATCGATAATAAACGTAAAAAACTGTACCTCATACGTTCCTCAATTTAACACTATCAACTTGTCAGTACAACGTGTTACCGTTAATGTTTCCAAGTGAAGTTTCAATTCCTCTTTCGAAATTGCTCTGAGACGACGTCATATTTGCTCTGTGATGACGTCATGTTTTCTTTGTCATGTCGTCATACAATTAGAGATCTAATGTCAGCAAAATAAGAGTTGTTCGTTTCTTAATTAGGTAAATCGGATCTCTGACTGGTAATAAATTCGTTACACGGTAATTTTGCAGGGTGTACGGGCTGGTATGACCGGGTTAGACCACGTATTTCCTTCGGCTAATGCCTCAGGAAATACGGGATCTAACCCGGTCATACCAGCCCGTACACCCTGCCAAATAACCGTGTAACTAATAGACTCCAGCCATGCGTGTTGGTAATATCACTGATGCCAATTATCCGAGTGACCTTTTTTCGGGAGGCAGTATAATCCCCCACCCCTTGACGAAGACACATATTTTAATTCATTTATAAACAGAGTAGATCAAGTTCAGACTGTTCCAATAGAGTTGTTTGATTTAATTTATGCATTGTTTGTATATGAAATGATGAATATCTGATTCTTTATATTCTGTTGTGTTCATATTGCAATTATAAATCTTCAGCTTTATAATATTCATAGTCATTATGTTTTATGCTGAAGGCAATTTATCATGCATTTGTAATTTCGAAATTCACCCATTCAACGAATGGAGCGACCATGCACCACTTTCATTTTCGCATTTATTTATGTTAAAGTACGGTAAGTAATACTGATCAGACTGAAACCTAAGTGTTGCTGGAACCATGGCACGAAACAACAAGTTAGGCGTGGTATAATTGGTAATTTGAATAGTTTTAATTCTGTAATAGGTAGTATTAACATATCAGACAAAAATTCTGTAAATGAGTTTATAAATAAATTTACAGGTATTATACGTCAAGTTGCTGTTCCATTATATTGTAAGCATGTTAAATATCGAAATAATCAATCATGTTGTTGTGACCAGTCTTTCATTAAACATAAAGAGTGGTTTGATAGGGATTGTATAAAGAGTATCAACATACATTAAACTTATTTATAAGATGTAAAACTGATGATAGCAGACGACAATTTATATTATCAAAAACAGGTACAAAACTCTCGTGAAGAACAAACGCAGACAGTATGACTTAAATTGAAAAGGTTAAAAGAAACAGAAAACCTGCGACATACATTTACAAAGCCAAGATAATTCTGGAAATACTTCAGTAATAAAAAAAAATAGCAGTGTAAACCAAGAACCATTAGGAGCCTTTTATGTATAGTTTTCTCAGCTTGGAAATTATGTTTTGCAATCTCAGAATGTAGAAGCAGACAATTTCTCATCAACCCATTATTTCAATGATACAGAAAATAGTTGTCCGGAATTGAATGGAAACATTACTATTATATAAATAATACAGGCTTTTAAATCCTTAAAAAAGGCAAAGGCATCGGGGAATGATATGTTGATTAATGAACACTTTATTGAATCATGTGATATTATATAACTAACACATGGCTGTCGGGGTGATAGAGGGTAATGTCAGCCCGAGAATTGGTATATGTACCCCGAGGCGCAGCCGAGGGGTAAATATACCAGTTCAAGGGCTGACAATATCCTCTATCACCCCGACAGCTATGTGTTTATTATTTCATTATACCGAAAAACGTTAGAAGTACAATATAAGTTAATTTTAAATTAAAAGAAATAATCAATGAAGGTAGTATTCCAAAAAGGGAATTAAGACAATACAGAAATACTGAAATAGTTCTTATCTAATATTTTGACCACTACGAGCCTTTATCAAAGATAATCATGTCAAAATACACGTCACATTTTTGGTACATGCATTCAGTCATAAAATCAAAGAGAATAATGTTGATCCAGCATCATGTAGCATTGAGTTGTTATTTCAAAAGTAATGATGTCATCAGATGACGTCATGAGCGAAACGACGTCATGCATGCATTGGCGTGCATGCATTCTCTTGAATGTAGTATGTGCAATAAAATGCAAAACATGCGATAGAATCGTGTATGTTGGTGATATTGAGAGAGAAATTCGGGAGAGAATGAAAGAATATTTGAGTGATGTAAGACATGAAATAGAGAATCCAAAAAACAGACATTTTCGAGTCAGTGGTCATAGCAGTGATGATGTTAGATTTGGGATTTTGAAACGGATATATTTACCCGGAAGCTCATTCTGAGAGTGATATATCATAATGTCACATTTTAGGTCTATGGATGTTTTACATTGAAGGATATATTGAGGTATAATAAATTAGATTCTCATATATGTGTGATATATTAAAGCAATTTTAGATAGTGGTTTCTTTCCGGATAAATGGACTGAGGGGGTTATTATACAAATGCACAAAAATGGTGATAAACGTGATGTAAATAATTATAAAGGGATAATTTTAGTCAGCTGTTTATCCAAGATGTTCACGAGTATTTTGAATAAGCGCATAGTAAAGTATTGTGAAAATAATAATGTCTTATCTGTTTGGATTTAGAACAGGTAAATCTACGACTGATTCACTTTATATACTGCATTCTATTGTTCAGACATATTTGATTGCAAACGAAGGGTTGTATTGTTTATTTGCAATATATATCGCAATACACTCTGGTTAAAATTGTATAGATATGGGATTGATTGGAAAATACTGAGAGTAATTAGGAATATGTACAATAAGATAAAATCATGTGTTAGAGCGTGTAATGATTACTCGGTATTGTGTGAGTATGCTGTTGGATTGAGACAAGGGGAGATCATTTCGCCAAAAATGTTCTCCCCTTATTTAGAAGACCTTGAAATATATTTGCAAGAAAATGTGAATTAATCCATTTAAAATTGTGTAAGTCAGTTCTAAACTGGGCATTTATGTTGAGTTAGGCAGGTATCCCTTTTACATATTACGTTATGTAAAAATAGTGAAATACTGGTATAAATTGTTGAAAACTGATAATATTATATTGCGTACTGTTTACAACATGAGTCTAGAAGATTGTAATAATGGGTATAAAAGCTGGTTGTTAAATGTGAAAGATATATTGTATACAAATGGGTTTGCTTTTATTTGGGATCAGCAGAATATTGTAAATGTTAAAACATTTATCAGAATTTTCAAACATCAGTCTTGGTATTCAAGTAAAGAAAGCACTGCAGTACTGGACCTTTATAACAATGTAAAACTTTCATTCGGTTATGAAGCATATTTGGATATCTTACCTATCGATTTAAGAATTTACATTACTAACCTCAGAGTATCGGCTCACACATTACACATACAAACTGGCAGATATTCAAGAAATAGATTACCGAAAAATGAAAGGTATTGTTTGTATTGTAGACAGACTGATATAGAGGACCAATTCCACTTTGTTATTTAATGTCCATGCTTTGCTGATCTTAGGAAAAAGTATATCAACAAATATTTTATTAACAGGCCAATCATGATGAAGTTTATTCCATTGTTACAAGCAGATGACGTGAAAACTATTTTAAACCTGGCAAAATATTTAAAAAATGCATTTGCATTGCGTTTTACGCTTGTCATAATATATAACTGTTCATTCTCGGAACAATAGAGGATCTTACATGAGTGTTCTTGATTATTGGAATTATTAAATGAGTCTTTTTAAAAAGATAAAAAAAAACCGAGATTTAGCGAGTATTTTTATCGTTTTAAAAAGACGAATTTAATAAATCCAATAATCATGAACACGAATGCAAGAATTTATTTATAACATAACACATCTGTTTTTTGCAGCCAATATTTCAGCAGTAACGTGGATTGTTATAAATTCTCCTTACATATAGAAATGATGAATGAAAGGTGTTATTAGGTTCGCTAGGTAACTGGGACAAAGTAGGTCCAAATTTTCCAACTTTTTTTTTTACTTACTGTCATATCAACCAGGATCTAATTCAGACCTTTAACTGTGATACTCAGGGAGCCAGTAGTGCCTACCGTGCACCCCCCCTAGACTTTTTTTCATGGGTACCAAAATGTTCAGAAAAGTGTCCTGAATCAGAATCGCGAATGTACTCAAACTTAAATTCTTTTAGGCTATGTGTATTTTAACCGTTTCCATGGCAACCCCCCAGTTTTCGTAATGATGACCCATACCTACAAATTCGCCCATATCACAGCCAGATTTTGTCCTAAAACTATAAAACTGGTACCAAATGGAAGATAAGACATTGTACTTTTATTTCGAACTTGTTTTTTAAATTACCTTATTTGCATACCCATGAATATTAATGAGAACATTAAAAATAGTAAAAAAAGTATAGAAATAACGTAAACCTTTAATTTTTTTATCCTACAAATATCAGAAAATAACTTCAAATGCAGTTTAACATGATGACGAAACCCCCAGGAAACAAAATATCCAATTTGAGGACCATAGCATTAATTTTAAGCACCATTTTCACCGTTTCCATGGCAACACCCTAGTTTTCGTAATGATGGTCCGTACCTTCAAAATCGTCCATATCACAACCAGTTTTTGTCCAAAACCTATAAAACTGGTACCAAATTGGAGGTAGGACATTGTGCTTTTATTTCCAGTTTGTTTTTTTAAATTACCTTATTTGCATACTCATGAATATTAATGAGAACATTAAAAATAGTAAAAACAATATAGAAATAACGTAAATAATTTAAAATATTTTTTATCCTACAAATATCAGAAAACAATTTCAAATGCAGTTTAACCTGATGACAAAATCCTCAGAAAACAAAATATCAAATTTGAGGACCAAAAATTTAACTCTAAGGAACTTTTTAACTGTTTCCATAGTAACCATTCATTTCACTCTGTTCACACAGTCGACACCTACCTGCAAAACTCTTCCATATCACAGGAAGTATTTGTGCTAACTGTATAAAACTGGTACCAAATTAAAGCTAAGACAGTGTGCTTTGGTTTAAAAGCTATAATTAGGAATTACCTAATTTGCATACACATGAATATTAATGAGAATAATTAAAAAATAGCAAAAAAATACAGAAATAACGTAAACCTCTCAATTTTTATCCTACCAATATCAGAAAACAACTTCAAATGTAGTTTAAAATGATGACAAAATACTCAGAAAGCTAATCATCTTAATTGATACCCAAACAATGAACTGTAAGTAAGATTGTAACGGTTTCCATGGTAACCGATCCTTTCACAAATTTTGGAAATTTGACATCCAACTGTAATACTCCGCTAGATCTCGGTTATTTTTGATGAATCATGAAATCAATTGTTACAAACATAGATATGAGGCATTGCTTTAATAGTAAATATTTTTTTTCTGATATAAACTAATTTGCATATGTATGAATATTTATGAGAACAGTAATAGATGTTGAAATTTTTGACAGACACCAGTCTTTCTCTTATAAAGCAAACAAATATGGAAAATGGTTAGCTAAAGTTTACTATGATCACTGAATATCACCAAGATTATTAGATAAATAAGTTTGGGACACATTATATAGCACTGATGGTGATATATCTGTTTCCTAGGCAACCATTCTAACCTCATTGTTCATATTACAGAGTGTTAACATACCTGCAACATACAAAGATATTGTTGCCTTCTTGGGCGATAATTATAAATGATATAAACATATACCCGGTAGTTGATGTATGAATCTTAATGTTAGGTCCACTTTATGCAAATTACCTTATTTGCATCCTCATGAATATTAATTAGTGATAAGAAAACACGCAGAAACAATACTGAAAACAACATGTTTCGCAGTATGCCGAGCACAACATTACACCATTCTCTAAATATAGCTTGCAATGATAAATGTACCGTTTGGTGATAAATAAATGAATTTCAATTCTAAAACTGTCTAAAAGATGTTAAAGGGCATGTATACATCTAGTAAAGGGTTAATCCCACTCTCTGCTTTAAAACACCTTTACAGAAAGCTTCTTTGAGTATGCCGACTCAACAAAAATAGATGAATGATATCTCACTTAACCCGTTACCAGCTGAATATTCATGTTAGAAATAATGACATCATGGGTATTTATCAGCTAATTTATAAATTGAAGGTCTGACTCTCAGAGCATACCTTAATTAGAGGCTTAAATGGAACAGTTTATATTGGATCTTCTCAGGTAATACTCTGATAAGAGCTAGGTCAAGATGATAACATTGCTGTTGAATGTCTGTGGATGAATACCCTTATTACAGGCCATAATGTAATCATATCTGTTGATTGACTGTCAGAGTTACATGTTGACAACCATTCTTCTCTAAAACAAGGGGAATGTCTAGGTCGGGAAAGAGATCTCTTCCAAAGTATCAACTGGTAAATAACTATTCAGATGTGCTGTATTAAGCAGGCCCTACAAGGGGGTTCCCATATCAGAATTGTGAAGTGCATCTGTTGGCTTATCTTCACACTTCTCCTTAATCTTAAACAATATCAATTCATTCACTGTGTGAAATCTTAGGTTGCCATACATTGCACAAGTAAATTCATCCAAGTCTTGCACAAGATCTCCAGACACATCCCAAGAGTTGCCCAAACCTGCTAATGGTTTTATAAACATTGGTTTCTTTTCAATGGTCTTAGTGGGTGTCAAATGTTCTCAGCCATTGAATGCACTTGTAGAATCACAGCCACAGTACAAATGGAGACCCAGAAGTGCTGATCTGTAATCTTCTGTGTATGCTTGGGCAACTTCTCACATGTTTATTATTTTTTGATGATTGCTTTAGCCAGTATCAAACAAGACAGCAACACCTTCAAACCAGTTAATGTAATACAGAAGAATGAAGAATATATCACTGTCTGGAGTTCGAAGATGAACAGTTTTGTAGCCTTGTTCTTTTGCATGCTTGGTGTAAATAACGATCCTTGTTTCAGTTTCACAAAGACCCAATATGCAGATTGATATAGGTGAGACAGACAAATCAAAGGGTCTTAAAACACATCACAGGATTACCAGTTCTCGACAGATGATGGTATATCAAAAGTCGAAACAGTCTTGAAACCCTGAATTCAACACAGGCTTTATGGGCTTTAAAATCACTGACACTTTAAAAACAATAACAGAAGATTGTTTGGGGTATCATAAGTACTTGGCTTTCAACAGTTACCATGGAAGCAGTACATGGTCATTTTGGTAACAGTTTTAGACATAAAATTTATTTATTCATCATCAAAAGGTACATTTATTATTGCAAGCTATACTTGGAGCATGGTGTAATGTTGTGCTCGGCATACTGCGAAACATGTTATTTTCAATATTGTTTCTCTTTGTTTTCTTATCACTAATTAATATTCATGAGGATGCAAATAAGGTAATTTGCATAAAGTGAACCAAACATTAAGATTCATACATCAACTACCGGGTATATGTTTATATCATTTATAATTATCGCCAAAGCAGGCCGCAATACCTTTGTATGTTGCAGGTATGTAAACACTCTGTAATATGAACAATGAGGTTAGAATGGTTGCCTAGGAAACAGATATATCACCATCAGTGCTATATAATGTGTCCCAAATTTATTTATCTAATAATCTTGGTGATATTCAGTGATCATAGTAAACTTTAGCTAACCATTTTCCATATTTGTTCGCTTTATAGGAGAAAGACTGGTGTCTGTCAAAAATTTCAACATCTATTACTGTTCTCATAAATATTCATACATATGCAAATTAGTTTATATCAGAAAAGTAATATTTACTATTAAAGCAATGCCTCATATCTATGTTTGTAACAATTGATTTCATGATTTATCAAAAATAACTGAGATCAAGCGGAGTATTACAGTTGGATGTCAAATTTCCAAAATTTGTGAAAGGATCGGTTACCATGGAAACCGTTACAATCTTACTTACAGTTCATTGTTTGGGTATCAATTAAGATGATTAGCTTTCTGAGTATTCTGTCATCATTTTAAACTACATTTGAAGTTGTTTTCTGATATTGGTAGGATAAACTTTGAGAGGTTTACGTTATTTCTGTATTATTTTGCTATTTTTAAATTATTCTCATTAATATTCATGTGTATGCAAATAAGGTAACTCCTAATTATAGCTTTTAAACCAAAGCACACTGTCTTAGCTTTAATTTGGTACCAGTTTTATGCAGTTAGCACACATACTTCCTGTGATATTGAAGACTTTTGCAGGTAGGTGTCGACTAACAAAACTGTGTGAACAGAGTGAAATGAATGGTTACTATGGAAACAGTTAAAAAGTTCCTTAGAGTTAAATTTTTGGTCCTCAAATTTGATATTTTGTTTTCTGAGGATTTTGTCATCAGGTTAAACTGCATTTGAAATTGTTTTCTGATATTTGTAGGATAAAATGTGAATAGTTTACATTATTTACGTTATTTCTATGTTGTTTTTACTATTTTTAATGTTCTCATTAATATTCATGAGTATGCAAATAAGGTAATTTAAAAAAACAAACTGGAAATAAAAGCACAATGTCCTATCTCCAATTTGGTACCAGTTTTATAGGTTTTGGACAAAAACTGGCTGTGATATGGACGATGTTGCAGGTACGGACCATCATTATGAAAACTAGGGTGTTGCCATGGAAACGGTAAAAATGGTGCTTAAAATTAATGCTGTGGTCCTCAAATTGGATATTTTGTTTCCTGGGGGTTTCGTCATCATGTTAAACTGCATTTGAAGTTATTTTCTGATATTTGTAGGATAAAAAAATGAAAGGTTTAGGTTATTTCTATACTTTTTTACTATTTTTAATGTTCTCATTAATATTCATGAGTATGCAAATAAGGTAATTTTAAAAAAACGAGTTAGAAATTAAATCACAATGTCTTATCTTCCATTTAGAACCAGTTTTATAGTTTTATGACAAAAACTGGCTGTGATATGGGCGAATTTGTAGGTATGGGTCATCATTACGAAAACTGGGGGGTTGCCATGGAAACGGTTAAAATACACATAGCCTAAAAGAATTTAAGTTTGAGTACATTCGCGATTCTGATTCAGGACACTTTTCTGAACATTTTGGTACCCATGAAAAAAAGTCTAAGGGGGGGGTGGTGCACGGTAGGCACTACTGGCTCCCTGACTATGATAGTTTATGATACAAAAACATACAAATACACGTCAAAATAAATTTTGAGTTACAGTTTTGACATACATAGTTACAAACACGTCACATTATGACGTCATTGTACACAACTTGTGTCTATGTAAAGCGCGCCATTTAAATGAAGACCCACATACAGTCGCCAACACGTCTGACACTCACTGTCAATGGGATTCAAAATGCGCCTTCGTTTTGGTATATTAAGCCCTTCATTAGTGTTGTATACATATGGACATGGACATTTCCACCGAGAAACAAAAATCTCGATTAAAGTTCAGTGAAAATGTTTGAAATGGACAAAAGATTCAGTACGAACTGCTGCATAAAATGTGTTGGAACAGGAGGAAGATTTTCGCGATCAGCTGAGTATAGCATATTTGAAATATGTTTGTGCTGTGCTGGATTCAGATGACTATAGTTGTTGATTGACGAGATATTTTTATGAGTAGAAATCTGCATAAACAAAAGGACATGCGGTGAAGAAAATGCAAAGTTGTGGAGGCATTTTCCATGTAGAATGGATTGTATGGGTCAGAGTAGCTGGTAGGTCTTTTTTGGCATACATTTTGTATATAATTACTGACAGCGATTACAATTTGTATTATTTTATCGAAATTAAGGCGCAAGTGCCAACAATCCTTTGCCATCTATCGTGACTCAATCGTTGACAGGTAGGTCACCGTCCGCCAGTTTGTTTGTTTTGACAGCGCGTATGAATGCAGTTCGGTCGTTCGAATGTTATTCACTAGTGAATATATGCCCGTGAATATCAAAAAATAAATGATAGTGTTACGTCACGCTGAAGCCACGAGTTATGTTATAAACAGTATTAATCCTTTACTCCATAAAAACGCCTTTCTACGCCTTTGCACAGGAACCTTTTGTTCAGGGTCTGCTATGTTTGCTTATGATATAATATAGATATGAATGTACAGTTTTTGCCATGGCAAACATATCTCGTGTTCATGTATGGAAACTGGGTATATAAAACATGTTCATCCTGCAGATGACGATGCTGGCATTGAAAGAGTTACACTTGAATAAATCTAAAATAAAAAATGCATCAGAAAAGAGAAACATTAGAAACACATATTTGTTTTAAAGCAGGGCAGGTGTTAAATGCAGGGGGTTTGTTTTCACTCGCAGTGCTGAAGTTTAAAAGTGAAATGGTTCATCGTCGTTTAAATATACAGTTCATTCAAGATGAATAGGGTGAAATGAGCTACTTCAGCAAAATATATATCCTGACTAAATGTCATTTTCAATAGAAACGGCTGGTTTTGATCTGCAGTTTGCAACTGTCCAAAATACGCGTTCCTTGTTGCGACGGTCAAACTACAGTAAAACCTCTCTATAATGGCAATTAAATTACATTAAGTATTTTGTGTTACAGAAAGGTGGCTGCTAAAAGCAAGGTGAAAGTAAATCAAAATGTTTTACTTTCACCTTACTTTAAGCAGCCACCGATCCTAAATACCAAATTAATAACACAATTTAGTGGCCGTTATAGAGAGGTTTAACTGTTTTGGCAAATACCTCATAGAGACTCTTGTAAACACCATTGCAAAAATAGTATACCCAGATTAGATGGCTGCTGTAGGAAGCACTTGATCAATGTCTGTTCTCTTGGCTTATAAAATATATACATCTAATACATCAGTTTCTGTCAAGACTAAATGTTCGCGTTTATATACCAATATATAGAGATTAATTCAATAAGCATCCATACAACAACACTTGTTATTTCATACAAGGGTGGTCATCAGGTATATGAGAGTTAATGTCATAATGCGCTGGTACAGTAGAACCCATCGGAACCGCCATTTTATCAAGCAACATTTTGAGTCAATATAGACAGGTTACTGCTTGATGCAGGATGAAAGTCATTCGTGAGCTTTCTGTGGGACTATTCAACCTGCATTAAACTGCCACCCATCTGAAAGACCGGTTTGATAATACTAATCTAGGCTTAATGCAATATAAAAGTCATACAGAAAGCTACTTTGTGAGTTTTCTGCATGACTTTCATCTTGCAATAAGTTTTCAACCTGCATTAAACTGCCACCTGTTTGAAAGACCTGTTTGGTACTAATTTTAACGACAATTTTAGAGGGGTTATACTGTACATACTGTTATTTGTAAAAGGCAGGCATAACTGTTTCCCCAATTTCCTTTAGTTCCAAAAGATTTGCTTCATTTGTCAAACTCTTCTTCGAGAAAAATTGCAACTCATTGTATGTTTTTGTCGAACTGATAGGACTCCGGTGCAAATGTTTTAAGAGTTTCTTCAAGTTCTTTGATGGCTTTGTTAAGTTTTCCCCTTTCAACTTCGCCAATAATGGCACTTGCGACCATATCTAAGCCCATTATCAACACACCTAGGAGCAGAGAAGAGAGGGTGGTCGTGCGTATTAGCCCTCACTTCTCCACTGCGGTTAGCAGTATCCTTTTCTGATATATTGCACCTAAAAGGGCAACGCCAGCTACATATCCGATAGTGGCCAATGCTGTTGTTGACAACTTTTTCGCCACGTCAATTTTCGTCGTAAACTTGGTGCTGGTTGAAACCAGCTTTTCATACAAACTCGGCCGAAGTAGTTCTCTAAGCTTTTTTGATCTCCACGTAGTCTTGTATTTCTCGTATTTTGTCTATAATGGCGTCAACATTGGTCTTAACGTCTGAGCTTGTTTCGAAAACTATCTTCTCAAAGCGCTTCCCCGGCAGGTACTTGTGAATTACATCGATCAGCTCATTGGTGGATGTAAAATTGGTTTCTATCAGGGTGTACAGTCTCGTACACAGTCGAACTACGTCCGCTCGCCTCTTTGGGTTATCCGGATAGAATAAATCTGACCAGGACATGGTGCTGTAACCTGGGAAAATTCGAAAGTGAATTTCAATCACAATTTTATATGTTAACACGCTCCTAATTTAATTAGTTCTTACATGTCATTCAAAAATAAAAAAAAGATTAACAATGTAGACCTAGATCAGATGATTGATGAAAGGGTACTATTTGTTTCATTGTTTTTGCATATAACGCATCGGCACAACAATGCTAGAACAGACATTCTTTAAAATCAAACTTCACTAATTAATCCATTTATCACCTTTGCTACCGTAGGAGCTGTCTGATCAGTGTCTGCTCTGTTTCCTAGTTTTTTTTAGAAGAATGGTCCGATTCTACAATAACAGTCCTGGTTAAACATTCCATTGTTCTTTTTGTTATTACAACACAGCTAATTAATAGTCATACAGGTTTTTAGACCCAGCCTTTTTGAAGAAATCTACCGAAAAGGAGCATTTACTAGAGAAAAGGAAAGATTTAGAATTGTGTAGTATTGAAACCATTGAAACTCAAATGGGGCAAATGTTTATTTATCACAATGGTTTCAAGAAGTGACTATTACAGAGACGCAGAAAGGCGTATTTATGGAGGAAATAGATAGGCAGTACATACAGTTAAACTTGAATATCTCGAACTTCAAGCGAGCATACAAATTACTTCAAGATAACAGATGTTCGGGTCATTCGATTTCTGATCTAGATGATTTCTTATTCGATTTCTAATCTGGATAATGTTCACAGCTTATTGCAGGTCTGAAATAATGCTGACACATGTAAGAAATAATGACGTCATGGATATTAATCTGAGAAATGAATACAGGTCCGTATTCAAATATCCAACTAGTCATTTCTCCAATAACACCACACTTTAAAGTGGTCACAACATACGGCTTGTTGGCTTTTCTTGCAAGTGTTGTAAGTTGCCCAACTTATCTGTTGGCCGATACTACTCTGTTTGAAAAAAACAACTCGTTCAACCCTTTCACCGCCAATGTCGCACAGAAAAGTGCAGTTCCAGATCAGACGCCGCGTTTTCAAGGTGGCGTCTGATCAGGGATTTTACTTGTTGTCTCAATTTCTATTTCTATATCTGTGTTTTATTCCTTTGAAGTTTGCTATTACTTACCTCATTTCACTAAATAATTAAAATAAACTTGGATTGCAGACGACCATAAGAATCTGGCACCGAAAGGGTTAAACCTTTATTCCTTTCTATGCCTTTTTAAACAGAGCAAACCAAGATCAGATGGCTCCTATAGGACTCCTGTCAGGGTCTGCGCTGTTTGCCTTGGAAATAATATATACAATTCCATAGTTGCTGCCGTGGCCAAACTTTCCTATGTTCAGGTTAATCTAATTTATATGCATTCTGTCATTGTTTCTTTCGTGAATATTCATTGAGTAATGGCTTAAAATGCAAAAACGACGACTACATGGATAATAACGTTCAAGGAGACAAAATGATCGGATATTGCAAAGTAATGACTAGTTACCTGAATCCTCTGATTAGAATTTTATCTTCAGAAAGAGCAGCTTTGTCACTTTTATCGTATAGTAGCCTTTCTATTGCCGGCTGTGTTCGATGTCGAGATCCACTATATCGTATACACAAATAGTAACAACCAGTCTCCAGATACTGGTAGCAAAAGTACAAAAATGAGTCATGCAGGAAATACCACATACAGAACAAACACTCGCCCGAACAGCAACACAAGGAAACAGCAAATGTACATGGGTAGAAAAAACAACAAGAGACGCACAAAGACAAAACAAACATTCAATAGGAGGAAGATGGAAGTACCGCCTTGGAACGGTCAGTGACAAAAGTCACCGGGGGTTTAAACCGGTTGTAAACCTCCGATGAAAATCGTCTGTTTCAAGTATAATGTTAAACGCCTCACCTATTTTCATATATTGGTATTTATAGCAATGTTTATGATTTCGAGGACAGCCGATTTACGGTGAAAATGTATACCCACCTTTTCTATTTAACAATGATTCGGCTTTAGGATTGGAAGGTTGCTAGATTTAAATGAAATTCCTTTAAAAGGACTATATACATGTACATAAATGAAGTGAGCTGCAGAAAACTCTAAAAGGTAGGTGTATTTGTATTTGTGTTTTAAAGCGAGACCATTGATGTGTATCAGGTTACTAGGGTGGTATTTGGAATGCAATCAGAACAATTGTAGATTTATTGAAAAACATTTAACCTTTTATTCAATAAATGCGCCTGTTAATGCCTTGCAAACAGAGTAAATCTTAGATCAGACGGCTTTTCTAGGAGCCATCTGATCAAGATCTGCTCTGTTTGCTTATTGAATGATATAGGCATGTTTCTACAGTTTCTGCCATGACCCACATTCCTCGTACCCATGTACTTCCTACAGCCAGAAACGATCTGATCAGGATCTACTATGACTGATTGTGCATTGATATAGGTCTGATTCTGCAGTTTCTGTAATGGCTAATATTGCTCGTGCCCATGTTCAATTATTGAAATAATCTAATTAAATTTCATTAACTTTCATATCTATATTTCTCACAATAATATTTATGGAGTAAAGGGCTAAACCGTATCTCGCAATTCCCGACCTGGCTCGCAGTTGCAAAAAGCTTGGATCAGGTAAATCAGAGACTTATCAGGATCCAAGCTGTTTGAACTTCCAGACGCGATCGACTTATGTCAATATATGTTGTGCGAAGATAGATATGCCTTTTAACACTTTTGAAAAAAAGAGTGGATCCAGATGAGACACATTATGTAGGAGTCATCTGATCAGGGTCTCTTTAATTTTGAAAAATAAAGAGATTCTACAGTTTCTGCTACGGCCAACATGCCGTGTGTTCACGTGCCGTTATATGAAAAACTAGTACAGATCTACACTGTCCTTCATGCTTTGTCTTAAATTGTTGAAAATGTGGTTAGTTATGTCTACGTTAACTACTTAAATTATTACAAAATTGCTTTAAAAACGTCATAATACTGCGCCTGATGATCTGATGAAACGCGTCGCGCATTTTTAAGATATCAATTAAAGATTTTAAAGCCATATAATATTTAGTTTTTTAATATATATATAGCCTTTCGGGTTGTATTCTATTGCCAGTTAAAATGTCTGATGATATGCAATAGCATTGAAAGCGCTAACGCAAATAAACGTAAAAAACTGGATTTCATATTTATTTTTTAATATATTCTGTATCCACGCAAGGACTATATCATTATGTTTATATATAGTTTTATACTTGACCATTTATCAGGTCTTCCGTGATTTTCACGCTCGAATTGTTGGGTCCAATGTAGACTATTGGGACCGATGTAGATTATTGGGACCAAGACCCAATAAAGTCGAGACCCAATATCAATGTGAGTGTATATGAAATCTTCACAAAGTATCAGCTTAAATGAACTTGCAAATTTAAACCAAATTGTTGGGTCACCCAAAGTGAAAATTCGTCTCCGACCAATTTTTAGTCGATTCATATATAATTTTATATATAAGCGAACCAATCAAATTGGCCCATTTCGCTGACGTACCTACGATTCGGAATACTTGGTTTTGTTCCGCACATGATTCGATATTTTCCCGCCACACGGCTCGCTGCGTTGGAATTTGTGGGAGAATTTGTAGGTCTACTACCACGGTTTAGTGTAAGTTTATTTTTCTTTTTATCAATACAACTAGTTTAGCAAAAACTATAAAAAGAGAACTGTAGATTTTAGCGAAGATCTTATGTGTTCAAAGAGAATTTTCCACATGCTTCTGACAAGTCCGAAACAAGTTGTCCGCCGACGCTGCCGTTAAAATACAAAATACACTACTTTACAAGCTAAGTTCATGTAAAAATCGGCCAACAATAGCACCAAAACAATTTAGTGATGCATAAAATTAATATTTAAAAGGTTCTAAACGCACAGAGGGCTATTTACTCTTTGCATCATATAATGATAACAACTTCCGGTCGATTCAACATGGCGGCCAAATTAAATGTGACAGTTATTTTCCAACATGTTTTCATGGATTACAAGCTCAAAACGGACTGTCATCAATCAATATATGCACATCGACTTGAGGAAAAGTGTTTTACACATGCAAATATTAATATAACGCAGTTTAAATACTTTAATTGGACTAAACATCACGAAACGTTAGGAGATCTAAAAGTGAATAGTTGACAGACATGGAAAAATAGATGGTAAGATTTACCAGAATTACGACAACTTAACAATGTTATAGCTATACTGGTACATCTATACACAGTATCCTCTTAGTGCATATCACAGTTATGCTGCCGAAGATAGTATTAAGAAATAGTCTGGTGCTGGATAGGGAGACGGAGAAATGCTTGTGGCAGAAACATAATAAATTACAAAGAACATTATGAGAAAGTATGACAGCCACGACATCTGATGTTCCTTGCTGATGTTCCTTCAGGAACTATCAGGGGTCGTGGTTCTTACAGTATTACGTCACCTAAATTTGCGGATAGGTATCTATCCGATATTCTATCGGAAAAAGTTGTATCATTTGATTACATGAAAGTGTGACGGTAATAGGGTTTATGTATAAATACTACTTCTACAGTCTCGCTGTGGAAGCCGGCTTTTATTGGTGATGCGGTAGAGTGGTTGGCTTTCTCTCGAAGTTAAGCAATGTACATCGCGGTTAGTACCTGGATGGGTGACCCGCGACGGCTTTTTACTCCGAGAGGGACCCGATACACGTTACAAAATTGGTGGCAGCGGTGGGATTTGGTTTGATATCACCATCATTCCCGTACCCAGCATTATTCGTCGCATGTTCTCAGCCCATGTTTCTGCTATGTATCAGCGTTAGAAGTGCCAGTGTTTAGTGTTGCCTACGTACTGTGCCTTAGTGGCATGTAGCTGTGCTAGTAGTGGCAGTGTTGCCTTCGGGTTGTGCCTTCGTGGCATTTGTATATGCCTTAGTGGCATTTGTGGTCATATGTGCCATTGTGTGGCTATGTCTTTGTGACTATTATAGCCGGTAACTGCCTTTGTTTGTCCTTGTGACATGAGTGACTTCGGGGCGAAGTCAAGAGAAAGGGGGGAGAAGTGTGACGGTAATAGGATTTATGTATAAATACTACTTCTACAGTCTCGCTGTGGAAGCCGGCTTTTATTGGTGATGCGGTAGAGTGGTTGGCTTTCTCTCGAAGTTAAGCAACGTACATCGCGGTTAGTACCTGGATGGGTGACCCGCGACGGCTTTACTCCGAGAGGGACCCGATACACATTACAAAAGTCTTATGACCAAGAAAAATCAGACCAGAGCATGCCTCAACACTTGGTTCCAAATGACAATTTAGCACAGCATTTAGAAAGTACAGGTGCAAATGGGATAGTGAAAACACATAAAAAGGGCCGCATAAGAAGTAGTGTCTGTTTCGGGACCAACAAATGGGCTGGTATTGACAAGAGATTCGGATTAGAGACTGAAAGCGTTTGGTCTCCACAGATTACACTGTATATATTTAGTATTTAAAAGTCAGTAGGGTGGCAGAATGCAACAGCATTAAAAAGTTTTAGGACAATCTGTCAGCATTGGTTATTGAACAACCTGACCCTTGCTCAACTCAACCTTATGTCAACTTGACCCCAAAATCAACTCAACCCTTACAAAAGAACTAAATTAAACGCTGTGTCAGGAAGCAGTGGACACAATGACTCCTACTATCTGAATCCAATTAAAAAACAGTATTTAATAGTGTAGTGTAGATATCGTTCTGAAGCTAATTTTACATGTATTGTCAATTTTGTTGAAATGATGACGAGAAGATAATTATAAAAATGGTTAGCAAATTCTGTGTTGAATGTTATGTCAAAAGACATCACTAAATCAATGATTTGAATATGTTATATTTATTGTAGATCATGAGGCTTAGAAAGAGAAAGAAGGAAGACGGCTGCAACCTAAGCTGTGCTGAGGATGGATTACTGGAGGTCAAATTCATAGACTGCTATATTGGTATGAGTTTATACTTACACCATTCATGCATTTTGCCTGTGGCTGTCTTGATAATTATAAATAGCCCACTTGATTGTGTGATCAACATTGTTTGTCTTTACAATGTCTGTCATTCAACCATTGATTTTAATCAAACTATGTCTGAAACTGCCTTTTAGACTTAGTTTCCAATTGTGACATGATACTGACATCTAATTATAATGTGAAATAATTCTGATATTTCTCTTCATTGAAAGCACAATACATAATTCTACCTGAAGTTAGCTTTTGATTATCCAAATTGGATTTAATTGATTAATGTATTGTTAAATACGGTTGCCAATTATTTTTAGCTCACATCAGCATAAGGTCATGCGACATTCGTCATCCGTCAACTTTTGCTTGTTGATTCGATCCCCACACTGGCAGGTAAACTTTCTCTGTGATAACTGATCCCGGACATTGCATCTGAGGGCCATTTGTCTCTTGCCACTGTATAATGATTCATGTGAGGAAGCAGTCGGTCGCTTTCAGAGAAGGTGGTTATTACTGGTTACCCAGGAACACTGGTTTGGTTGACTGTCATGCTGTGATATAACGCTAGTGGTGTTGAAAACGGCAATAAACCAAAATTAACCAATCTAAACCTCACCATAAATTTGAATCATGTAAATTTTATGCAAGTCTTGTGGCTCCTAAATTTAGCCAGTTATTGCCAAACCAAAGTAATTCATTTGCAGGAAGTGCTAAGATTAAGGACATACATTTGTATTTTGTTTTATTTAAGGTTCAGGTGTTTTTGCGAAAGATGATATTGCAAAGGGCCGACTTCTAACCCATTATGATGGGGAAATGATTACAAACGAAGAAGGGGAAAAGAGGCATGCCAGATACTCGAACAAAGATGGGTCCTTCCTCTTCTTCTTCAGTCATAAAGGGAAAAAATTATGGTATGTTACTTAGTTGTTCACCTGGTTCAGTGTACTCACAGAGACACTTTAAAGGTACTTGCTCACATATTGCCAATTTGCACTGCCACATTAATTTTTAGCTGACCTGAGCACAACATGCTCATGGTGAGCTTTTGTGATCGCCCAATGTCCGTCGTCCATCGTCAACAATTTCTTTAAATATCTTCTCCTCCTAAACTACTGAGCCAATTTCAGCAACACTTCACAGAAGTGTTCCTTATGTGATCCTCTTTAAAAGTTATTCAAATAATTTAATTCCATCCAAAACTCTGGTTGCCATGGCAATTTAAAGGAAATTATGAAAAGAAAAATCTTCTTCTCTGAAACGGCTTGGCCTAGAGCTTTGATATTTGTTATGTAGCATCATCTAGTGGGCCTCTACCAAGATTGTTCAAATTATGCTCCTGGGGTCAGAATTGGCCCCGCTTGGTGGGGTCACAAGTTTTACACAGGCTTATATAGTGAAAACTTTAAAAATCTTCTTGCCCTAAACCGAAATGCTCAGAGCTTTGATATTTGGTATGTAGCATCATCTAGTGGACCTCTACCAAGGGTGTACAAATAATGCCACTGGGGTCAAAATTGGCCCCGCCATGAGGGGGGTCACATGTATTGCATAGGCTTATATAGTGATTTTTTTTTAATTTCTTCTTGTCCCAAACTGAAAGGCTCAGAGCTTTGATATGTGGTATGTAGCATCATCTAGGGGACCTCTATGAAGATTGTTCAAATTATGCCCCAGGGGTCAAAATTGGCTCAGCCCGGGGGTCACAAGCTTTACATAGGTTTATATAGTGAAAACTTTTAAAATCTTCTTGTCCCAAACCAAAAGGCATAGAGCTGTAATATTTGGTATATAGCTTGCATCTAGTGGAATTCTACCAAGAGTGTTCAAATTATGGTCCAAGGGCCAAAATTTATTGCATACCGGAGGTCACACATTTTACATTGTCATATAGTGAAAATCTTGAAAAAAATTATAATCCGAAACTATAAGGCCTACCAAATTTAGTTTGTAGCATCATCTAGTGGACCTCTACCAAGCTTGTTCATATTACAGCCCTGGGATAAAAAATGGCCCCAAACCCGTGGTCACTAGTTTTACATAGACTTATATACATGTAGGCAAAAAAAAATTAGCTTTACATACACTTATATAGGCAAAACTTTTAAAAATCTTCTTGTGAGAAGTTAAATGGCCCAGGGCTTTGATATTTGGTGTGTTTCTTCATCCTGTTGATCTATCATGATCGTTCAAAATTGGGCCCACCCCAGGGGTCATTTGTTTTACATAGACTTGAAAGGGTTTTATACTTCCGAAATGTACAGCTGGCCTTGGGTGAGCGATCCAGAGCCCTCATGGCCCTCTTGTTAGCTCTACTGGTCAAAGGCCAGAAGAGCTTATGTCACATGTGGTTTCCGTCGTCTGTCCGGTAGACTTTTTCTTGTTTACACGACAAAGTCCACATTTTTGGTCTGATTCTGTTGAAACTTGCACAGATTGTTTGTATCATCAAAAGTTCAGTTAACTTTTTGTCGTTTACGCGATAAAGTCCTCTTTTTCCTTCGGATTCTTTCTATTGAAAATGAAGATATCCTTCAAATATTAGTGGAAAAGCAGCCATTCGAAATTTTTATTAACTTTTTCTTGTTAACACGACAAAGTCCACATTTTTGTTCTACTATTGAAACTTGCACAGATTGTTTGTATCATCATTAGGATAAACCTATTGAAAATGAATAAAATCTGTCAAACATAAGTGGAGAAGCAGCCGTTTGGAATTTACGTTAACTTTTTCTTGTTTACGCGATAAAGTCCACATTTAATGAATGGTAGCCAGTAGAGCGACTCAGGCCCTCATGGGCCTCTTGTTCTAGGAAAATTGTCATAAATGGCTGAAATTCTTATCCCATCCAAAAATATGCAACAGAATATTGGCCACATCTTAGATTAAGGGTTCATAAACTGTTTCAATGTGAATAAATGGACCTGAAATAGTCACAAATCTAAAGCATTCAAATGTTTTAACCCATTTACCTGAGTGATGTAATTATTTTGTTTGTCCATTGGCTTGTACCATTTTCAAACTTCTTTGCAAAATTTAATGAAAGCCAGCACGGCTAGCTCTGTTGGTAGAGAACTGGACTACCAATCTGGAGTCCAAGTGGTCATTGGTGTGATCCCAACATGGGCCGGCTAACTATCTGTATTACGGTTGATTCCAGACAATACATCCAAGGGCCATTCATCCCTCACTGCTGAATTAGGATTAATGTGAGGAAGCAGTCAGTGAACTATTGTGATTGCCCTGTATCCGTCGTCTGTCTTGAAGTTCTTCATGCATCAACATTTTGACTTGTGTGCAATCTAGAGGCCACAGTTTTGGTCCAATCTGCATGAAACTTGGTCAGAATATTGCTCTCAATGAAATCTCAGACAAGTTTGATATTGGGTCATGTCGGGGCAAAAAGTAGGTCACTAGGTCAATTTGTTTGAAAATCCTGTGTACACTGTAGAGGCCCCATTTTTGGTTCAGTCTTCTTGAAACTTTGACAGAATGTACACTAATGGATCTTGTCCGGCCAAAAAGTAGGTCAATTTGTTGAAAAAGCTTGTGCCCACTTTAGAGGCCACTTTTTTATTTATCCAATTTTCATGAAACTTGGTCAGAATGTTTCTCTCTGAAATGTCAGCCAAATTTGAGAATTGGTCATGTTGGATCAAAAAGTAGGTCACTAAGTCAATTTGCATGAAAATCTTGTGTGCACTCTAAAGGCCACAATTTTGTTCCAATCTTCATGAAAGTGTTGCTCTTTATGAAATCTCATCAATTTGTTAAAATAGCTTGTGTACACTCTTGTGGCAACATTTATTGGTTCACTTTTTACGAAACTTGCTCAGAATGTTGCTCCCAATATAATTTGGGCAAGTTCAGTAATGGGTTATGTCAGGTCAAAAAGTAGGTAACTAGGTCAATTTGTTTAAATAGCTTGTGTTCACTTTAGAGGCCGCATTTTTGGTCCAATCTTCATAAAACATGGTCAGAATGTTGCTCCCAAAAGAATCTTGGCCATATTTGATAATGGTAAAGGTGGGGTCAAAAAGGTCACTAGGTCAGTTTGTTGAAATAGTTTGTGTGCACTCTAGAGGTGCCATTTTTGGTCCAATATTCATGATAGTGGGTCAGAATGTTACTCTAAATGAAATTTCAGCCTGGTATTTGTCTGGTCAAAAAGTAGGTCACTAGGTCAATTTTTTTATATATAGCTTTTGTGCAGTCTAGAGGCCACATTTTTGTCCAATTTCATGAAACTTGGTCAGAATGTTGCTCTCAAAGAAACCTCAGACAAGTTTGATATTGGGTCATTTCAGGTCAAAAAGTAGGTCACTAGGTCAAGTTGCTGAAAAATCTTGTCTGCTCTCTATATGCTGCATCTTACATAGATTTACTATTTTACTATGTAACTTCATCTAGTGGACATTTATCACTTAGTCATACACACTGCCTGCACAAATGGTTCAGAATTTCAGGTGAACGATACAGGACCATCATGGTCCTCTTGTGCTTAATTAAAAAGGTATGAATAATTAGATAGTAACCTTAATCATCTGTTCCTTATTTGCAGTATTGACGCAACATATTGGTCTGGAATAGGCAGGATGATTAATGATAACCACAGAAAACCCAATTCTAAAGTAATTGTTGAAGACAAAGATGGGGAGAGTCCTGTTCTTAGTATATACAGTATGAGGCAAATATTAACAGGCGAAGAAATTTGTTTTGATTATAATGATGGATCAGCTCCCTGGAGAAAGGTGTGTATATTAATCGTAAGCTTGTTGATGGTTAACAAATAAGGGCATATATTTTGTACATGTAATAAAAAAAAATAGAAGCCCAGATCATTTAATAGCTTGACTATCTGTAGAAAAGTTGAGCTACTGTCACCCACCATTTGTATTACCAGTATTGCTATTGTTGAGTTTTAAGGTGCAAGTTCATATCCCTGTAAGCAGGTCTCTAACAAAGGGTCATAACTTTTTAACTTTTCCATTGAAAATCAGGTTATTGGAATGATGTTTTGCAACTTGGGAAAATGTAATGGATCTGTTTCTGGATGCTTTAAATTGCATCTAAAACGTATATCACATAAAAGCTATTTGTTTTTAGCTCGACTTTTCGGTGAAAATGAATAGCTATTGCTCTCACCCCGGCGACGGAAATTGGTTAAAGTTTTTGATAAAGTCAAATATCTCTGTTATTATTAAAGCTATTGACTTGAAACTTAAATAGTTATTTTACTATCAAAGTCTACACCAGGAGAAACAATTCCATAACTCTAATTTGAATTTTAACAGAGTTATGCACCCTTTTAACTTAGAATTTTTGGTTTAAGTTTTTGATGGTGCCAGATAAATGGACCAGCAGTACTGGTATCACTCTGGAAACAGTGATATAACTGATATACTGTTGAAAGTGACATTAAACACTATGCAAACAAATACTTTAAAGAATCGGGTTCATGAGTGATGGAGGGCACAGGTTTGCTGCACTCTTATTGTGTTTGCTACACTGTTTTAAATGATTTATGAATTCAGCTATAAGTGCATGAGTACAAAATGTTTTCTAAGCCTCTTGCTGCAGATGATTTTGGTTTTGAGAGAAAGCGAAATGTACTGTAAAATATATATATTTTTCAATTTTAGAAAAATGCTAAAAACATGCCATCTTTACACCACCAGGTATAATTCTGTTTACAAAGAATTTCTATAAGTCATTTCAAAGTGGTTCAATCTAGGATCATGAATTAAGGACTGATCTAAGCATGCTTTAAAATAGTGTCAGTTGATTTCAGCTGACCTGTATACAGATGAGGAAAAAGCTTATTTCATGCCTGAAGAGTTTTACTTTCTAGGTTGCCAGGACAAAAGCCCGGAGAGCTTTTCTAAATCTTAAATTTTTGATCCCTTTGACATAATACTTTCATATATTTGGCATATAACTTCACATGGTGGAGGGTTCTATATGCACACTCTCCCACTTGTCAGTTTAACCTTTACCTCAAGGTCACACACATTTTTATTCTAAATTTTCAAAACTTTTTATCCTCTATTACTGTAAGTGGGTGAAAGCTTTCAAAATGTGATGTGTTTTTTACTGTGGTTTGTCTCAATGTTGGAAAGCCGGTACCATCCGACTTTAGCCCCCACCCCGCGAATTCTGTTGTCTTCAGACAATTCTTTGTTAGTTCACCTGAGCAAAGTGATCTGATTGGCTGATATTTTTGGAATTCCATTTTCATTGGTTGAAACAAAATTAGTTACATTAAGAGAAAATTCAATAATTGTTGTGGCCGCTCTATTTGATCGTTTATTGATCCTTGTTGGATTGTTTCAATTGTTCTATAGGAGCAGTATGTATCAATCTGCTCCACGGTCATTCCAATTGCCTAAATGTTCTGCTCCCAATCGAATCATTTTATTTTACGATGTTCTTAGTTATCAGGGAATTAAGGCTTTCAAAATATCTTATGAAATTAGAGGTATCCTAGATTGAACCATAATTTTTGTAGTTCATTGTTTCAAGTTATTTGTTTCAAGTTGTTCCTTTTGAGTTCTTAGCTTTTGTGATCATCCTGGGTCCTCAGTGCGTCAACTTCTCTCTGAATCCAGTCACCGGATTTTAACATACTACACAGGAAATGCAGTGTTCTCTAGTTGATTTTATACCAGATTCCTTCAAGTCATATTGATTCTTCAAAAAAAAAAAGACCTTAGTCATGTTGATACATTAAAAAAACAGTTTATGGGGTATTTAGAATAGGGATGGCAACGAATATTCGGATATTCAAATGCTATATTAGTATTCGAATATTGAATGAAAATTCTATAGATCGTAAACAAGTAGCGAAAGTAGAAAATTTCAATGTCATTTTTGTTACATGTTGCATGTGAAGGATTACTAATTGTCAATCTAGCATCTATTTTAGAAGGTGTTAACATTGTACATAACAATAAGATAATCCTAATTAACGGAGACCCTTCCCTTTTATGCTATTCCCTGGCAGATTTGTGTTGTCTCAAAAACATTTGAGAATTCTGAATATTTCACCCAATTTTCAAAAGTATTTCAGCTGTAATTAGCAACATATGGAGTAAATTACTCAAAGCAGAAATTCCATATTGATTCTCTCACCAATGCCACTTTTACGCCAAAGTTGTGTATGAAATACCATTTATGAAATATACATATCACATATAGCCTTATGAAACGCTGGAGTTAACCCTTTCCCTCATATATACGCCTTTTTACACCTTTGCAAACAGAGTAGACCCAGATCAGACAGCTTCTGATCTGAGTCTGCTCTGTTTTCTTATAAAATATTACAGACCTGATTCTTCACTGTTTGCTATGATATTAAAATATTATGGTTTTATGCGCCAGTGTAAAATTTCAGTTAATTATTATTCATAATGGGCGGAGTCTTATATGAATATTCATGAGGGAAAGGGTTAAATTGCGAAGACAGCCAAACATAGCATTTCACTCTGTTCTCTGAACTTGTCAATCACAACCGAACAGTTAAACAAATCGGAAAAAAACCCAATTTATTAAACTTCATGGATTTATTTACTTCACCTACAGTCCTTTCATTTGAAGAAATCTGTTGAGAAGAAACAGTTACAAATACGAATATGTAGATTTGATCAAAATAAGAAAATGAGAAGGAAACATTACAGTGGAAAGGGAATTTATTTAACTGTTTTTGTTTTTGGCTCAGAGTTGACAACAGATCGAATATTCGAATACTTTTTTATCGAATATTAAAATATCAATTTTGATATTCGTTGCCATCCCTAATTTAAATCTTATTTTGTATTCAATGTATATTCAAATCATAACTACTGGAATTAAGGTGACTCAGGTAAGCGACTCCAGGGAAAAATGGGAGTATTAAAAAAGATGAAGTTACTTGTGAATTGATTTCACCTGTATTTAAAGAATGCATCTAATTGTTCTACTTATTCAACTTTTAGCTCGCCGGGACTTTGTCCCTGAGACCTTATGTTGTCACCCAGTCGTGGGCGTGCGTTGCGTTAGCACAATGTTTAAGTTTTGAAAGGTGTACATAACTGCTGAAGTATTTAAGTTACTGCTTTCATATTTGACCCTCACCTACCTTAGGGTAAAACCTTTCAATGGCATACACTCCATCCCTCAGTTTGACCTTCTATGCAGGTCAAGGTCAAGTCACACTTTGTCATTTACAGATGTGTTTCAGTTCTGCGTTTAAGTTTTGAAAAGTGTGCATGACTGCTGAAGTACTTAAGATACTGATTTCATATTTGGCCCATAATCATTTTCTAAGATTGTTTTCATATCTGACCACCCTCTGGACAGTCGTTGGTGTTGTCATCGACATTGCATTAGCACAATGTTTAAGTTTTGAAAAGTGTACATAACGACTGAAGTATTTAAGATGCTGCTTTCATATTTGGCCCACACATACATTAGTGTAAGACCTTTCAATGGCATACACTCCATCCCTCAGTTTGACCTTCTGTGTAGGTCAAGGTCAGTTCTCACTGTCATTTACAGATGTGTTAAAATTCTGCGTTTAAGTTTTGAAAAGTGTACATAACTACTTAAGTATTTCAGATACTGCTTTCACATTTGGTCCACACCCACCTTAGGGTAAGACGTTTCAGTGACATACACCCCATTCCTCAGTTTGACCTTCAATGTAGGTCAAGGTCAGGTCACACTTTGTGATTTACAGATGTGTTTTAAGTTCTGCATTTAAGTTTTGAAAAGTATGCATAACTACTTCAGTATTTAAGATGCTTCTTTCATATTTGGCCCATGATCACTTTCAAAGAATGTTTTCATGTCAGACCACCCCTTTCCGCAAGCTGCGTTGTCTTCTGACAACTCTTGTTTTTGCAATACATTGTAATGGTAAATGTGCAGAAGGAATATGCCTACAATTTAACAATTTATGTATGCCACTTCTGACTATATGTACAAATTATGTGAAAGTACAATCTAGCTAATATTTTCAGAAAAATACTCTGATTATGTTATCTGTAACTCTTATCAAGCTTTGGCTAAACTTTTAAGGGGACCCAATAATTACAGTCCAGTTCAAGGCCTCTAAAGTGCCAAGATATATCTTGAGTAGAACTGCTTTTGTATACATACATATTATATTATCATTTCTAACCTCACATTATGTTAAGATGTAAATAAACATTGAATCTTGCATTCATAAAGTTTTCCCTCAAAGAGTAAAGGTCTTTATACTTTGGCATCTTTGGCAAGTTTCAATGTCAACTTGAGACTATAAACAAGCTATTGGGTCCTGCCCCAAACTTCATATATTTTCAATAGTTTATTAAATTGACTTAAGTGTTATCTACATTATGTAATGAATGAAATACTGTTGAAAATTGTGCAAACATCCAAATGATCAACAAATTGATAATATAATTTTATCAAATTTTGGATATGACAGATTAATCTGTATATATATTTTCTAAAGAAGACCCAATAATTATAGTTCTATGTCCAGTTCATATAACGCCTCTAAAGTGGTAAGGCATATTTATTGGGTCTGTAGCTATATTTGATTAGCTCTAATCCTTCAATTTTTATCTGATATTTACCAAACTTTACTACATTATTGATATCAATGAAAGCTCGGATGAGTTTTAAAACCAGCCATGTTACAGTAGAGTTATGGCCCTTGATTTAGTTAAAAATGCTCCATTTTGTATTGTTAAGGGCATAAGGCCTTCATTTTTCATCCGAACTTTATCATACTTTACAACAATGTTACTTTTGATGAAAACTTGAATGAGTTCGAAAACCAGTCATATCGCACAAGTGACTACTGAGTTATGGCCCTTGATTTCTTTAAAAATGCTATATTTTGCCTTGATAAGAGCATAGGACCTTCATTTTTCATCTGATCTTAACAACAATTTACAACTTTGTTACTACCATTGAGAGCTTGGATGAGTTTGAAAACAAGCCACATTGCACATGTGACCACTGAGTTATGGCACTTGATTTCGTTAAAAATGCTATATTTTGTCTCGTTAAGAGCATAGGGCTGTCATTTTTCATCTGTTCTTTACCAAACTTTACCACATTGTTGATATAAATGAAATCATGTATGAGTTTGAAAACCAGCCATATTTCACATGTTACATCAGAGTTATGGCCCTTGATTTAGTTAAAAGTGCTGAATTTTGTCTTGTTAAGAGAATAGGGCCTTCATTTTTCATTTGATTTTTATCAAACTTTACAGCATTGTTTATGTAAGCTCAGCTTATGTTTTGATCAATGAAAGCCAGTAGACATTCAGGCCCTCTTGGTCCTGTTGTTTTTCAAATCTAATCATATGGAGCGCTTTCTCATCTCCTTTTGAGGGGATTTTACCATTCAGAAAGTAAGTGATCTGATTGGCTGATATGTTTAGTAACCTTTTTCGTTGGTTGAAACAAGTTCTGTTATGTAACGAGAAAAATTGATAGTTGTTGCTGTCGCTCCATTTGATCGAAGTGTTTCCTTATTGGATTGTTTCAAGCGTTCTATAGGAGCCGTTTGTTCCAATCTGTCGAGCCCAGGTAGCTCAGTTGGTAGCAACGCTGACTAGTAATCCAGGGGTGTGAGTGTGAACCCCTGCTCGGCCAATATTCTTTCCGACAATTGACGAAGGTCATTGCGACTTGAGTCATTTGTCTTCCACCGCTAGGCTACCTACTGGTAGTTTATGTGGAAAAGTAGCCAGTTGCTTGGGAAGAATATTGTGTAGGGTACTGGTGGGGGAAAGCGATCAAACACATGGTAAGGTGAACTGGCCGCCATCATATTACTGAAATAATGTTGAAAACGGCATTAAACCCTATGTTGAAAACGGCATTAAACCCTATGTTGAAAACGGCATTAAACCCTATGTTGAAAACGGCATTATGACTGAAATACTGTGGAAAATGGCATAAAACCTGTATCAGTTAACCAAACTCTCTATTATTTACAACCCAAAGTAAAGCAGCTTCATCCCAGTTTGCTGGTGTTGTTCAAAGTGCTGGGCAAAACTTCAAAGGAACTGCTGCTTCTCAAGCGACAGGTGCTTATTAAATTGCCCTTGCTTCAGTTTATACATACTTTGTAATAGAGGCCAGCACTCTAGTGCATTAATATGTAAATGCTTTTGGTAAAAGTGTCAATTTTTTAACTTGAATATGCTTTACTTAGTATCACTTATCCTCAGAGAAAATATATTTACGTCCCATTACACATCAGTGTTTTTATTCAACCATCTTTATAGCAATTATTGGGTCAAATTCCCAATTGCAAATAGTATCTTTTTTTCCCAACTGAGTGGTCAAAATTCCCAAATGAAAGCTTCAATAATTGTAGTGAAAATGGCCATAATTTCTTGAAAAATAAACCCTGTGGTTTGGAGTAAAGGGTTAAGCTAGATATATATTAATGTTTATTCAGATCATAAAAGAGTTAGTTCTCTAACAATTAAATTGTCAGTTAAGCAGGTGTACAAGTTTTTATATTATTTAACAAATTTAACCCAAAAGTTTTCCCAATTTTAATGAAAATGCCGTTAAACTTCCCAATACCATGTCATCTCCCAAAATGGTAAAAAAATATAACTGCATATAGACATCAAATTGTTGCTTTAATTCTTAAAAGATAGCATTTTGATGAAGGGAGAAAGTTTCTTCCTTTTCAAAATGTATACAAAACTCAAAAATTAACCAAGGAAAGATAAATTTGAGAATTATTTTGGCATTCCCTGCCATTACAGGTTTAAGAAATATTTTTGCTCCCTTAGCAGGACCACTGAACGACTTGTATCATCTGCCTTTATTTTATTCAGTACCGAATGTGGAAGAAGACACTGGTATACAACAGGAAAACATTACACAAAGTGGCTCTGAAAATGTCTCTGATACAACAGTGGAAGTAGTAACTGGTATACAGCAGGAAAATATGACACAAAGTGGCTCTGAAAATGACATTGATACAACAGTGGAAGTAGTAACTGGTATACAGCGGGAAAACATTACACAAAGTGACTCTGAAAATGACATTGATACAACAGTGGAAGTAGTAACTGGTATACAGCAGGAAAACATTACACAAAGTGGCTCTGAAAATGACATTAATACAACAGTGGAAGAAGTAACTGGTATACAGCGGGAAAATATTTCACAAAGTGACTCTGAAAATGACATTGATACAATAGTGGAAGAAGTAACTGGTATACAGCAGGAAAACATTACACAAAGTGGCTCTGAAAATGACATTGATACAACAGTGGAAGCAGTAACTGGTATACAGCAGAAAAACATTACACAAAATGGCTCAGAAAATGTCTCTAATACAACAGTGGAAGTAGTAACTGGTATACAGCCGGAAAACATTACACAAAGTGCCTCTGAAAATGACATTGATACAACAGTGGAAGTAGTAACTGGTATACAGCCGGAAAATATGACACAAAGTGGCTCTGAAAATGTCTCTGATACAACAGTGGAAGTAGTAACTGGTATACAGTGGGAAAACATTACACGAAGTGGCTCTGAAAATGACATTGATACAACAGTGGAAGTAGTAACTGGTATACAGCGGGAAAACATTACACGAAGTGGCTCTGAAAATGACATTGATACAACAGTGGAAGTAGTAACTGGTATACAGCAGGAAAACATTACACCAAGTGGCTCTGAAAATGACATTGATACAACTGTGGAAGAAGTAACTGGTATACATCGGGAAAACATTACACAAAGTGGCTCTGAAAATGACATTGATACAACAGTGGAAGAAGTAACTGGTATACATCGGGAAAACATTACACAAAGTGGCTCTGAAAATGACATTGATACAACTGTGGAAGAAGTAACTGGTATACATCGGGAATACATTACACAAAGTGGCTCTGAAAATGACATTGATACAACAGTGGAAGTAGTAACTGGTTTACAGCAGGAAAATATGACACAAAGTGGCTCTGGAAATGACATTGATATAACTATGGAAGAAGTAACTGGTATACAGCGGGAAAACATTACACCAGTGGAAGAAGACGAATCTGACGAATCATATGAAATACCTGGTCTACAGTTTAGTATGTCTGGACAAAATAAATCAGGTACTGTAAACCATTAAGCATTCACAAACTCTAAATTTCATATGTTGAAAAATATGCCTCGGCAACAACATATTTTCAAGGCCCAAGAATAACAATATTTGGTGATCTGGCATATGGACATGTCCTGAAGAAGTGTTATACATATTGTCTTTGACAAAGGTAAAAAGTAGGATGGGACTGAATATCGTGACAAATGTCCAAATGTTCTAATATTCATTTCTAGGGAAAATCAGATTTTGACTTTTAAAAAGGATTGCGACTTCAACATTTTCGGCACTGCAACTGTCAAACAAGTGTTGTCGTCAATGAAACTATAGTTTGTTAGGATGTTATTGGGTCTTCATGTAGTTCAATGTGATACATGACCACAGTGTGAATTTAGTGAATTTCTTTCTCCAAATCTATGTGTTGGATTTTCTTGTAAGACAGGAATGCTATCAGATTCTTTCAGGTAATGTTGATTCATGGAGACAAAAAATCAGCTTGTTTGGTCTGAAGCTATAGTTTGTTACTATTGGGTCTTCATGTAGTGCACAAATATATTAAATCTTGCAATTATTGGGTCCACTTTTGAATATTGACCTATTGTTGGGTCTTGCCTTAAACTTGCTTTTTAAACCCACTGCTGACATGTTTCCGGTGTGTGTGTGCCCGATAGTTTTTTCTTTCAACATCTTTGAACTACTGGGCCAATTACAACCAAACTCCACAGGAATATTCCTTGCATGGTCCTCTTCCATATTCCCTTAAGGTATTCAGTTCCATGCAGAACTCAGAAATCTTATCTGAATCTACTTGCTTGATTTTCATGTCATTACACTGGTTGGCCTTAAGAAGATTCCTTCAAGTTACATTAATTTGTAAAACAACATGGCCACCAGTTGTTGGGGTATTTAGACATCATACTAGTATATGCACTTTGACAATCATCTTTCCTAAAAGTAGTTAAGATTAATTTTATTTAACTCTTCATTGGAGACATTGCTGAGCCTGAATTTGAGAAATATCTCCTTTTGCCACAGTGTTTGCAACTTTATTAGATAGTTATATCTAAGTTTATAGACTTTTCATGTTTTGCCTGTATATTTGAAAAGACGTCTGCTGATTTGTTGCAGGTTGTGAAGAGTTTGTTTGTTTGTTTATTGGGGTTTAACGCTGTTTTCAACAGTTTCTCAGTCATATCATGGCAGCCAGTTCACATAACCATGCATTTCCTGGCTTTCTCTAACCAGTACTCAATACAGTATTCTTCCCAAGCAACTGGCTACTTTTCGACAAACTACCTGCAGGTAGCCAAGCGGTGAAAGACAAATGACTTGAGTTGCAATGATTGACGGAAAGAATATTGGCAGAGTCGGTGTTAGAACTCATGATCCCTGGATTACTAGTCAGCTTCGCTACCGACTGAGCTATCAGGGTTTGGCTGGTGAAGAGTTAATTGTACAGAACTGTTCTTTAGGTGATCTACCAGATTTATTTCAAGTATGGTGCTCGCAAAACATATTTATTGGGTCTGCAGCTATGGTTTATATGGATATTATTGGGTCTTGTCTCCAGACTTGTTAAAGACTGCAAATATATATATAAGTTCTGTGATTATTGGGTCTAATTTTTATCTACCAGATTTATTTCAAGTATGGTGCTCGCAAAACATATTTATTGGGTCTGCAGCTATGGTTTATATGGATATTATTGGGTCTTGTCTCCAGACTTGTTAAAGACTGCAAATATATATATAAGTTCTGTGATTATTGGGTCTAATTTTGAGTATGTACAATTTGTTGGGTCCTGCCCAAAACATGGTGAATATTGTCTATGTTTGTATTATTTTGATTTGTCAAATGCATGTCATGTTCAGTACAACCAAATCTTATGGAACATTATACGTAGTTTTAAATCAATGCCTCTAAAGTGCTAATAAGCTTGTTTGGTCTGAAGTTATAGTTTAAGATACTATTGGGTCTTCAAGTAGTGCACAAATATATTAAATCTTGCAATTATTGGGTCCACTTTTGAGAATAGACCAATTGTTGGGTCTTTCCTGAAACTTGCTTTTTAAACCCACTGGCCAGTAGGGCTTATGACATGGACCTGTGTCCAGCGTGTGTGTGTGCGATAGCTTTTTCTTCGAACATCCTCTTAACTACTTGGCCAAACTTCACAGGAATGTTCCTTGAACCAATCTTCACAGGAATGTTCCTTGCATACCAGTCCTCTTCCATATTCCTTCAAGGTATTCAGTTCCATGCAGAACTCAGAAATCTTCTGAATCTACTTGCTTGATTTTCATGTCATTACACTGGAATGCCATTTGGTTGGCCCTTAAGAAGCTGCAATTATTAGGTCCAAAGAGCGGGCAATCACTAGCAATTCTTTACTGCCGCTAACCGGCTGTCATTAGCTATTCTTTGCTGGAGCAAGCCAACTGTCACCAGGGAAAGTTTGCTTGTCACAGCCAGCAAGATATATAGACTCTTCTTAAATTTACTACTACTAAACTAACCTCTTTTATGATTTTTTTCTTGCAAATTTGGTTTTTTTTTTCATCAAATCATCCATATGTTTTTGATGTCTGTTACTTGCAAAAGTTGGGTGGCTGTCGATTGCCACTTCCTGTTTTCAGCTCACCTGAGCACGAAGTGCTCGTGGTGAGCTTTTGTGATGGTCATGTGTCTGTCTTGCGGTGTCAACATTTAGCTTGTTTGTGCTCTACAAGCCACAGTTTTGATCCAATCTTCATGAAACTTGGTCAGAATGTTGCTCTCATTGAAATCTAGGTCAATTCCGATAATGTGTTATGTCAGGTCAAAAAGTAGTACACCAGGTCAAATTGATGAAAAAGCTTGTGTACACGTGCTCTACATGCCAGTCTTGATCCAATCTTCATGAAACTTGGTCATAATGTTGCTGTCATTGAAATCTAGGTCAAGTTTGATAATGGGTTATGTAGGGTCAAAAAATATATCACTAGGTCAAATTAATGAAAAAACTTGTATGAGCTGTACAGGCCACGGATTTGATCCAATCTTCATGAAACTTGGTCAGAATGTTGTTCTCATTAAAATGTCGGCCAAGTTTGATAATGGATCATGGTGGGTCAAAAAGTAGGACACACGGTCAAATTAATGAAAAAGCTTGCATGTGTTCTAATTTTGCTCATAGCCCCGTAGCTCAGTCGGTAGAGCGCTGGCTTTGTAAACCAGGGGTTGCGAGTTCGAAACCCCGGCTCAGCAACATTTCTTTCCGACGTTTGATGAAAGTCAATGCGACAATATTTACCTGTCTCTCACCAATGGATTAATTCTATGTGAGAAAGCAGTCAGTGGCTTGGAAAGAATGTTGTGTAGTACTGGTGGAGATATCCCAGGATGCATGGGTAGGTGCACTGTCCGCCGTGATATAACTGAAATAATGTTGAAAACGGCGTTAAACACTAACAAAAACACATTTAAATCTCTGCCATGTTCGATAATGAGTCATGTCCGGTCAAAAAGTAGGTCACAAGGTCAAATTAATGAAATAGCTTATGTACACTCTACAGGCCACATTTTTGACTCAGTCTTCATGACATGTTCAGAATGTTGCTCTTATTGAAATCTTGGCTAAGTATGATAATGGGTCATGCAGGGTAAAAAAAGTAGGTCAGGGTTGGGTCACTAGGTCAAATTGTTGAAATAGCTTGTGTGTTTCCTGCAGGCCACAGATTTGCTCCAATCTTCATAAAACTTGGTCAGAATGTTGCTCTTATTGAAATCTCTGCCACGATAATGGATGTCTGGTCAAAAAATAGGTCACTAAATAATGATAAAGCTTGTGTACATTCTACAGGCAATGTTAGCTGTAGGTGACTCAGGTGAGCGATTTAGGACTATCATGGCCCTCTTGTAATCTAATGTCACATCATGTCATTCCAGGTGATGATGAATCTGAATATCCTGATGATTATAATGGGGACAACACAGATATTGATGATTCTGATAATGATCCCAACTTTGACCCAGAAGAGTATGCCTCAGGCAGTGACAATGGAAATGCTTATGAATTTAATTCAGACAGTGACAGCCCATTAAAATCTTTTTCTGCAACTGCAACTACATCCAACACTGATCCAGATGATGACATGTCTGTTAATCCAAGTTCAAGTGTTCACTATTGTGATTTAGAAGGATATGTTTCAGACAGTGATCATTCTGATGTTATACCCAATACTGCTGTACCCGATCTTAGCATTCATTTGAATAAATCTGATGGTGGAAATAGGTGTAAACCAAAGTTTGGTGTTTGCCGCAAAAAAGAAAAAAAAGACGGTTGTAAACAGGTTTATGATAAAACACACTTTTGCACATTTTGTGGAGTTGAAATTAAAAGTAAGATTTCTCGTCATTTGTTAAAGGTACACAAGAATAATTCAGAAATTTCAAGGATATGCATGCTTCCTAAACGTTCAAAAGAGAGAATGATTCGCCTGGAGATTTTAGAAAATGAAGGAAACTTTAGGCACAACATAGAGGTATTACACAAGCAATGTGGGGTTCTAGTTGTTGCTCGGAGGGAGGCTGGTGAAAACCATGATGTGACAGAGTATTTACCGTGTGAATATTGTAAGAAATTTATGTTAAAAAGGTCTCTCTGGAACCATCATCGCAAATGTCCAGTTATGTATTACTACAAAACTAGTGATTACACAGCAGTTGATGAAGGAACTGAAAGTTCTAATAATGCTGTACGCAGAGGCAGAAATTTGTTATACAGTTCATTAATGAATGATCCAGATCAGTATTTGACAACCTTGCTGTCAAGGATGCATGATGATCATTTAAAGAAAATTGTGATTAAAGATAAACTTATCAAGCGCTATACTGCATTAAGGGTAGAGAGCCTTGGGAACAAAAGTGATCAAAAAATAAATGACATACACAGAGTCTCACAAGGAGCAAGAACTTTGGCAAGATTGGTATTCGCAGCTCAAGAGAAATATCCAGATTGCATCATCAGTCTTAAAAGCCTTTTAAGACCAGAGAATTTTGATAAAGTGGTCTCAGTAACAAAGGAATTGACCTTAAAAGAGCATAATTCACCTACCTCACTTGGTAGGTATATTGGGAACCTTTTAGGCCACGCAATTCAAATAAAAATTGGAGAAACTTTAAGGGCCAATAATTTAGAAGAATGCCAAGAAGGAAAACATTTTCAAAAGCTCTATGTGGCAGAATGGAATTACAGAGTAAATTCAGCTTGTACAAGACGACTGAACACTATCCAGAGGAAAAAAGTGAAGACAATTCCTCTTACTGAAGATCTACTGAAACTTCACAAGTTTACTTCAGACAAAATAGCTCTTATGTCTAAGATGTTGAAGCAAAGTAAGAACGCAGTACATTGGAAAGAACTTGCACATTTGACAATGTGTAGGCTTATCATGTTCAATAAACGTAGAAGGGCAGAAGTGAAAGACTTGAAAGTAGAGGATTACATATCCAGACCAAAATGGCAGGATAACCAAAATGGTGAATTTGACATGGCCCTGTCAACCTCAAGTCGTATGCTAGCAAAAAGGTATATCTTCTCTCAAATCCCCTCACTGTAAAGTATTGTCAAATGTTTGAAAGAATCTTTGCAGAAATTTTTCCAACTCACAACCCATTGATTACTAGCCCATGTAGCTACCAATGCTCAGCTGGCATTTCAAGAGTTGTTTGCTATAAAGATGGGCTAGCATAATGGATGTCATACTGGCCATTTAGAAGTATTAGAAGTAGAGTTTTGTAAAGATTGTGTGAAAAGTTAAAATTGCTCATTTTCATTTTTTGCCAAATTGTCAGTTTTGTTATGCCCCCCTTCGAAGAAGAGGGGGTATATTGCTTTGCCAATGTCGGTCGGTCGGTCGGTCTATCTGTCTGTCGGTCGTCGGTCTGTAGACCAAACGGTTTCCGATCAATAACTTGAGAACTAAACAACCTACAGTCTTCATATTTGGCATGGAGGTTGGTAATCAGCAGTAGATGACCCCTATTGTTTTTCAGATCAGTAGGTCAAAGGTCAAGGTCACTCAGTGCATTTAAGGTCAATAATAAACCAAACGGTTTCCGATCAATAACTTGAGAACTAAACAACCTACAGTTTTCATATTTGGCATGGAGGTTGGTCATTATCAGCAGTAGATGACCCCTATGTCTTTCAGGTCAGTAGGTCAAAGGTCAAGGTCACTCGGTGCATTTAAGGTCAATAATAAACCAAACGGTTTATGATCAATAACTTGAGAGAATTAAACAACCTACAATCTTCATATTTGGCATGGAGGTTGGTCATCAGCAGTAGATGACCCCTATTGTTCTTCAGGTCAGTAGGTCAAAGGTCAAGGTCACTCGGTGCATTTGAAGTCAATAATAAATGATTTCAGCTCAATAATTCCTCTCAATAACTTGTGAACTACACAACCTACAGTCCTCATATTTGGCATAAAGGTTGGTCATGAGGACTAGACAAACATGATCAGGTCAGTAGGTTAAATGTTAAGGTCACAAGGTGCACTTAACTTCAATATAATTTGGTATGGGGGGCATACATGTTTTACAAACATCTCTTGTTCAACTTCAGTTACGCTCATGTTACAACCAGTTTGTCAGTTTCGTATGTTTACAAACGTAATGCAATTATAACACTGCAGAAGAACATGGAACACAGAGTTAATGATTCAATTTTTAGCTCATCTGTTTGTTGAAGAAAAAAGTCGGAGCTATTGTCGTAACTCCCTTCATCCTTGTTATTTGTGCTCCCAAAGCTAGGCTTTGGAGACATAGTAATCGAACCATGTGGGTGTGTCCGTCCGTCTGTGTACTGCTTGTCCGGAGCATATCTTCTATATTATTTGAGCAAGGAATGCCAAATTTGTTGTTTGAGTACATCTTGGGATTAAGGAGTGTCGCGTATCAGTTTCAGGTTGCTGTGACCTTGACCTTTGACCTCATTTATAGTTCTAAAAGCTTGTCGGGAGCATATCTCTTATATTATTTGATCTAGGAATGCCAAATTTCTTGTGTGAGTACATCTTGAAATTGCGGAGTCTCGCCTACCAGTTTCAGGTCGCTGTGACCTTGACCTTTGACCTCATTTATAGAAAAAGCTTGTCCAGAGCATATCTCCTATATTATTTGACCTAGGAATGCCTAATTTGCTGTGTGAGTTCATCTTGGGATTGCATAGTGTTTTCATTCAGGCAGCATTTCCTGGTTTACATTAAGTCGACGTAAGGCAATGAGGAGTTAAGCCTACTTACCCTTTGACCATCTGGCACCATTTCATGTTAAATATAAGTAGAGTCAAACTTGTCTTAAGCGGCCAACAAAAATACCACGAATCCTGGTCGTTTAGACAGGTGATAGCTTAATACAGTAGGCAAGACATGCAGAAAGCTCCGACAGGAGCTTTCTGCATGCCTTGCCTGCTGTATTAAGCTTCCATTTTGCTATTCAGTCATATATATTCTGTTTTAAAGAGTGGCCGCTGTAGACAAGTTTGACTGTATCTTGGTTTTTTTTATAGAATGGATATGGTAATAGCTGCGGGCAAATCAAGAAAGAATGTCGATGCTTACGTGCTTTTGCCTCCAGATGCCAAAGCAGCAGTTGACATACTCCTCAAATACAGAGAAGAAGTAGGCATTCCAAAAACAAATCCCTACATTTTTGCAAGACCAAACTCTGACACACCTTACTCAGGAAACACAGAACTGAAGAAGTTGGCTGACTCATGTCCTGGGCTTGAACACCCAGAAAGAATAACATCAAACCACCTAAGAAAATATATAGCTACTGTTTCACAGGTAAAACTCAACAGTTAATGTTAGCTTTTGCAATTACTGTAACTGAATGAATAGACAACAAATTTATCTTTAAAATTAAAAATATTTATTTTGTTATATTATAAGTAGTAGCAACTTTAATATTCTATAGTGTTTCAAAATGCATTTAATAGTACATAAAGCCATTGTTATGCAAACCTTTGAGAGATTTCAATTGTAGTACTTCTGTCTCATACCTTGTTCATGATTCTTTAACTTTTTAGGGTGCCTGGTATTGTTATCCCTGAAGAAAAAGTGGGGATCATATGATACCCTCCGTCCGTCAGTAATGTCATGGAACTCCTCCTAGGCTATTACAGCTAGTCTTGAAACTTTCACAGGTTATAGCCCTATGATTGCAGATTGTGCCAACGCTTTTGGAATTTTGATTTGACCCCTTTGGGTGGGGGAGGAGGAAAGGGGGTCAAAAGTTGATTTTCATCAAACATTGTCATGTTGCATATCAAATTGAATGCCATGAAGAGAGGAATTCAGCAGGGCAGATTTCATCCGTTGGGGCGGGGCTGTGGGGAGTGGGGTGACATAACTTCGGAAGCGCGGGGATATGTGATGGCGTGCCATCGACTTGCTCTAGTTATGTCTGTCCATACATGCAAGACCTTATTCCAGTTTTCTGAAATTTCTTCATATTTCTTCATATTACCATCTCATTTGCTTCAGATTCTTGATATGACAGATAATGAAATTGAGATGTTGGCAACACATCTGGGACATGACCCAAAAACTCATAAGGAAAACTACAGATTGGCACACTCTACACGAGAACTAGCACAGGTATGTTAATGTTTATGGTTCATTCTTTTATTCTGTATAGTTATTTTATGTCTCAAGGGGGTTACTATTATCACTCCGTCATCCATCAGTATCGGTAATTGATTGAATGCCTTACTCCTCCCACACTCTTGCAGGTATTTTTCTATGAAACGTCTCAACAGATGACCAGCAAGTGTGTTTGATATTCATATTAAGCTCCAAGAAATTAGGGCTGATAGTCGAGTGGTTAAGGAAATACTGGAATCGGTATGTCTGTCCATCTGTCTGACTTTTTGGGGGCACAATTTTGATGATGTACCATTTATTTTCTCCAAACTTTAAGGAATTATTTATCAATATGTGTGCTGTTCTTTTTTTTGTGATTTTCTGTATTATCAATTGACTTCTTATTGAAATAAAGCAATTTCTCACTTTGAAAAATACCAAATTTTAGGAAATTATTGTCGCACCTGCTTGCTTTTTTTTATACAATCCACAGTTTCTTTTTAAAACTTGCACAGCACGAGATCTCTGAATTTATCGAAAATGAGCAACATCAGACCATTAGCCCAGAATTATCTCCCTTTGAATTTTCCAAAGTTTATTAAATTCAGTTTGTTAACGCGATATAGTCCATATTTTTTGCTCAAAAATCTTTTCAGACTTGCACAGCATGACTATTGAAAAGAGCTTGAAAAACCAATGACAATGAGCAACATCAGACTTCAGGACCAGCATTATCTCTCCTTCGACTTTCATAATTGCCTACATATTCCATCCAATTCTTTTCAAACTTGCACAACATGTTGATATTGATGAGAGCTCAAATCCTTTTGAAAAAACAACAACCTTGGACTGGAAGTATCTGTCCTTGAATTTTCAAGGTCACAGTTTGTCATCACCCTCTGCAACATTTTTCGGCCCACTCTGTATCTCTTTTACCCTTGATTGGAACTCAATCAACTTACTACCATAACCAGTATGTTGCAGTATGGTTACATTTGTGTTTCAAAGTTCATCTTGCTTTTTAAGGTTTCACAACTGCTGCTTTTAGTAGAAGAAGGAGACGTCAATAAATGGAAGGGGAGAAAACTGTCGGAAATTCCTGTTGAAGGTAAGGAAAGTATAATCTTATTAAGTTCTTCTAGCAAGAATATTATATGTTGGCCAGGTGTCTAATTTCGATTAAGTCCACATTTTTGGTCTGATTCTTTTGAACTTGGACAGTGTTCTAAATATGGTTAAAACAGATAAAATTGCTCATTTTGAGCAATTTCATCTTTTTTCTTACATTAATTTAAAAATTGTCTGATGCATTTTTCCTGTGTTGAGTATCTTCAATGACAGATGAAAAAAAACATTTTACGCTCTTCACAAAAATGGTGGCGATGGAATATTTACGCAGGTATGGCTGATGGATTCCTTCCAATCCTTCACTGGGATATTCACAACTCTACTCTTTTACCCCTAAATATGATAAGGCGTATCTATGCTCAAACCTGGTCAATTCCACTATTGTTTGATAGGATCATAATAGACCAAATTTAAACATTTTAACAGCCAAGAATGCAGATTTCAGTTGAAAGACACAAAAAACAGAGCTCGTTATGAGGTGTCTCACCTGAATCTTCATTGTTTGCAGAAGTCTTGAAATGGTTGAAGGGGGTTGAAAGATTTAAATACGAAATTATGTAATATATGAATCATTAACTAATTTTCATGCTCAGGTGAGCTATTGTGACTGTACTGTGTCTGTCGGCATCCGTCAACATTTGCTTGTGAACACTCTAGAGGTCGCATGGTAGCCAGTAGGGTGACTCAGGCCCTAATGGGCCTCTTGTTGATTAACAAATTAAAAATTGTAAAATTCACCCCTTACATAACTACAGGGGATATCAATTTCCACACGCTTCTTTTATTTAATTGCATAAATACAGATCGAAGCTGCAATATGATTTTCTTGAAGTAGTCCATACGGATAGATAATGTAGATGAAAACTGAGGAAATTATTACTTTTTCAAGCACGAGTCAACTTTTCTTGCGATGTTCCAGGTTTGCTTTTGTTTTGTTTTGTTAAGAGACTGGGACCTGGAATAAGACACTGCTCTTCTACACTCATTCAATCCCACGAAACCTTAAGGTGTCAGCTTTCTAGTATTGAAGATGTGCAGATTTGGTCAATATTTCAGCTATAAAGTAGGTCCAGACCAGAATTTTGTCTTGTTTAGTTGTTTTTAAAGGTTTTGAATTATGCACCTGGGGTCAATGATAGCCCCATGAGGGTATTACTTGGCTTACTTGGTTTTTTTCTGGAACTAACTTATTCAGGCAATGTGGCAATTCTTGTTGAACTCAGAATACATGTTGATAAAAGTTTTGCGTACATGTTATGTTTACATGAACTTTTAATGGAATCAAAATGAAGAATAACTGTCACACAGGTATATGATAAGAAAATAAGACGCAGCTTATCCAATGCAGCTTGCTTCAGTATGAAATGTGCTTATAATTATTTATGTGATTGTTGAATATATTAGAATAATTGGGTCCTACAAATTGTGCTGGGTGCAGCTATTGGGTCTATTTATACAGGAAGTACCTTTGCAGCCATTTTGGATTCTTGTTTACCATGTGTTCAGGACCAGCAATATTTATGTTGAGAAAAAAGGGTGTTAATCTGTTAAGAAAAAAATTATCAGATGCAGAAAAAGCTGGCAGTTGTATACATTTCTTTGACAATGGCTATTTAATATATTTTGTAAATTATTCAACTTGTCTTCTTGCATCATTGTTATTGAATGACAAGAGAATATTTAACCAGATTTGGGCGTAAAGTAGGTGTTTGTTGCAAGTGGGATATTGCTCTGGCATTCTTCATGTGTGCAAGATGAAGGTACAATATCTAATTCCATGTCCCATGGATTTTTAGCTCACCTGAGCACGAAGTACTCATGGTGAGTTATTAGGATCTTTGACCATCCGTGGGCCATCCATCATCGTTCGTCTGTCAACAATTGCTTTAAATGACATCTCCTCCTAAACCACTGGCCAAATTTCAAAATAATTTCACACAAATGTTCATCTTATGGCCCTCTTCAAAAATTGCTGATGGTTCAAATTCAAAATAATTTCACATATGTTCATCTTATGGCCCTCTTCAAAAATTACTATTTTCGTTCTGCTACACTGATCAAGATGGCTGCCAGAGCTAAAAATAGAAATATCTGTCAATGATATCTCCTCGTAAGGGGATAGTTCAAATTCAAAATAATTTCACAGAAATGTTCAGCTTATGGACCTCTTCAAAAATTCAAAGTGCTGAAGGTGAACTATTGTGATCACTTGACGTCCTTTGTCTGTCCGTCTTTTCACAATTCTTTAAATGACATCTCCTAAACTACTGGATTGTTCAAAGAATGCCATTCCATGCAGAACTCTGGTTGCCACGACAAAAAGTGGAAATTTGATGGAGGGGTGGGGAGGGGGTTACTTGTTTTACATAGGCTTATATTGGGAAAATCAACAAAAATCTTGTTAGAATCTACCATGACCAAGACTTCCAAATCTGGACCTTTATCCAGATTATTCAAATTATGCCGTTGGGGTTAATAGGGGCCCCCTATGGGGGTACTTATTTTACATAGGCTTATAAAGGGGAAACCTTAAAAAAACCTCTTGTCTGAATCTACTAAAGACCAGGTCTTTCAAATTTGGTATGTAGTATCACCTGGTGGACTTGTTCTGCTTAAATGATTTCTGAAATACTTATGGCCCTTTACACATTTACTTTATTTGCAGCCAGTAGAGCATCCACAGGCCCTCTTGGGCCTCTTGTTACAATTGACCAATCAATTTAAGGAGCACCCTGATTGTCTGGAGCAGAACAGTAACTGTTTGAATATGTTGATTGGATTTTCTTTTATTAATTGATCAGGAAAATTGTCAATTTGATGATGTTCTGAACGGTAAATTAGATCGTAGGTTGTTAAATTACATTGTGCGGGTATATCTATGAATGCATTTTCTGTCATTAATTGGTCCATTTTTTCCCATTGGTGAAATAAGTCAATAACTCCTATAATTCAAAGGAGTTACTGACTTATTGCACCAAGGGTGCGATATTATATATGGCTCACTTGATATATGCAAGGACTGGTGTATATTCTTCTTAGATTTACCACTGGAAGTGCCAGAAGCCCCAGAAGATACTGAGGACGAAGGAGAAGAGGATTCCGTTGACAAGGATCTGGCTGATTACAGGCAGGATGACGGTACATGAGTTCATTACACTATTGTTTGGAAGGCATTTTATAATTCTCAAGTCTTTGTAACTTATGATGGATTATACCGTAATGTCCCGTAATATTCGGACACGATTAAATAATTATTTTTTTAAGTGTCTGAATATTTAGTATAAATATTTTAAAAAATGTCCGAAAGTTAAGGGACTTATGTCTAGGGAAAGAGTGTCAAATTTAAAAGGGTCATTTAAGGGTCCCTTTTAAGGGTCATTTAAGACGGCGAGTAACATATGATTATAACAAAACATAATATCGGGTTAACACCGTCATTATGTCGGCAATTATCTCTGCCAGTTAATAATTGTTTCGTTGTATCCCTTTTTCCCTATGCGATTGATTGGTTTTGAAAACTGATTTTATATCTCGCTAGACAGAAGTCCAAGAGAGCTTGTGTTGTCGCCCAGTTGTTGGCGTCTGTGTTGCTGTCCATGTTAGCAGTTTCAAGAAAGTGTTCACAACTACTATTCCCTTGCAGCTACAGTTTTCATATTTGGCACACATATTTCTTTGGACAGGACCTCTCCATCCATGTGAAAATTTTATTCCCTACAGCCTTGACCCTCAGCCTCTGCATTTTTTGTTCAGGACCTTTTAGTCAATTCATACGTTTTGTCACCTACAACCTTGACCCAAGCTTCTGCATTTAAGTTTTTAAAACTGTTCTATACCCTTTCAGATAAAGCTTTCATATTATACTGTCTTGTCATATCTCTATGCAACAATGCTATACATGTAAATTTGGTTGAAATCAGTTACAGCAATTCGAGTTTTACTCCCTTAAATTTCTGAAATTTACCAAAATATATCTGTGCAGTCCTTTAACTAAATTACTGCTTTTCAAAGCTTGTTGAAACCTTACATGGATATCTATATGATACACTGCTGTACATGTTCATTTGGTTTAAAATTGGCAAAAGCGACTCGAGAGTTACGTCCCCTTGAATTTCAGAATTTTACCAAAAAATATCTAGTCCATGTCACATAATCTCCATTGCAGCTTTTCAGAATTTGATGAAACGTTTTAAGGGTATGTATCCCTAGAAGACGCTTTACTAAATGTGCAGCAAAATACACTATCAAGAGCCCCTTCAGCTGGGGATCACAATTCTATGAATTTGCTTGTTTTGTCCTGAAGTAGTGTTGTATTATGGACACATAAAAAAATGCAAATGTTGAATATAAATTACACTTTCTATTTCATTATTTCCCTTCATGGTTTTCATCAAGGAAAACAAGTGTGGTTTATCCTAAGTGTTGAAATTTCTTGTTTTCCGTAATTATGAAAATGGTGTACAATGTAAATCTTGAATTTAGGATAAATAATTTTTTTTTCTTGATAAAGACTCATGAAATTGAGTGTGTAATTTTTATATTTGATATATAGTATTATTCCCTATGGATTACGTACAGTGTTAAATGATGGTTTATGATTTTTTTTTAGATAAGGAGACTGAAGAAATGGACTCTGAAACAATAGCTTCTCATACCAAACAAAGAAAGACAAAACATGGTGATTCTGATACAGACTCTGAATTTAACAACTCTGATAAGGAATCTGAAACAACAGAAATCCGTACCAATCAAAGAAAGAGAAAATATGATGAATGTGATACATCCACTGAGGAAACAGTTTTAAACAAAAAAAGAAAAAAACGTTGGAGTGAAAATGAAAACAAAATTTTCAAAAGACTTTTCTCTCAGTTTGTTATGAGAAAAACAATGCCTCCAGGATCATTGTTAAAAAAAGCTGAGAAAGAATTATGCAGAACTGTTGCACAAATCAGAACAAGGGTGCACAATATCATTTCTGGAAAACAAGTTCTTTAAGGCCTAAAAAATTGTCTGCTTTAGCAGAACTCTTGATAATAGGTGTAAACTCAAATCTTTCTGGTAATATATTAAGCTTGCCGTTACAATAGTACGGAGAGCTATTGCTATATCCTCCTCGTCCATCGTTGCTGTCAGCATCCGCATTTGGTTAAAGTTTACCTGCAAGCTCCCTGTGTGGTATCGGGGCACTTTGATAAATAGATTATATCCACTGCATGTTTACTTGCATGTCATAAGAGGCAACAAATATGAAACATTGGCCGAGCCCCGATAGCTCAGCCGGTAGTGACGTAGGCTAGTAATTAAGGGTGTTGAACCGTGTGAGTTCGAACCCCGGCTCGGCCAATTCTTTTCCCACATTTGGCAAAGGTCATTGTGACTTGAGTCATTTGTCTGTCTTCCATCGCTTGGCTACATATGGGTAGATAGTTTATGTCAAAAACTAGCCAGTTGCTTGGGAAGAATATTGTGCGGAGTCCTGGTGAGAGAAAGCCAGGAAATGCATGGTTTTGTGAACTGGCTACCGTGATATAACTGAAAGACTGCTGAAAACGGCATTAAACCCAAATAAATTAATAAATAAAATACCTGCAATCTAACTCTAGAGGCCACATGTTTAGCATTATCTTCTTCAAACTTTCCCAGAATGATGTCCTTGACAAAATATCTGTCAAGTTCAAAGCTGGGTCAAAATAGAAGGTCACTAGGTCAAAGTTTCGATAATGGGTTACTGGGTTACTCCAGATCAAAAAGTAGGTCACTAGGTCAATTTGTAGAAAAAGCTTGTATGCTCTTCCGAGACCACATTTTTGTCCAATCTTCATTAAAGTTGGTCAGAGTGTTGCTCTCAATGATATCTCAGCCAGGTTAGATAATTATGTCAGTTCAAAAAGTATGTGACAAGGTCAATTTGTTGAAATAGCTTTTGTGAAGTCCAGAGGCCACACTTTTGGTCCAACGTTCACAAAACTTCTGATATTTCTGAATAAAGGTTAGTTTGGGTCAAATATTAGGTCACTAGGTCAGTTTGTTGAAAAAACTTGTGTGCACTTTACAGGCTGCATTTTTGGTCCAATTCTTATGAAATTTGATCAGATTGTTTCTCTCAATAAAATTTCGGCCAAGTTTGATAAATGGGTTTATGTCAGATCAAAATGTAGGTCACTAGGCCAATTTGTTGTTCAACATAGCTTTTGTCCACTTTAAGAGTAGAATCGGTACTCATTTTACATAGGCCGACTATGCATCTTCATCTAGGTGACTTACTAAGTTAATACTTAGTTGAACCATACACACTGTCTGCACAGATTGTGAAAAGAAACTCAGGTGAATGATACATGATCATCATGGTTCTCTTGTCCTCAAATGCAGAAAATTGTCACTTAAATGACTGATGCAGTTGAGACAGTGACATTGGCCCTGGGGGCGTAATCAAGGTAGCTCTGGCCAATACCTGTTTTCAGACCTAATCAGACATTTAACCCTTTCCCCCCCGTGAAAACGACCTTTAACAAGTTTGCCATAGAGGCTTTTGAAAACGCTGTGGGGAAAGGAGAAATTGCTTGTACAACCAAAATCTCCATATCCCACAATGTTTTCTACTCTATTAGAAAATTTTACCTAGATCTATCAACATTTTGGTTTTTGTCCTTCTTCAGCCACTTTCAAATTGGAAGAGTCCAAAAATCCCATGTATGGAAAAGGGTTAATGGGCATATCTCTTCTGCCAACAGCATTACAAGCATTTTATATCAAATATGATGTTTTGGTGTTTTGAAATAGTTATATTATACTTTTTGGGCAGACCAGTTTTGCCCAGGCCACAGCATTGTCTAATGTATGTTCTTCCCACACAGTATTATATATCAAAATTTGCATATAAATGTATGAGAATTTACTGAATGTATTAACTTTTGAAGTTGGCTAAAGTTTCATGTTAATTTTTATTCTGTCCAGAAAGAATTCACTGGTGTAGATATTTTATTTTAGAATTATGCCAAAGCCTGGCATTTCCCTCATTTTTGAACAAGTAATTTGTATGCTTATGTACTGAAGACATTTCCAAAGATTTTGCTCAACTGAACTTGCCATTATAGAAAACTCAAATTATTTTAGTGAACATAGAAAGAATGGATTGATATTCGCTTGATTTCATCAATTCAGAATTTAGGCTGAGCAACTTCTGATCAACAAAAAACACATAATGTATGGTATTGGAAATATTCATTTCTAGTTTTAAAACTTAGTTCTAGATGAGCCGTAGCATTGGAAATGACCCAGGAATACTTTTTCATATTTCTTGAAAGGGACATATTTTTTTGTGGCACCGGTTTTCTGTCCGCCAGTCTACAATTATGTGGACCCTAGGGTGGACATTGTTTATACAGTCCACAGTTTTCAATCGATTCTTTTAAAACTTACACAGCATGTGTACATTGATTAGATCTTGGAATCTGATGAAAATGAGCAGCATGAGACTATTAGGTCCAGAATTTTCCAAAATTTGTCACATTCAGCTTTTAAATGCGATATAGTCCATATTTCAATCAAATCTTTTCAAAATTGCACTGCATCTGTATATTAATATGAGCTTGAAATCTATAGAAAATGGGCAACATCAAACTATTATGCCCAGAAGTCTGCTTTGTAAATGTGATTGAGTCAACATATTCCACCCAATTCTTTTCAAACTTGTACAAGCCAGTGTCCCAGTCTTTACAAGACACCTCGCCATCTGCTGAGTCTTTTCTTTAAGTTATTGCAAAGCTGTCGGCACTTGAAATGGCTTGCAAAGTAATGTGTTAAGTAGAAATTGATTGTATTATAGAAACAGTGTATTATGGAATATGTAAAGGGTCGCATTGGTGTTTTCATATTAACTCATTATTGCTTAATATGACATATTGCATCTGTTCAGCTGATGACTTTTGAAAATTGTGCTGCCAATGGAGATATTGCTCAATTTTAGCAATATATCCTTTGGCAATGATTTTTATGCCCCCCTTTGAAGAAGAGGGGGTATATTGCTTTGCCAATGTCGGTCTGCCTGTCTGTCTGTAGACCAAACGGTTTCTGATCAATAACTTAAAATCAAAACAGCCTACAGTGCTCATATTTGGTATGTAGGTTGGTCATGAGCAGTAGATGACCCCTTTTGTTTTTCAAGTCAGTAGGTCAAAAGTCAAGGTCACTCGGTGCATTTAAGGTCAATAATAAACAGTTTCCGCTCAATAATTTCCGCTCATTAACTTAAGAACTATACAACCTACATCCCTAATATTTGGCATGGAGGTTGGTCATGAGCAGTAGACGAGCATTATTGTTTTTCAGGTCAGTAGGTTAAATGTTAAAGTCACTAGGTGCACTTAATTTCAATATAATTTGGTATGGGGGGCATACATGTTTTACAAACATCTCTTGTGTTTACTTGAAGCAGATGACTTTAAAAAAGCTTTTAAGCATGTGAAAAAACATTCAGTTCTGTTTTTATGATATTTGAATAGGTTAAAAAAGCATTGTGGCAAAAGAAGAAATTGCTTGTGACAAGCAATTTCTCCTTTTACCACAATGCTTTTTGAAAGTCATCTGCTGCAAGACCCAAAAATGTGGCATTAGGTAGTAATGAGTTAAGTATCTTCTGTACAAAGGAAAGGTCTAAACTTCTCCATGTTAGACAAGTCATTAACCAGTTACCTAATGCAGATGAAATTTTGACGCCTCTGCAGCAGACGACTTTTGAAAAATTTGTGACAAATGGAGAAATTGCTCATTTATTAGCAATTTCATATTATGTTTTCAACCTTTATTAAATGATTAATTGTTTAATCATAGATACTTTTGTAATTTTGTGCTTGAAGTTTCAATGCCATCTGCAGTTGATTTCTAAAAACAAGGAAAGGGTTAACTCCTTACAACCTAACGCCACATTTTTGCATCTTGAGACAAAAAGACATTGTGACAAAATGAGAAATTGCTTGGCACAAGCAATTTCTCCTTTTGTCACAATGCTTTGCTTTATCTATTCACATATCATAAAAGCAGAACTGAAATGTATTTCACATTTTTACAAAAACTTTTTAAAGTAATCTGCTACAAGATGAAAGATGTCTTCTGGAGGTTGTGAAGAGTTAAACCATTTGTAGTAATAATCTCTCTCTACAATAGAGAATTAGCTGTACAATCCATGTAAATAGTGTCTTCCAACAGGCTCTCTTGGTTATATAATGGTTTTTAATGGACTAAACTAAAAAAAATAGACTCATATTTTTTGGCTTCTGATTGGTTAAAAATAATTTACAATCTTGGCTAAAAAGAATTACTTATAATTCTGGCTTCTAAATGGTCAAAATTTTACATAGTCGAATATTGACCAGTCAGAAACCAAACTAATTATTTGTTTTCTGAATTGAGATTGTAAAAAAGCGATAACGTTGGGGACTACAAAGTTTATATAGAGTTGTCATTAAAAAAATTTGATCTATACTAATATTGTTAGTTGAGGGCGAAAAAAACATATATACATGTATGCATGTATCTTGACATAGATTGTATCATGAACTTAATTTTTAAAATGTCTGCACAAACAACACGCAATGTAATAGAAGGAATAACACTTTTAAAATATCACCGGAAGTATACCTGTACTTTCAGTAATATTTTATAGTCGCATTTTTAGTTCACCTGAGCACAAAGTACTCAAAGTGAACTATTGTGATTGCTTGCCGTCCGTCCGTCCATTCACAATTTCCTTAAACAACATCTCCTCCTAAACTATGGGATGGAATCTAACCAAACTTGGTAGTAATGATCCTTGGTTCAAGGTCTTTCAAAGTTGTTCAAAGGATTCCATTCCATGCGGAACTCTGGTTGGTATGATATTTGATTCAGGTTTTCCAGTTGGTGTGATATTTGGCCCAGGTCTTCCAAATTTGGTATGTAGCTTGATCTAGTGGACCTCTACAAAGATTGGCCAAATTATAGCTCTGTGGTACAAATTGGCCCCATCCCGGGGGTCAGTAGTTTTACATAGGGAAAAATCTTAAAACATCATCTTGTCGGTAACCGCTTGGCCTAGGTCCTCCAAATTAATATTTAGCTTCATCTAGTGGACGTCTACCGAGATTGTTCAAATTATAGCCCTGGGGTCAAAATGGCCCCATCCCGGGGGTCAGTAGTTTTACATAGGGGAAAATCTTCTTGTCAGTAACCGCTTGGCCCAGGTTTCCAAATTTGGTATGTAGATAAGTCTAGTAGACCTCTACCAAGATTGTTCAAATTATAGCCCTGGGTTAAGAAATGGCCCCACCCGGGGGTCAGTAGTTCTTCACAGGTTCATATTGGGAAAATCTTAAAAAGTCTTCTTGTCGGTAACCGCTTGGCCCAGATCTTCCATATTTGGTATGTAGTTTAATCTAGTGGACCTCTACCAAGATTGTTTAAATTATAGCCCTGGGGTAAAAAATGGGCCCACCCACGGGGTCAGTAGTTTTATATGTAGGGAAAATCTTAAAAAATCTTCTTGTCCGAAACCGCTTGACCCAGGCCTTTGATATTTGGTATGTAGCTTTGTCTACTTGACCTCTACAAGATTATTCAAATTATAGCCCATGGGTCAAAAATGGCCCCACCCGGGGTCAAGGTCTTCCAAATTTTGTATGTAGCTTAGTCATTTAATTGAGGTCTGTCAAGGTTATTCAAATAATGAAATTATACCCTTGGGTTAAAAAATGAGAGCATGGGATATCAGTTGGTATATATGGTCCCTGAGAGCACTTGGCTGTTGTGCAAAACCATTATACTTCTACTCAAAGGAGTGCAAAGAAACTCAGGTGAACGATATAGGACCATCCTCTTGTTGTATTTAAAGAGTCTTCTGCTGTAATAACAATGTTCTACACCTACTAATGTATAACTCTTACAGATATGTATATATGTACAACATTTTATAATAACATAGTTATCAATATGTTAACTACAGTTTTAACATTCTAGGAACAGAAGTGTTGATCTAGTCTTTATGAATGATATGTAGAAAATAAGTCGTCAGATAAAATTTGGACTCTTTAATGCCACAGAATTATCTCAATCTACATGGACATAGAACACCAATATTTAAAATAACAAATGAACGATATATGACCCTTTGTTTGAGAAAGCTTTCAATGATTTTTGCAGATTTATTGTTTGTAGATTGAGTGAAAGAGTAATAGCAGTCATTTCAGAAAAAACAAAGCTTATGTGTATATAGTCAAACTGATTACCTAGTGTTTCTTATTAAAATTAGTTCAATTTCTATTTGTGTTCTCCGTTGTAATTTCAACCACTTTAACCTGATCTCTCACATACACAACATTTGTTTAATCAACAGATCACCAGTGAAAACATTGTGATAAAAGGTGCCTATAATGAGCAGATTCTCCTTTCCTTCATTTTTCAGTCCAAAGTTGTCATTAGAATTGCATATTTTGGAAAGGTTGACCCAGTGACGGTCAATATGTATAACGTTCAGCCAATCACAACGCGCCTTACATAAATTTCATGACCAATCAGAGAATGGCTTTCTAACCGGTTAGGTCTTTCAGCTGATTAGAAACTTCAATAGAATTATACAGTATTATTTATTATAAACAACATCTCAATATTAAATATATATCTTAATAATAAAAAGATACTATATACAGAAATTGCAGTCCAATATCAATATAGGTCAAATAGATTACCACCAACAAAATTAAATTTTGTTCGGGGTTTTACGGCATACTTTAGATTGTCGATAGCTTACTATTGACAATTACTGTTGATATGCTAGATATAAGGTTACATACGATACTACATAGTTATACTTTACCATTGTAACCTAACACAATGTGTACAGATATATTCTCGATAGAATTAAATTCTATTAGAGCTTTTTAATTAGGTTGAATTTGACCGATACTATAAGCAAATTTATTTGCGCTATAAGCGGTGTTTGGCTTAATATATTGGTTTTACAAATGGTAAACAACCATAGTTGCACTCAATTTAATGTATATGCTGAGATGCAATGCGCCCTCTGTGTCTCGGACCAGATGGTTGATTAGGATAAGCCAATATTCACTTTAAGTGAATGGTTTATAATATATAGCTGCATAAGGTTAAATAATCAACACTTTAAATGATCCCCAGTCATATCGACCAATCAGCCTTACCTCCCATACTGGAAAATTATTTGGAGGGGATGGTAAAGGCACGTTTAGAACATCTGCTTGAATAAAAAAATATATTAAACCCCTGTCAATCTGGCTTTAGAAAGGGGAGGAGCACGTTGGATCAGCTCGCACGTCTGCAACATGGCATAAATTCAGCAAAAAATAGAGGACACTCAGTCCTAGCAATCTTTTTAGACCTACAATGCAGCATTCGATCTAACCTGGCATTTAGGTGTTTTAAACAAATTGAAAAAACACGGAATAACAGGAAACTGCTTTCAATATCTGAGAAACTTTCTTGAGGGCCGGAAAATTCAAGTTACGGTTGGGGGAACCCTGTCAGTCACACAAACTGTAGACAGAGGAACCCCCAGGGGGCCATATTATCCCCTCTGCTATTTTCTATTCTGATAAATGACTTGCCTGATAAACTAGAGGGGACAGGCATGGTTACTAGCCAATTTGCTGATGATTCTGGCACTTGGCTAAGGGGAGTCAACTTAAACCTGATGAAGACTAGAGCTCAAACAGGACTTGACTCAATATGGGGTTGGGCAAAAGAATGGGGTTTTAAATATAGTCAAACAAAAAAGAGGTACAGATTTTGGCTCTGATGAAAACAGCCTCTTGCTTCTATATTAAGTCTCTCATTCGTCCAAAAATAGGTTATGGGGCTCAAATCTATTCATGTGAAACACCATTAGTTCTAGAAAAAATAGATATTTTACAGAATAAGGCTCTCAGAATTGCCTTCAGAGCAGAACACTCCACACCAGGCTACATGCTTGAGGCAGAGGTGGGTATAATCCAATTAAATTTAAGACGGGAAGATCAGTCAGTTAAGTACTGGGCCAGGGCTCGGGAAGGATGGGAACCCTGTGAATAAACTCATTGGGACCGGATACCACATCAGATACAAATATGAGAAGAAGGGTCATGTGGCTATGCCATTTGGTGCTTATGATCAGGATCTGGTGGAGGAGTTCGGTCTAGGTGGATCACTGTGGCAGATTTTAGGCCTAAACTGGATCCGCCCTGGACGCTTCAAAAATCCCGATATCAGGTTATCACTATCAACCGAGTTCAATAAAAGTGATTTAACAGCATTCATAAAATCTATCACAGCAAATCACATTGACCGGTATTATGCTGAACATACTCAAATTTATACAGATGGTAGTAAGGATCCCGATTCCGGGAAAGTTGCAGCTGCATATGTCATTCCGTCCCTTCAGATACAGTATTCTGAGAGACTCAGCAACAATTTGTCAATCTACACAGCTGAACTTATCGCGACACAAAAATCTATGTGCTGGATATTAGAAAATAAACCAACAAAGATTGCTATACTTTTGGATTCACTTTCAGCTCTTACACCACTAAAAAATAATAATAGCAGATCAAGGCCACATTTTTGTGTCGTCTGCTTTTGCAGGGCTGACGACACTTAAGCGATCCAAATGTCCGTCCGCGTCGGCGTTAGCAATTTGCGTTTAAGTTTTAAGTTTGACCCTATAGAGGCAACACATTCCCAGGTCTGCCTTGTTAGCCTAATTTTCATCAAACTTGCTCAGAGTAATGTCCTTGACAACGTCTCTGTTATGTTGGAAACTGGGTCATGTGGGGTCAAAAAAGTAGGTCTTAAGGCCTAATCTTCGGGAAACATAATGAACACTCTAGCAGCCACATTTTTAACGTAATCTTCTTGCTCATTAAGAGCTATCAATCTCGGGTGAGTTACTCAATGGCCATCATGGCCCTTTTGTTTGCAGGAAAGATTGAAAAAATCAAGTTCCCGTTGAAGCTGGTGTTATCTAAGATTCTTTTGAACCGTTTGGGTTCGAAACCTGGCTCGGGCAACATTCTTTCCGACTTTTGACGAAGGTCATTGTCTTCCACCTCTTGAATACCAATATGTAGTTTATGTGGAAAAGTAGCAAGTTGCTTGGGAAGACTTGTATGGAGTACTGGTGAGAGAAAATCAGGAAATGCATGGTTAGGTGAACTGGCCGCCGTGAAATGACTGAAATACTGTTGAAAACGGCGTTAAACCCCATTAAATCAAATCTAAGATTCTTATGTCTTTTCCCCTGTATTGTAGTAGCGTCTTATAGCATTTGTATCCACAGGCGACCTTTTTTTTTACTGACAACTCTTGTATCACAGTTATAACTAACTTATTCCTGTTTAACCGGTGATTATTATTAGTGATATCGTTCAATAAATCGTTATCTGTAGAACTACAGTAATGCCGAATGTTAAAGAGGGAAAGTTACTGCTGTTTTATTTAAATCTGGTAGTTGCGAAAACCTGAGGATTGAACCCACAAATGCACACGACAAAATTTATCCCGGCCCACAGGGACAGTACAGCAGGAAAAGAAGTTCTCATTCTAGTGGAGAACTTGATTCAACGTGACGAGAAGAGTTTTTGAAAAGAAAACCTGAAAATATAAGCGACAATTACTTTTACCATAACGGTTTGTTAACTTTTTTAAAGTGATAGACAGCCAAGCTAATGTCATGTATTCATTGTATGTTCATCCGTTATCTTTATAGCCAATTCAAGCTTCTGTAGTGACGCATTCTGTCCGTCCATTGTTCGTAAGTTTGAATGCAGGCTCAACTAGCGTTCTTCTCAATGTTTACAAAAGTAATTGCCTTGCGTATTTTGTTCTGCGCATCAGCTCAATGAGGAAAACCTCTTGAGCTGCTTGAAAAAATGTTAGAGCGTAACTGTATAAGAAAATCAGAAACAGATTGAAAGGTTATTATCATCTGTAGTTTCCTCCGATTATCGATGATAGCACGATTACATAGAGCTGTGGGAATTATCAAACAAAATTGATATAATATACGCACATGTATAAGACTCGTGGGAGATATGAAACATAAACATATATTCACAACATGCCGTTTATGACTGAGAAAGCACACCTACACTATCACTCTCACAGAAAATGTATGTATGTTTTCCTGCACAAATGCAGACACGTTCAAAGACACATATACACACATTGGGTATAAGCATTTGTATAGGATTCCATTCACAGAACTAAGATACCGGGTGATGTTAATTACTGGGGATATTCTACCCAAATGTATAGTCCATTCATAGCTTTCATCGTTGGTTCAGCATGTCATTAGATACCCACGAAGAACAAGATACGAAACATGAAGTGGTTGGAAGAGTACTAATACGTATTACGCATATAAATATAGAACGGAAAAGCAGATAGACATGCATAAAGTGAGACAGAGTTAGGACATATATGTACATGATCATAGGTACATTGGTTAACTCTTCGTTGCCTAGCGACGACATATTACGTCCTTGCAGCAGATGACTTTTGAAATGATTGTGGCCTCATTTGGCCACAATCTTTTCAACTTTATTTGATAGTGTAGAGGCTAATCTAACTCTATACTATTTGGAAAGGTTTATCATTTGATCATTTTAATTTGCCTCTCAAGCAACAGGACAGTCTTACGATTTTCACGTCTTACAATTTTCACAGCCCCGAAAATTGTCAGATCTTATATATCGCACAGTCTGAAGATTCTCACGCTACACCGGTCACGTTAGTTCTAGAAATATCTTTCTCGGACAGGCTTTGACTAATAAGGGTTGACAGTATTTCCATTATATTGACAGGAAATACTTGGGCCATGTATATATAATCTACGACAAATAATTGGGCCACATATATCTACGACAAATAATTGGGTCACATATATAGAGAACGTCCTGTATAAACTTGACATGACATTGGGTCCAAGGTCTGAGGCCCAATATTGTCATTGGGTCTGACCCAGCTATTATGTCTTACTATGATGTGGATATATTTGTTGAATGTTGAAAAGTGCTGATATATATTGGTGGATGCAGATGTTTAAGGCTGTATACAATCTTTTTTTGTAAATCTTTCGTTTCTAAGTGCACTCCTTCACTATGGTCCCAATAATTATGTTTAAAAGACCAGTCCCAATATCCCGTCAAGTTTAAGTATATACGTTTAAAATGTCTGATGATATGCAATAGCATTGAAAGCGCTAACGCAAATAAACGTAAAAAACTGGATTTCTAATTTATTTTTTAATATATTCTGTATCCACGCAAGGACTATATCATTATGTTTATATATATATATATATATAAAGGTGGAAATCCGATAAAAAACAGTTTTACTACATTTTAAATTTATAAAGAATGACAATATATATAGACAAATTCCTCAACCGGTTTCACTTTTTGATCATCAGGAGGATTGTTCTTCCACTATGACGTCAACGTCGTCAATGACGACGGCAAGATGGCGGCGCCCAGCGTAATTTGTAGATGACGTCATTACAGTGACCCTTTCCTAGATAAAATTAAAATAGTACAGAATACGCAGAACTGTATGTTTTTTCGACAAACTATTCGGTAGGGACAAGTATACTATACCTGTTTACAATTTCTAGAAACTACTCATCCTTGCAATGTTGGTGTTCACCATGATATAAATATGTATAGATATACACTATCGATACTACTTGGGCTGTTGACATCTACTTTGGAGAGACATCGCAGTTGGTATGTACAAAAAAAGTTTATTCGTAGTTGAGTTTGGCGTTCATATGCTTTAACTATGTACCAGGTAGGCACGCATTTGTAAACAAAGTAGAACCAGATCAGACTATTTCCATACAAGCCGTTTGACCAGGGTCTGCTCCGTTCGCTTGTACAACAATAAAGATCCGATCAGCCAATGTCTGTCATGGCCAAACATGTGCCATCAGATAAATGAATACGCATTGCTACGTCTTTGCAAACGGAGTAGACCCGGATTAGACGGGCCATATAGGAACCGTCCAATCAGTGTTTGCTCTGTTTGCTTATGGTATAATATAAATATGATTCTACAGTTTTAGACATGGCCAAATTCATGTGACTGTGGGTGATATAACAAATTAATGTACTCAATATTCATGACATCATTGTTTCCTACATGAATATTCATACATATTATATTCAAATGGGATTATCTTAAACAACTTTAAACGAAAGGCACAGTGTCTGACATGTGTATTAATTTGCTATTTTACCCTTACCATGATGTGAAAAATGTCCGCGCAACTTTGGTCCTGGTGCAATTTTGACCACTGCCGTTTAGATCATGAATTTGGCAATCTATTGATCGACTGTTACATTGCGTTTCATCTGGATTTAAACTGTTTGTAAATAAAGAAGAATTCCTTTATTTATTTACAAACCCGTGTAAAGTACAGTATACTATCTATCCCCTCACCTCCTCGTAGATGGGCCTGTGGTAACACACGAAAATAAGTTGGCTCCAATGAGACGTGTTTGAAGTCGCATCCGTATTCACACTGTTGGACTCAATGTTAATCATTTTATTATAAAATTGAAGAAACTTGCAGCAGTCGAACACAATTTTCAATTTTCATTTTTTCTTTAGAACATTAAATTTGCTCCTATGGAGCTAATGATCTATTTATAACAATGGTTTCAAAATGTGACTTACAGAGGCGCCAAAATGCGTCACTTTGAGGTAATGTGTTAAGAAAGATGTTAAGTGTGTTATTATTGAAACCGAAATGTTCAAAATAACGGTTTATTTTGAACGCATGCGTAAACAATGGTAGGTGGTAAATGTGTGTATAGTCAAACAACTAGGTCTGACGGGTCACGGGTTCGCCGAGTCCATTTATAAGGGAGATCAGCATATCAGACATCCACGTGCTATTTTTTTTAAAAAAAGATTTAGTTATAGGTACAAACAATAAGTTGATTAGTTATCGGAAACATAACGTAGTGGATAAGTCGTAGGGTCATAAGGAAGTATATGATCAGGAAACATTTTATTAAAGCGGGTTCGAGTTTCGCATCAACCTAAAACATTTTTATTTTGCTAAAAAGATATTAAGGATTCTATTATTACTTAGTAGTATATTTCGATTGATTTTTGCCCTTTTATTTCCAATTTCATTTCAACCAGCATATTGTTATATATCTACCATGAATTACCTCTAAACTGGACACACCAAAAAAATAAGTCATTCTTGGCATTTAAGGCAGGTGGCAGCATAATTTAGGAAAAGGGCAATGCAGAAAGCTCCCTTAAGAGCATTTTGTATTAATTTTGTTCTGTATTAAGCAGCTACCTGTCTAAAAAGCTCACTTTCGGCCTTACTGAATGATCGGTTCATAGACGTACGTTTTACTGCAATTCATTTCAATAAAATTAATTTTCTCCCTCACTGGCAGCGTCCGTCTCGGATTCGTCAATTTAATTATCATGTCAGGTCTGAAGTATTCTATGATTCATCTATAATAATGTCTGATGCCCAATATGTCATTTCAATGTCCTCAACGCGAGTAGTACATTGACGAACATGTGTTTAAATGGTCAGTTATTATACAGTATGAACTAAAACAATGCTTTACTATTCACTCAAGATTAAAAAAACGTTTTAAGGTCAACGTGGGATTCGAACTCACGCTTAATAAAAACAACTACTCTCGCAATGCCTTCTGAGTACCTATGGTTTACATACTGCGCTAAACTACTGACAACAATTCTGCCTTCATTTTTATCTAATATACTAAACTCGGCTGTTTAACAAATGGTCAGAGAACGTGCGGAATGCTGCTCTCCCTAAAATATGGACTCGGCTGACCTTTGACACGTCAGACCTAGTTGTTTGACTATAGCTTTTACCTTTTTGGTGCCAAATAAGTTTTATCTGCAAACAACGTCGTTTGTTTGACACGTGTCTGTAATTTCTTTCCCAAAACCTGTGCCAAACAGTTTGGATCCTGGTGAGACATTGAGTTACTCGGCGTCTCATCTGTATTCAAAATATGTTCAAAGTTAAATGTTTATTCGTTCAGTTTGACATGCATTACTAATAATAGGAATAGTCTCTATTGTACTGTTTGTCTTAATAATATAAACATTTAATGTGTATGCTCGTTTCAGATACAAAATGGCCTGGGCCGATATATTTTACCCTGGTAACCCTGGTAGGCGCAACACAGTCGTACAACTCTACACAGAAATTGTGACCATGATGGATGGCAATTTCATGCGTACCAACGACCTTATAGATGTTATACACAAACACCTGCCGGGGAAGAGATTTCTAAAGATCGCTGTCAATCAGAAGGAAACCATCAGAGAAAACTGTGACGTATTCATTAACAAAATAAATGAGATTCAGAAGTACCTGAAGGAAAAGAAGAGACTGATGAAACAAGAACTAGAACCTGATCTGTATAGAAAGATTATGGACACTAAAGTGACGTTTGCAGAAAAACTGGAGTTAGGCCGGAAAATAGGTAGTGTCACACTGGGCAGCATCGGTGGAGTGACTGGCATCGCTGTATGTGCAACCATGTCAAAGGGCAAGTTCTTGGTCTCATTAGTTGAGAAATTTGGGAAGTTTCGTGCATGCGCCGCTGCGGGGATTGTTATTGGTGTAATATTCTTGGGAATCGACATGATCGCAAGCGCAATCATCGGGGCTGTAGAGAGGAGCCAGTTGGAGGAATCGATCGAGGAGTTAGAGGAAGCAAAGAAAACATTCAAGCCCGCATCTTATGAGTATTGTAAGAAAATAGAAAGAGTGGGAATACTGATAGAAATATCATGCGAATAAATGAACAAGCCCTATCCCGTTGTCTACACAGAATCAAAACATCTTTGATAATTTACTCTGACTACTAGGCGGGGGGTAATGTAAGCACTGCGACAATCATGGTTGAGTCATTGTATACCAGTTGTGTCATGTTGCTAGATTATCTTCAAAATAAATTGTACACATTCTAGTGTTCTCCTCTTGGAGCCCTCTTGTCTGGACCTACACCGATGGCAAATGTCCATACACTTGGTTTTTTTCAAAGGGTTCACCTGATAGTGAAAACTGTGGATAAGCTCCGACACTCCTGAGTCTATTACATTTTCAAGTATTTAATTGGCCATATTTTGAGTTCGCTTAAATGTTGACCAATCAGATGCATGGGATTGAACTCAGACTCAAGCAAATGTTTTATAACCTGGAGACTTGGATGAGAAATGAGCAAATTTTCCATCTAGACTTATTGTACAGCACATGATATTTCATCCACGACATTGTATTTTGTACACGACATTGTATTTTGTATGAATCCATGTTTATGTAATTTAGATAATTGTTCTTAAAGGAGTGTTGTTTAACCCAATCCCTCATATTGACGCCTCTATAAAAGTCACTTTCTGAAACCATTGTGGTAAAAGCCCCGGTAACCCTGGTAGGAGCAACACAATCGTACAACTCTACACAGAAATTGCGACTATGATGGAGCAAATGCTCTATTTATCACAATGGTTTCAAAATTGCACAATTCTAAAAATAATCATTTTCTCTAATAAACGCTACCTTTTGGTAGATTAGTTCAACGAGGTTGGGTCTAAAATAGCCTATGAGGTAATGGGTAAAACGAACAGTGCCCACTGTGCGTAAGGGCTAATTAACATATTATCTGATGAATATTCATATTAACGTGCGCACGTAGGATATACACACCTCATTAGCTAATAATTTGTTTAGTACGTATAAGTGGATGTTCAATCATGGCAGCCACTTTAGAATGGAAGGTACAGTTGAACTTCGACATCTTGAACTGCAATGGATCATACAAATTACGTCGAGATTACAGAGGTCGAGTCATCCGATTACTGATCTGAACAATAGTACAAGTTGACAGCTTAATGCAGGTCTTTAAGTAATGCTGAAAGCTCCTATATGATATTTCAGCATTACTTGAGACCTGAATTAATCTGTAACATGTGTTTCTAGAAATGCACAGTGACACATTTCCTCCTGGACTATTTTTAGACCCAACAGCTTAGAATTAATCTACCGAAAAGGAGCCTTAACTATACAAAAGGAGAATTTCAGAATTGCGTAGATTTGAAACCGTTGGGATAAATAGAGCATTTGCTCCTATAGGAGCAAATGCTCTATTTATCACAATGGTTTCAAAGAGTGAGTTTTACAGAGGCGCAAAAGGGGGTTAGTAGGAAAGATTGTGTTAATAAAATCTCTTATTTACATCACTCACATTCATTTAATGTGCACATAGACGTATAGCCTTTTAATACTTTACCTATTGAATATCATTGTAAAAATACAGACTTGATGAACATCGACATTGTGACCAACTGGATGTTTGACCATGGCGGAAATTGTAGAACTAGGTCTATATTGTTTTATCAGCAACTGGAGCAGACCCTGATCAAGCGGGTCATACAGGAGTCGTCTGATCTAGGTTTACTCTCCCTATACGTCAGAAGTGTCCTCTTTCAGGTACAAAGTGCTAGATTGTAGCATCAATGTTTCATTTAGAAATAATTCATATTGTGTATCCCGAGAAGCTAAAAGTCTAGATACAATAAGTATCTTCATCATAAAACTTAGAAAATTCATTTCAATAAAACAATCAGTTTCTCGGTATCACAAATCTAGAAATGTAATATATTTTCTCATTATTCAAAACCTAGAGACAAGATTTTTTCTTTATCAAAAACAGAGAATTTCTTTTTATTAAGCCCAAAGAAATGACTCATCTTCGTAAAACCAAATTATTATTATTCAACATCAATAACAAATGTTGTCTTTTATTGAAAACCTAGAACTTATGTGTAAGTAATGTCGTCACATATTGTCTTCTGTTTTTGATGATTATGATTGTTTGAGTTTTGTTTAACTTCGCTGGGACACATTATGGTCATATATCGCCGATATGTTTTTTTTAATTAACGTTTCTGTTTGTTGAAACGTAGACTCTATATAAATTATCTCTGTATTAAAGCTCTGTATTAAGAGAACATATGTTTTATTTAATAATGTTTATCATCCTCTTTATCAAGTATCTTGAACTCATGTTTCTTTATACCGTTTAAAAACAAACGATGTATGAGTATCTTGCAAACAGTGTAGACCCAGATCAGACGTCACGTCTGAGAGCTACTACAGTAAATAGCTCTAAAGCAAACACATAACAAATAAATAACTCTGAGTCTTAAAGCCAGCTAATAGCTTAATGCAGAAGGTGGATTATGCAGAAAGCCCTTAGGAGATATAAAGCATACATGTATATTTATATTTGATATAAAGCAGTTTGTATACTCTCAGTTGAAAATAAAAAAGGTGCATGTAACCAATTATGAGCTGTCTTTGAATGTGTATTTGGCCATTTTAACGAGTATAACAAAAATCTCACACAAACACATTTAACTGAATAAACGTGGAGTCCTTAACCCCTTACTCCATACATTTTACACGCCGGCCTATTAACAAATAGAGCTGACCAATAACAGACGGCTCCTGTAGGAGCCGTCTTGTCAGGGTCTGCTCTGTTTGCTAATGAAATAGTACAATTTCTGCCATCACCATATTTTGCTGTGTTCATGTGTCATTATTAATATTCACGATGTCTTTATTTCTTACAAATAGTTTAACCATGTTTTCCATAGACACGTTGTATACACATTTTGCTAACAGAGTAGACCAAGGAGTCGTCTTATCAGGATCTTCTCAATAAATTCGCTGATGGAATAATAAAGATCTGATTCTATAGTGTCTGTCATGGTAAAACTGTTATTGTTAATAGTGCAGTTTTTAACATCGTTAATTGGTATTCATGATATCATTATTTCTCACATAACTTCTCTTATATATAGGTTAGACTGCATTATGACAAGTCTTCATGAAATAGACTGGGCGGTGCGTCAGCGAAGCCAGTCTGTTTCATGAAGACTTGTCATTGGCAGTCTGACCGATTTAGACTGCTCACTAAATCCAAATAAGGGATATTGTTTACAATCTAAGTCACCGTGAACATCACTTAGTCGCTAGAAGTGTTGATTAAAAAAACAACAACTGCGACTTAAATAGAACAAGAGATGTTTGTAAAACATGTATACCCCCAGACCCCCTGACCTTTGATCTAGTGACCTCAACTATAGAGGTCATCTAGCGGTCATGGCTAATCACCACAGCAACTTTGAAGATCCTAAGACAAACCACTGACCATTTATTGATCTGAAAACATTTCACAAGTTAACCCTTTCCCTCATAGAAACGTGTTTTCACGTATTTGCAAACAGAGTAGACCCAGATCAGACGGCTCCTAGAGGAGCCGTCTGATCAGGGTCTGCTCTGTTTGATTACAGACTTTGAAAAATCTGTTTCTTTGCTATCTAAAATGGCTACCATGTCCCACCTACCACATTTCTGTATAGCTATTTTGTTCATGAATGTTCAGTAGGTATGTAAATTTGTTATAAACAAAGAACAAGGAAAGGGTTAAGGTCATGGTGACCTTGACCTTTGACCTAGTGACCTCAACAACTATTGGGGTCATCTAGTGGTCACGACCAACTAACACAGCAAGTTTGAAGATCCCGAACCAAACCATTGAGCAGTTATTAATTGGAAACCATTTCATCAGTTAAGGTCATGATGACCTTGACCGTTGACCTAGTGACCTCAACAATCAATATGGGTCATCTAGTTGTCATGACCAACCACCACAGCAAGTTTGAAGATCCTAAGCCAAACCCTTGAGCAGTTATTGATTGGAAACCATTTCACCAGTTAAGGTCATGGTGACCTTGACCGTTGACCTAGTGACCTCAAAAACAAAAGGGGTCATCTAGTTGTCATGACCAACAACCACAGCAAGTTTGAAGATCCTAAGCCAAACCCTTGAGCAGTTATTGATCACAAACCATTTCACCAGATAAGGTAATGGTGACCTTGATATTTTACCTAGTGATCTCAAAAACAAGAGGACTCATCTAGTTGTCATGACCAACCACCTAAGCAAATTTGAAGATTCTAAACCCAACCCTTGAGCAGTTATTGATCAGAAACCATTTTACCATTTAAGGTCATGGTGACCTTGACCTTTGACCTAGTGACCTAAATAACAATAGGTCATGGTGACCTTAATATAAGGTACTTAATATAATATACTGTTTCTTTGCTATCTAAAATGGCTACCATGTCCCACCTACCACATTTCTGTATAGCTATTTTGTTCATGAATGTTCAGTAGGTATGTAAATTTGTTATAAACAAAGAACAAGGAAAGGGTTAAGGTCATGGTGACCTTGACCTTTGACCTAGTGACCTCAACAACTATTGGGGTCATCTAGTGGTCACGACCAACTACCACAGCAAGTTTGAAGATCCCGAACCAAACCATTGAGCAGTTATTAATTGGAAACCATTTCATCAGTTAAGGTCATGATGACCTTGACCTTTGACCTAGTGACCTCAACAATCAATATGGGTCATCTAGTTGTCATGACCAACCACCACAGCAAGTTTGAAGATCCTAAGCCAAACCCTTGAGCAGTTATTGATTGGAAACCATTTCACCAGTTAAGGTCATGGTGACCTTGACCGTTGACCTAGTGACCTCAAAAACAAAAGGGGTCATCTAGTTGTCATGACCAACAACCACAGCAAGTTTGAAGATCCTAAGCCAAACCCTTGAGCAGTTATTGATCACAAACCATTTCACCAGATAAGGTCATGGTGACCTTGATATTTTACCTAGTGATCTCAAAAACAAGAGGACTCATCTAGTTGTCATGACCAACCACCTAAGCAAATTTGAAGATTCTAATCCAAACCCTTGAGCAGTTATTGATCAGAAACCATTTTACCATTTAAGGTCATGGTGACCTTGACCTTTGACCTAGTGACCTAAATAACAATAGGGGTCATCCAGTGGTCATGACCAACTACCGCAGCAAGTTTGAAGATTCTAAGTCAAACCCTTGAGCAGTTATTGACCGGAAACCATTGAACCAGTTAAGGTCATGGTGACCTTGACCTTTAACCTAGTGACCTCAAAAACAATAGGGGTCATCTAGTGGTCATGACCAACCACCACAGCAAATTTGAAGTTCCTAAGCCAAACACTTGAGCAGTTATTGATCGCAAACCATTTCACCAGTTAAGGTCATGGTGACCTTGACCTTCGACCTAGTGACCTCAAAAACAACAGGGCTCATCTAGTTGTCATGATCAACCACCTAAGCAAATTTGAAGATCCTAAACCAAACCCTTGAGCAGTTAATGATCAGAAACCATTTGACCATTTAAGGTCATGGTGACCTTGACCTTTGACCTAGTGACCTAAAAAACAATAGGGGTCATCCAGTGGTCATGATCAACCACCACATCAAGTTTGAAGATCCCAAGCCAAACACTTGAGCAGTTATTGATCGGAAACTATTTCACCATTTTAGGTCATTGTGACCTTGACCTTTGACCTAGTGACCTCAAAAACAATAGGGGTCATCTACTTGTCATGACCAACCACCACAGCAAGTTTGAAGATTCTATGCCAAGTCGTTTATTAATTATCGTTCGGAAACCATCGATCTACCGACCGACCGACCGACCGACATGTGCAAAGCAATATACCCCCATTTTTTCAAAAGGGGGGTATAATTAGCGTTGTTATTCTATAAACAAGCACAGCTGATCTGGATAAGACAACTCTTGTAGAAACTAACTAAAAATGTCGATATTACCAGGTAAAGGGATAATGTTACTAAGTTGTTGCTTAACCCTTAACTGCATGAATACTTAGATATAAGAAATGATATCGTCATGAATATTAATAAGCTTATTTTTTCAATGGCATATTAACACGTGTATGTTTACCAACACAGAATCTGAAGAATCAGATTTATATTATTCAATAAACAAACAGAGCAGACCCTGATCACTGTGATCAGGCACCTCCTATACTGTATTATACTCTGTATTAAACCGCATTTAGTGAAAATTCTGTGGCATTGGCCAATCAGAGTTGGTTATTCAGTTTTTTCCGTTTTCATGAAGACTGGATTATTGCCGCCAAAATGAAACCCCCGTTAAGGAAATTTGATTGGCTGACAGCTTTCTGACATATTAAACCATAGACTCAGCACGTCACGTGGACATCACTAGCAACCCTGACGTAGTGATGCACATAGTGACGTAGCTTTGTAAACAATATCCCTTTTTTATTTAACAGGGTTACCATAAGTTAATGAAAAAAATCCTAAGATTTTCAAAATTTTCAATTCCGACTGCGCGACTGAAATTGTTTTAACAGCATAAGTCATTCAATTTGACGCAAACTAACAAAACTTGCTAGTTTTACATCATTCTTTTGATGCTGGGGACTAACAATTCGAGGTGGGTGATAGAATTGATTAGTTTTATTGAACTACGACATTTTTTAACTGCACGTTGCCAGGTTATTGCTGTGATATAGTGAAACCGGGGTGAACGAACGTTTGTCAATGACCCAAAAAACACGTGGAATTTTGAGAAAATCATTGTTGGATTGATACTTGTTCATAAGTTACCGTTATAAGATTATATTTATTTGATAGAAAATGTATTGGCTTTCAATAGTCGAAAGACATACGAAATTATCATTTAAATTGTAAGAGTTACAGTCATATTTGTACTCGTGGTACACGGATATCCGTTCTGCTAGTTGGAACCCTTGTTATTATATAGTACATAGACCCTTGTGGTTTAAACCGACATCAGAATATTTTACCCAAGTACAATAGAAAATGATAAAATACGATTAACCTTTTACTCCGTAAATATTACCTGACTATGACCATGCGTGTATTTTTAGAAACTGAGTCCAACAATATCTGCAGCCACCAAATTATATTTTTCTTTACTGCGCGATTTTAATATTCTAAAGTATTTCAGTGAATTATATAATCTGGACTTGATTCGGCAGCTATACGTATTTATTTCGTCCTGCTTAATGTTATGCTTTCGTCTGCTGTACGTACATTAAGCTGTCCATTGTCTTAACACTCCCCCTGTTCTATAGTTATTCCAAATTGCAATACCTACTGAATATTCATGGACACACTAGTTATAATGCAATATGGAAGGTGGAACATTGTTAAACGAGGAGTAATACGGTGTCTCTTAATCCTATATTGAATCGATACGACTTTAAATGCACGAGCTCTGTGTGCTTACGGAATAATTTAGATCTGCTTGTACATGAATAAGCATTCCCCTGTGCATATACCGTCATAAAACTGGAATTGATTTTGATACAAAAACTGATCTCAACCTCCATCCATGTAACCATTTCAAAGTCCGATAACTCTGCAGAAAATCATCGAGCCGGAAGAGAAATATGATTTGGACAAATACGCATGGTGGTGATCAATCATATGAAGTTTCATAAAAATCCAACCAAGGTTTTGGAGAAACCGCGCGGACAAATTAAAATCGGACAGATAGACAGACGGACAAACAATTTGCCTCCCTATTATACTGGGGAAGAGATGTTAATCAAACACCCAATATTCATGATGCTATTATTTTAGCATGCATGGTCATGAGGTACGGGGTTAAAGACTTCGACTGCTTTTTGTATCTCGGAATATCGGTATGAAGAAGATAATGAAGTTTATATTTCCAAATAACAGGCAGACCAATGCTTAGCAATATGGTGTGGGTTCAATACAGAAATGACACAAACTGACACCTACAATACAAACCTGAAATTGTATATACCCAAACCTAGACGTACTAAAACGTTTTCGTAATTTAGGGACCGGATAAAGACAAGAACTTCCATCGGGTCTTCTAAGCTCCTATTTGTTTGATTAACCATTTCCCTGTTCTAAGTTTTGTTGAAATTTCAATACCCACTGAATATGTATGGACAAATAAGTATAATGAAATATTGGAGGTGGAACATTGTAGCCATTTTAGTAAGTAAAGGAACATATCTATCAATTCCATTGGCAAACAGGGCAGACCCGAGCAGTCTGGTCTGGGTCTACTCTGTTTGCAAATACATGAAAACACGTTTTTATGAGGGAAAGGGTTCACCTACCCATAAACTACTTTCTACTGTGTCATTCTAGTTTAAAATTTCCAAGGTGGGACAAAACTAGATTATCAAGGTATACAATCCAATGATGAGATCAGACTATGGTCAAAGATAATATCAAATGTGTGTCCGATGGTAATTAATGTATGAGGAGGGACTCTGTGTCCGATGGCAATTAGTGTGTAAAGAGGGACTGGGTTATCGATGGTAATTAGTGTATTAGGAGAGAGAGAGAGAGAGAGAGAGAGAGAGAGAGAGAGAGAGAGAGAGTGTGTGTGTGTGTGTGTGTGTGTGTGTGTGTGTGTGTGTGTGTGTGTGTGTGTGTGTGTGTGTGTGTGTGTGTGTGTGTGTGTGTGGGGGGGGGGTGTGTGTGTGTGTGTGTGTGTGTGTGTGTGTGTGCCCGATAGTAATTAGTGTATGGCAAGAGACTGGGTATCCGGGTACTTATGGTAATAAGTTATGGGGGATTGGGCGTCTGAATACTTATGGCAATTATGGTACGACGAGGGACTGGGAAACCAAGTACGTAGGATATTTAGTGTATGAGGAGAGACTGTGTGTCCGAATACTTATGTTAAGTAGGGTATGAGGAGAGACTATGTGTCAGAATACTTATGTTAAGAAAGGGTATGAGGAGAGACTGTGTGTCAGTGTGTCAGAATATTTATGTTAGGTAGGGTATTAGGAGAGAATGTGTGTCAGAATATTTATGGTAATTAGGGGTTGAGAAGCGACTGTATGTCAGAATACTTATGGTAATAAGGGCATGAAGAGAGACTGTGTATCAGAATACTTATGGTAATTAGGGGGTGAGGACAGACTGTGTGTCAGTATACTTATGGTAATTAGGGGTTGAGGAGCGACTATATGTCAGAATACATATGGTAATTAGGGTATGAAGAGAGACTGTGTATCAGTATACTTATGGTAATTAGGGTATGAAGAGAGACTGTGTATCAGAATACTTATGGTAATTAGGGTATGAAGAGAGACTGTGTATCAGTATACTTATGGTAATTAGGGTATGAAGAGAGACTGTGAATCAGAATACTTATGGTAATTAGGGTATGAAGAGAGACTGTGTATCAGAATACTTATGGTAATTAGGGTATGAAGAGAGAATGTGTATCAGAATACTGATGGTAATTAGGGTATGAAGAGAGACTGTGTATCAGTATACTTATGGTAATTAGGGTATGAAGAGAGACTGTGTATCAGAATACTTATGGTAATTAGGGTATGAAGAGAGACTGTGTTCTAGCATACTTATGGTAATTAGTTTATGAGGAGAGACTGTGTGACCATAATACTTATGGTAATTAGGGTGTGGAGAGGTAATGTGTGTCCGAATACTTATGGTAATTTGGGTGCGAGGTGTGTAAACATTTCCTGTAATAAACCAGTATTCCATGTACACATTCCGAAGTTGAAAAATTTCCAGGAAAATCGGAATATCATTTACCCAAAATATCAATTTCTATCAGACCTATTTGCAATAGCTAAGTTATTAAACGCTTCCATGCGATACATATCCAGATGCGTTAAGTTTGATTACAAAATATATAACTATATATGGCCAACCCTTTTTCCCATTCGACAACCCGGGATACATTAGCTACAGTGTACACACTATATATAGACCTTCTATCCGTGCGGTCATGCACTATTTACAATAAGGTAAACACAATTATCATAAACCCAATCCTTGTCATCTCTGTATAAAAAGATGTATATGTTGTACACCAGCTCAAAATCTCATTATTTTTTATTTGGTATGTACTACTACGTGTTGTAGGTTACCCTTTTCTTCAAGGACACATTCCGGCACATTCGCAAATAGAGTAGATCCAGATTTGACGGCTCATGTATCAGATCAGGGTATGTTCTGTGTGCGTATGCAATAACATTATTTGATCACTAAAACAAGTTTTATTATCGGTCTTTAAAACAGATGGAAAAACAAGTAGTAGCTTAATGCAGGGTGAAAGTCATGCATAAATCTATGAACTTTCTGAATGGCTTTCACCCTGCATTATGCAACCCCCTGCTAAAAAACCATTAATTCTCCATAACTTCAATTTTCGAAGCATCAAGTTTTTACTGTATATAGACCTGCATCCATAGTCTCTGCGCTGGCCAAACAAATTCTTGATAATGTGTCTTTATAAAATGATAATCTGGTTAATTTTCATAAACGTTTAAATTCTCATTATGTCTTTTGCACAAAAGGCTAAGAAAATAATCAATGGAAATAAAAGCAGACAACATATTTTGAAGACGACTTTACTCCTAGCCCGGCATCTCATATTGGTCCAGGTTATTTGCAAATGCGAATCATTTATATGGTATTTTATATTATTTATATTGGAGACAAATATTTTCATGCAAGTTAAAGTGATTATTTGTCTTTTCCTCCAGATACGAAATGTCTTGGAGTGACATATTCTACCCTGGAAATCCAGAGAGGCGGCGTTTTTACAACACATTTACGTGACCTTGATGGACGGCACCAATGGTCTAACTGATGTTTTGGACAAGCACCTGTCTGGGTTGCGGTTTAAGAATATTTCCGTTGATCACAATAAAACCATCAGGGACAACTGTAATGCACTTATAAACAGAACGACTTGTCCGTTATTTATAAGGCCTCAACTGCTTAAAACCGACCTTTACAGGCATATTTCAAACACCAAAGTAACCTTTGAGGAACAAAAAATAGATAGGAAGAACAATAACCGGAGTCAACCCGGCATCCCCCAGGACCATACTACACATTATAGCTGTTTGTACAGCTATCTTTAGTGGAGATTTTTAGTTGGGATGGTTGAATCATTAGGAACGGTGGCAACGTGTGCAGTTGCTGGCGTTGTTGTCAGTACGATATTCGTGGCCGTCGACATGATTATAAGCGCTGTCACGCCGCATAGACGTGTCGCCGCATAGACGTGACCAATTTCGTCTATGCGGTGATTTGCAGCAGATAGACATGGCCCCTTGTGCCGCATAAACCATACCAAATACATACAATTTAGCGAGTCTGTGTTAACATACCACTGCGGGTTACTATACCACCGTACAAGTTAAGGGGGGGGGGGGGGGTTATCGCATTCGGACTGCCATTCTGCTCATCTGTCCGTCCGTCCGCTTGTATGTCTTTAAACACACATTGTCTATACTTTAAACAAATGGCCCAAATAAAATAAAATTTCATAGAAGCAATTGTCTTTTCCAGCGGATTTTACTCTTTTTTCAGAAACTGCTCGCTGGAAGTTGAAAATAATTGCGCAAATACAAAATGCATTCCTAGTTCAATTTTACATAACTCCAAGATTGGATAAAATGTGGCTATAGATTGCTGTCAATCTTCTATTATTTTGACCTAGTTAATCATCCCAGTTGATCGCTTGACCAAAATTAAAATGCCCTGTAAATATGTTAAAACATCACAGCAAGGATTTCAGTTAATCAGGTTTCGGACTTGACCAAAACTAAATAAGAAGCAATAATTCTGATAAAAATCATTAAGACCGGATAAAAAAGCGCCCTCGAAGGTGATTACAATGTCTTTATATACGAATTGGCCTCAGTTGACCCATTTTCAAACTGACCGGAGAATTGATTGAGACAAAGATTCTGCCAATGTTCTATTTTCAGTTAAGAATGAACTCTATAGACAGCACGCAAGGTTATGTGATTAGACGTGGTTTTGATCTGAGTTGATCAACGTTTGAATTCGACCTAGATTTTGTTGAGACATACATTCTGACAAAGATTCTATAAAATTCCTCGAAAGGTGTGGCCCGGTCAAAAATGAGATGGACACTATCTGGAATTACCGGTCAAGAGTAATTAACTCTTTCACTGCCACTTTTAAAATTGGAGTTTAGAAATACTTTTACATTTAACAGTATACAAATATATAGAACGGATACATGCTAATATATTTCATGCTTTGGAAACCTCTGACAACAGGCTTAAATGTAGGAGCAAAAATTGTAGTCCCAGGTCAGACGTCGCCATGAAAAGGCGGCGTCTGACCATGGACTGCACTATTTGCAGTGGCGCATTTAGGAGACTTTGGCAGTGAAATGATTAATACATATAAGTTGGGATCACAATCGACCTAATTAAAAAAGTTCAAATGTCATTAATTATCTGATATGCTTTTGCATCTCAACTGGACATTGGCCCATCATCATCATCATCATCATCATCACATCATCATCATCATCATCATCATCATCATCATCATCATCATCATCACCATCCTTATCACCACTAACATCTACATCATTATCATCATCTTCATTGGAGTTGTTTTATTATCCGTTTTTTATATGTATAATGAATATTTTAAGTTAGACATGTCTATGCGGCAAAACAGCACACGTGTGCCGCATAGACAGGACGATCTGTGTATGCGTTGCACGCCGCCGCATACACGAAGCCGCCCTGTCTATGCGTTGCAAATCACCGCATCGACGTCTATTCGGTGACACATTTATGCGGCGTCACAAAGCGCTATCGATGGAGTCGTGGAGAAGGGTGAACTGGAACATTCAATCAAAGATTTGAATAAAGCGCTGGAAACATTCAAACCTTCATCTTACGAATACTCCACGAAAATAGAAAAAAGTCATCGTTCTGATACAAATGCTCGTGTATAAAGCGTGCGTATAAGTGAATATCCAGACGAATGTGTGCTGTGTGAGTTTTGACTTTAACCCACTACGCCATACATATTTACGTCAGAACGGATGGCATTGTGAATATTAATCAACCAGTTCAAACGTGCATATAGTGAATATATGACTTAATTGCTCTCTCAAATTAAGATGCTTATTGTTGATATTCTAATAATTTCAACGTGAATAGGTTTTAAGAGCATGTTTTAACTACTCTAATGAACGCAACGACCGTGACACATTAATTGTGTTAGGTTCTTAAACCTAGACCTGACGATTATATACATGCAATAAATAATGAGCAGAACCTTTATAATGGTGAATCAACGATAGTTTGACCTTGACATAAATTGTATAATCATATCAGTACAATGAGATACGCAAGCGAACCTGATCGTGACCAGACATTCACTAAGTCAAAGAACAACCATCTGATCTGGATCTAGTCTGCTTGCAAAGGCGTCCGAAAGTGTCTCAGATTATAAACAACGAAACGTTCAGTATGTGTATTTGTGAACAACAGAAATAATGCTGCATCAGTGCTGCCTTCATACAATGTACCATAACCTTCAATGTAGGTGTTTTTGTTTTGTTTAGTGTGTTCAGACAACGTTGTTGTAATTGCTCTCGCATCTAGCCAATGCAGCCCTTTCGGGCTGTTGTATAATATTTGAGGACACAATGAATGCCACTGGTCCGATTCTCTTAGCAGATAGAGCGTCGTCTCCGGTGCAGGAATCCACGGGCTGACCCAGATTATGATCTACTACAATTGGTAAAATTGAAGTAATAGTGAGCGGTCAGGTTATACCGGGACTGGGTATGATAGTATGTCATTCTTCTAAAGCATGGTATAGCAGCACCAGATCATAGGTACATAATATCCATACAATTGAAATACAGCTGAATGGACATAAAATCAAAATTTCTATCTATCTATGTTTGACTCTATGTTTCTCTCTCTCTCTCTCTGTCTCTGTCTCTCTGTCTCTGCCTCTGTCTCTCTCTGTCTCTCTCTGTTTGTCTCTTTCTGTTTCTTTGTTAGTGTCTGTCTCTATTTATGCCTTTGTGGTTGTCTTTCTCACGCTCTTTCTCTCTCTTTCTCTATTGCACACACATATACGCGCGCCCACCCTCGCGCACGTACGCACGCATGCACGCCCCCCCCCCCACACGAACGATATTTTTTTCACAGCGGGAGTAAGGGTAAATAGATTGTATTTCGTTGAAACATGACATACACCGTTATCCCTTTACCCGATAGATAACTTTATGAACATCCATGAACATATTTTGTTATGATACCATATGGGCCGAGGTCATTTTGTTAAGACAAAAAGTGTGATATAATATATATGTACGTAATTCATAAGAAAACAGAACATATCCTGATCTGGGTCTTCTCGGTTTGCAAATATCTACACAAGCGTCTTTAATACCAAGCAAGGGTAATGCGAATAGACTGTAGTTGATAAAATTTTGCACATTCCAGCATTGAATGTCAATTTCACAGAATTTATATAAATACTAATGGCGTTTCTTTGAAAACAACACGACTATTAAATAGATATACATTCAAGAACTACATATACTAAAACCGTTCCTGCAATTAGGCTGGAATGCAGTGACTTGTCCTTGAACGATTAATCTAAAAATAGAGTAAGATACTCACACCTTGATTATGAGACACAATACGGAGAAGAGAAAATGACAATATCTGAAAATTACTGTTACAGAAAAACGGGCTCACTTTTACTTACCTTGCATTTCTCTTTAAGCCATTCCGTTATATGCTATTTTTAGACTCAACCTCGTTGAACAAGTCTACCGAAAACAAGCAACTACTTGAAAAAAGGAAACAATTTACTCCATAAATAAGCAAATGCTTTATTTGTTGCATCAAAAAGCATCAATGTGAAGGAATGGATAATAACAAACAAGCGACCAGGGTGTACAGTTTTCAAACAAAAAAACAAAAAAAACCCATTTGCATGCTGAAACTTCATAGTGGAATGACCTGCTATTGTTAACCATATAGCCCCACTAATATGAAGGGCACGAATGGGGTTAGACTGTTCGTAAATTCGCATACACTCGATTGGCTCGTTCATAGTGTTTATTTCTTCTCACAACCTACAGAGTGTCAGCTAGTTTGTATCCTGGTCATCCTCCGTATAATCCTTTACTTCATAGTTAACCCTTTCCCTCATATAAACGTGTTTTCGCGCATTTGCAAACAGGGTAGACCCAGATCTGCTCAGTTTACTAATTGAATTTGATAGATCTGGTTCTTTACTTTCTAAAATTGGTAAAATGTTCATGCTTCCATATTTCTTTTAATTAATTTGTCCATGAATACGCAGTAGGTATTGAAAATTGTAATAAACATAGAACAGGGAAAGGGTTAATTCTGCGTGTAATCTGGTCTAGCTTGTTTGCATGTGTTAACACCATTTCTCGTGCTAAGGAATAAAGCGAACAATGAATGACTTGAGTCTTATTAATATAATATAGGTCTACTTGGTGTTCACCTGTTCGAGTAATATCTCCATTAGATACGATAGCCTTTCCATTAGTATCTTTGATCTGATCCCGCTATAAGTGCGGATTGACTTGATTCAGACGAGGTGCCGTGTAACTCATCAGGGCCAAGGCTATTTGACACTTAACGAGGCGTCGTGTAACACATCAGGAACAAAGCTATTCGACACTTAACGAGGCGTCGTGTAACACATCAGGAACAAAGCTATTTGACACTTAACGAGACGTCGTGTAACACATCAGGTTCAAAGTCATTTGACACTTGACGAGGCGCCGTATTAATCATCAGGACCAAAGCTATTTGACATTTGACGAGGTGCCGTGTAACTCATCAGGATCAAAGCTATTTGACACTTAACGAGGCGTCGTATAACACAGGACCAAAGCTATTTGACACTTGACGAGGTGTCGTGTAACTCATCAGGACCAAAGCTATTTGACACTTGATCCAAACGTTCCCAAGCTTAAAGCAATTTGGAAGTAGATAAACCTTGTAAACGGTCGGATTTTAAGCAGACATTATTTCAAGGCGTAGGCAGAATTTACATGCTAGCAAAAACTTTGTAAACTCAACCCTATATGTGTCTACTGGTATTTGTGTAGACCCAGTTTAGAGCGTTCCTAGAACAGCCCTCTGATCAGGGTCTGCCCTATTATCATCCAAACAGTTCTCACAAAGTATAGCCGTTTCCACTGATTTGACACTTCTGTTTAAACATGATGGATTATTCCATACTGAAAATTCAGCATTCAAAGGGTTTGAAAACAGTCTGAATATACATGTAAACTCACAACGAGCGTGTTGCAATGGGCGACATTTTGATTACCTTTGAAAACAGTTTTGAAACAGATGGGACGCTGAGTAACTCTACGTCTCATCGGGGTTCAAACTGTTGACACTAAGTTTATCACTTTATGTCTCAGAGAATAATTGAAGGAGAATTCACATTGACAATGGCCCCCCAAAAGTGAAATTACTTTGAATTGCAGTACATTTAATGGAATCAATGCAACTATATGTAAACAAACCTTCTCATCATGATAAACAGTAGGATAGGCTCTATTCACAACCATATACATATATTTATTTCAGTTATTAAAACCATCGTTATGTTTCCTAAAATCACTTTCTAGAATCGTATCGAAGTTCTTTATAGCAGCCAAAACATAGGGTTAACCTTTGGCTGCTAAGCGCAACGTGACTGTCTTTGAATACCTTGGATCAAGATGAGACGCTAAGTGTGTGTAACTTGGGGTTGAAACCATTGTGATAAATATAGCATTTGCTACTATAGGAGCAAATGTTTCAAAATACAAAATTCTAATTTTTTCCTTTTCTCTAGTTATTGCTCCTTTTCGGTAGATTTTTTTCAGAATAACTTACATGTATGAGGGAATGGGTTAAGAGAGCTGTTCAAACTGCTTGCAAATGTCATCCCGACGACTCTTATCTACATGTTGCAATATGGCAGATTTATGCTCAAAATGGAACAATGGCACTGGTTCTATTGTAATTTATTTCCACAGAGGGTTTTTACTGTATATGAACCGTCCGTCAACACCAGGCCTTTTTATGTTGGTCGTTGTCTTTTTTTCCAAAAGAGAAAACCGTCTACTTTCAAAAATATATAAACCTCAATAAATATATTTGCATTTGAACATCAAATTGGTTACGAAGACTCTTGAAATACCAAGAAAAAGGAGGAAATAAACACAATCGTCCTTGAACTTTTCTTACGATGTATCATATTATACATTAATGTAACCGCAGCGTTAGCCTTGAGTCAAATATCTCTCACCTACTTATGTTCAACAGAGCGTCATAGGCAAGTAGTGTAAAAACAGAAAATGACTACAGTAAAACCTCTATATAACGGCCACTAAATTGTGTTAATTGGTAGGTGGCTGCTTAAGGAAGGTAAAAGTAAAAGAACGTTATAGGAACGTTCTGTTTTACTTTCAACTTGCTTTAAGCAGCCACCTGTCTGTAACACAAAATGCTTGATGTAATTTAGTGGCCGTTATAGCGAGGTTTTACTGTATACCGTATGATAATGATAAGTAGTAACTTAAGCATCAATTAGATCTGTATTAATATCAAATATACGTTTCAGTCTGTCCTTTTTTCGTACAAATATTTCAATATCAACATTTGTGTCCATATTCATATTATATAATAATGCTTATAGTTCATGTCCGAACCGTTTATATATATTCAGACAAATATTAACGATCACCATGGTTTAATATTGCTGAATCCTTAGAAAACCGACGACTATTACACGGATACGTTCGGTCAATCTCCGATAGAAAACCGACGACTATTACACGGATACGTTCGGTCAATCTCCGAATTCGGAACAACCCTGTGAATATTAGTTGGTTCAGGTGAAATAGTAAAATACAAAAGGAGAACGGCTACATGTGTAATAGTTTACCTACATGGACATAGAGAAGTTTCCGAGGTGATAAAATGTTATTGTTTGTCTTCTTTCGTTATCATGTACTATAGCACTAAATCAGTTTTAAGTTTTACAGATTCCGATTCTAAAGTTAGCAAATATATGAGCAGAGTATAACGTTGAAATACGATGTATATGAATGTAATTTAAAAGTACATTGTGCTGTCAAAAGAGCGTACTGAAGTTGCATTTGAAATCGTATGCACTTTCACCGTAGCTTATAAACATATTACAGACTCTTTGTACAGTCCCATAGTAGTTACTCCCACTTTAATAAAGCAACCACAGGGGAGTTAATCTGGTGGTATTTGGATAATACCCTTATTAAGAGTGACACTTCTTTTTACCAAAGAAACGTAATGCGCCTGCGGTATTCAGCAAGTGGCTGATTTAAAATGTTCGTACTCTTTGTCATCTGAAAAACATACAGCCTTCAAGCGATCTATCGTGGTCCCATTCGGACCAATTCATTTGGTTAGCATTTACATGTACTGAGAAATTATTTCACATAAATATCTACATGTTTGATACTTGGAGAAATGGGATTCTCCTCGATGATTTCGACACTGACCACATGTATTATTTCTCCATATATTATTTAGCCGTTAAGTATATTACACGTACAGGCTATATTCTATAGCATTGCTTGATATGACACCCCTGCTGATTGCATGCTCCATTGAAATTAGAAACCCGACTTGAAATGTTCACACCAATCAGTCATATACATATTTGGTTTCACTTTATCACTGTCTTGGGATTGCATAGCCGTATGTCAAAACGTTTTGTAATTATTAATTAAGGTCAGTATCGATTCAAAAAATATGCCAATCAATTAACCTTACCTTGATATTCCACATTGTTTGGAAAATCATTCTAGATATACATTTTCAGATCACTTTACAATTTAGTGTCCCAAAAAATCCCAACGTATTGTGTATGTTTAATTATACACACTCCATGTCAAGCCATACTCATATTAATTATTTTCTTACACTTAACCGTTTTATTCTTAATATCCTCGCTACAACCCCAGATATCAACAAACATATAATGTGGACTATTTTTTTTTTTTACCGATGCACACAATAAAAATCGTAGATACGCATTTCATTTTGGCGTCTTTTCAAAAGGGCAAACCCAGAACACACAGGTCAGGTAGGATGATGCCATTATTTATTAAATGAATATGTAGATGTTATACAGAATAGATTGTAGAGAAATGCGAACTGGAGTAAAGCCAGACTGGTAATGGGAGTGAAAGTTTGTGTCCCAAAGGTAGTTATATAAGTATTTAAAAACAAGACGATCTGAAACTATATAGATGTTACGTAAGAGAGATAAAGGTCGGTAGTATTGAAGATAAATGCGCTTCTTGTTTCACGAATAAGGGAAAACAACCCTATATTTCGAAGTTTTCTGAAGCGATCCAAATGGTGATATGGTTTTGTTATTTTAGCTTTTCTGTATATTGATTTCTTTGTAGTCTTTTTGTTTGCACACAAGCAACTTTCGTACTTGAAGTTGTAGTTGTAACAGCAACAGCAGTGGTAATAATAATAGTGGTGGTAGCAGTAGTAGTAGCTGTTGTTGTTGTTGCAGTGACAGTAGTGTAATTAGATGTTGCTGTAGTAGTGGTATGTAGTAGCAGTTGTTGTTGTTGTTGTGATGGTAGTAGTAGTGGTTAGACTATGGCACATCATTCCATGGATTCAATATTCATTGGTTTTTGGGTTGTGAGCTGAAACACTTATTATTGATTTATATTTCAATGATGCATGTGTACTGGTCCGCGTGTACTGGGTTTGTATAACTATAATGTACATGTTTTTCTATGAGTATACTTTATACATTGAATCATAGCAGCAACGACCAATAAACTTATGTCTAATTCTTGGTTTTCCAGCAGGTGGCATTTGAAAATAGGACGAAATATTTGCAAACTATGCATAAGGACCGATCTGTATTCATCTCGGTCTGCGTAACACAATTTTATAAAGCGGCCGCCATAGTAACCTCCTTTGTATTTTTAAGCTGTTCAAAGCGGACTGGTTTTATTTTGTGCGGATGTGCACATGGTCGTCTATAAAACAACAGGTTATTACAATTTTCTTTATATTTCTCATACAATAACAACAGCTGCTAGGTAATTATCAAGTTGTGAACATGTTTTTCTAAAACAAAAATCAGTTTTACATTAACTTTTATATTCCCATCTTTTATAGATTTACCACCTTCTTTCAAGCTGTACTTTTTTTTCAGTAAAGACAAAAACGTACACCTTTAAGTATTTACCTGACAAAATCACATACCAGATATATTCTGCCGGAACCGTATGGTAAGGATCTGTTCTGTTTGCTTATGAAATAATATAAATCTGATTTTACTGCTACTGCTATTGTGAAAATCTCCTTGTTCAGGATGGTATCAAAATATTATTTCAGCTAGTAAGAATTATTACATAAATAATCATCGGGTCATTGACTAATACTTATGACAATCTGCTATTACAACATGTGGCTATTATATATTCAAAGTATTTATGTCTTACATGAATATTGAATAAGTAGAGTTAAATCCTGTTCGCAATCTGAATTTGTTAAAATCCAACAGGGAAATGGATAAAAGGGGACATTTTTAAATAGTGGACTCCCTGGTCAGTCTTTTGACCAATTAGCTGACACATCGGCCTACTGACGCCTTTGCAAACAGAGTAGGCACCGTCTGATCACGGTCTGCTCTGTTTGCTTTATGAACAAGTATAGATATGATTATACAGTTTCTGCTATGGTGTCATTATAACATTCAACTAATTTATTTTCATGATGTCCTAAAGTATTTATGAATATTCAACAGGTACATGGTAAGTGTACGGTCTGATCAGACATGGATTCCATACGTCTTAGCAATTATTTTCTCTCATGTCGTTCAAATGGTGTTCTGAGAAGCATATTTACAATTAATAGATACATTATTAAATTCCACCGGTCTGGACTAATTATTTATTTGTTTGTATTGGTGATTTACCTCGGTTTAACAGTATTGCAGTCATATCAAGACATATGGCTAGTTACAGAGGTTTTTTGTGCAAGAATCAAATTGAATTGTTCGATGCACAGAATAACAACCTTGTAGAATCATCAAATGATTCCTTACATGAACATCTAACTGTCCAGACCTGCCTAGACCCCGCCTCCTGTAATAATTAACAATCCAAGTTTAAAGTGTCAGGTTTCATTAGAGTAACAAAATACTTTTAAGCAGAACAAGAATGATTGATCGCAAGATGTTAAGCCATTTAGCAATTTAACAAGTTTCATGTTGCTCGGTTTATTGTCTAGATTAATCATGGGTACACGTTTACAGCTTATCGAAATTCGCATATTAAAACATTAATTAAAGTCAAGTGTACTGTTTACTGTTCCATATTGGTTTAAATTCACTTGGCACTAAACGCATGTGCCGACGTTACTTTAACAAAGCAAGGCCTTACCCACACGTGGTTATCCAGATTAATGTAAGGCTTTACCCACACTTGGTTATCAAGATTAAGTATATAAGACAACTGGCCATAACATAAGTAGTTGTTTTAAACAACGACGACTAATACAACACGATATATCAAGAAATAATAACAACATCAGGACACTAGATAAATGAAGAATAAGAAACTGAGGGCATTTAAACACACCCATGACATCGATTAATACAATACCAAGGTACTTAGGTAAATAATGAACATCACAACAGCGAGGTACTATATGATAATTAGAAAATAATCGGGGCACTATCTAATAATGCCAATTATTATACCATTCTTTTTATTTACAATAACAATCCCACAGCACATTTATGTATATTACTTAGTGACAGTAATATGTCAGCCGGTGACACGGTTATCTTGGTATGGGTTGGTTCTCTTTCGGAAAATCATCATCTATATTAGAATTTCGCACATGTAACACTTTGTGTTTGTGGCGCATCTCATCGCTTATACTTTAGCCACATGCTGTTTCTTACATGTCATGCAAGGTGAACTTGACGCACCTCACTCGCTATACTCTAGTCACGTGCTGTTTCTTACATGTCACGCAAGTGCACGTGGCGTACCTCACTGAATATACTTTATTTACATGCTGAGTCTTACATGTCATGTAAATTGCACGTGACGCACTTCACTATCTAATCTTTATTCACATGCTGTTTCCTACATGTCACACAAGATGTACGTGGTACACCTCACTCGCTATATACTTTAGTCACATGCTGTTTCTTATATGATGCGCAAGTTTAACGTGACATATATCACTGGGTATACTTTATCTCCTTGTTGTTTCCTACAGGTAACACCATGTGCACGTGACACACATCTCTCGCTATACTTTAGTCACAAGCTATTTCCTATATGTCATGCATGGTGCACGTGACGTACCTCATCCGTTATACTTTAGTGACAAGCTATTTCTTACATGTCATGCATGGTGCACGTGATACACCTGACTTGCTATACTTTAGTCACAAGCCATTTCTTACATGTCATGCATGGTGCACGTGACGTACCTCATCCGCTATACTTTAGTCACAAGCTATTTCTTACATGTCACGCATGGTGCACGTGACACACCTCACTCGCTATACTTTAGTCACAAGCTATTTCTTACATGTCACGCATGGTGCACGTCAAATACCTCATTCGCTGTACATTGCTCTAATCCTGACTCTAAGAAGTAATCGTTGTTACTTATGCCGTACCTCAACTTGTTCACCATTTTCAATCTCCTTATTCAACCATTGTCGTTACTACAAAACACTAGTCACCAGAAACTGACCATTAACTAATCACATGCTACTAATTGTTTCAAAGGCAAATGCTCTTGTATATGAAACCCCCCACAAAAATAACAAATGAGAAGGTTATATGATATTGTAACCACTCACCAGCATACAACGATAAAATATGCACATTTCACACATTTACCATTATCAATTCTGGTATGAAACCAATTGAATCGTTTTGCAGCTATATAAATTTCGCCTTCTAAGATTTTCTTCTGCGCCATGTTTCACAGTGTTGTTTTATTGCTATTTACAACAATGCAGTTACATGTAGAGTATCAGATCATGTATCGTAACTGTTTGCAAAGGATGTCGAGAATTCGCTTATGGTGGCGAAGTAGTTACATGTACGAGTTCGATAGTTTTCAATAGATCGACTGCTGGCAAATCCACACATGATTCTAGATCTAGACAAGAGACATGACAATCAGAGGCGTAGCTGATCTGAATAGAATGTACGCACCGAGGCTATAAGGGTCCGTGGCATTCTCCCCCTGAGGTAATTTAGAAGTATGTAGTTATGAAACCATTGTGATTAATAGAGCATTTGCTCCTATAGGGAAACTATTTTATGTATCACAATGATTTTAACAAGAGGGTCAGAATGGCCCTGAGGCGCTCACCAGACAATCAGAGGAGAAGATTTTCAAAGTTTTCACTATATGTTTCAATAGAAAACTAACCGGCCCTGGGGCAGGCCAATTTTGACCCCAGGGGCATAATTTATATAACTTTTGTACAGGACTTGAACATGATGCTATGAGCCAAATATGAAAGTTGAGAACCTTTCAGAAAAGATTTTCAAAGTTTTCTCTATATGTTTCTACTGTAATTTTGTAATCTACGGCCAATTTTGACCCCAGGGCCATAATTCATAAAACTTTTGTAGAGGACCTATACATGATGTTATGCGCCAAATATGAAAGCTCAGAACTTTCCAGATTCAGAGATTAAGATTTTCAAAGTTTTCACTATTTGTTTCCATTGAAAACTGCCCACCCCTAGGGCGGGGACAATTTTGACCCCAGGGCCATACTTAATATAGCTTTTGTAGAGGACCTGAACATGATGCTCTGTGCCAAATATGAAAGCTGAGCGCCTTCCAGTTTCAGAGGAGAAGATTTTCAAAGATTTCATTATTTGTTTCTATTGAAAACTGCCCACACCTGGGGCGGGGCCAATTTTAACCCCAGGGCCATACTTTATAAAAAATGTGTAGAGGACATAAACATGATGCTATGTGCCAAATATGAAAGCTGAGAACCTTCCAGTTTCAGAGGAGAAGATTTTCAAAGTTTTCACTATATGTTTCTATTGAAAACTGCCAACCCCTGGGGTGGGACAATTTTGACCCTAGGGGTATAATTTATATATCTTTTGTAGAGGACCTGAACATGATGCTCTGTGCCAAATATGAAAGCTGAGCGCCTTCCAGTTTCAGAGGAGAAGATTTTCAAAGATTTCACTATGTGTTTCCATTGAAAATTGCCCACCCCTGGGGCGGGGCCAATTTTATCCCCGGGGCCATAATTTATATAGCTTTTGTAGAGGACCTAAACATGATGCTATGTGCCAAATATGAACGCTGAAAACCTTCTAGTTTGAGAGGAGAAGATTTTCAAAGATTTCACTATTTGTTTCTATTGAAAACTGCCCACCCCCGGGGCGGGGCCAATTTTGACCCCAGAGTAATAATTTATATAACTTTTGTAGAGGACCTGAACATGATACTATGTGCCAAATATGAAAGCTAAGAACCTTCCAGTTTCAGAGGAGAAGATTTTCAAAGTTTTCACTATTTGTTTCCATTGAAAACTGCCCACCCCTGGGGCGGGGACAATTTTGACCCCAGGGCCATACTTAATATAGCTTTTGTAGAGGACCTGAACATGATGCTCTGTGCCAAATATGAAAGCTGAGCGCCTTCCAGTTTCAGAGGAGAAGATTTTCAAAGATTTCATTATTTGTTTCTATTGAAAACTGCCTACCCCTGGGGCGGGGCCAATTTTAACCCCAGGGCCATAATTTATAAAAAATAATTGTAGAGGACCTAAACATGATGCTATGTGCCAAATATGAAAGCTGAGAACCTTCCAGTTTCAGAGGAGAAGATTTTCAAAGTTTTCACTATATGTTTCTATTGAAAACTGCCCACCCCTGGGGTGGGGCCAATTTTGACCCTAGGGGTATAATTTATATAACTTTTTGTAGAGGGCCTGAACATGATGCTCTGTGCCAAATATGAAAGCTGAGCGCCTTCCAGTTTCAGAGGAGAAGATTTTCAAAGATTTCACTATGTGTTTCCATTGAAAATTGCCCACCCCTGGGACGGGGCCAATTTTATCCCCAGGGCCATAATTTATATAGCTTTTGTAGAGGACCTAAACATGATGCTATGTGCCAAATATGAAAGCTGAGAACCTTCCAGTTTCAGAGGAGAAGATTTTCAAAGTTTTCACTATATGTTTCTATTGAAAACTGCCCACCCCTGGGGTGGGACAATTTTGACCCTAGGGGTATAATTTATATATCTTTTGTAGAGGACCTGAACATGATGCTATGTGCCAAATATGAAAGCTGAGCGCCTTCCAGTTTCAGAGGAGAAGATTTTCAAAGATTTCACTATGTGTTTCCATTGAAAATTGCCCACCCCTGGGGCGGGGCCAATTTTATCCCCAGTGCCATAATTTATATAGCTTTTGTAGAGGACCTAAACATGATGCTATGTGCCAAATATGAACGCTGAAAACCTTCTAGTTTGAGAGGAGAAAATTTTCAAAGATTTCACTATGTGTTTCCATTGAAAATTGCCCACCCCTGGGGCGGGGCCAATTTTATCCCCAGGGCCATAATTTATATAGCTTTTGTAGAGGACCTGAACATGATACTATGTGCCAAATATGAAAGCTGAGATCCTTCTGGTTTCAGAGGAGTAGATTTTCAAAGTTTTACTATATGTTTCTATTGAAAACTTCCCACCCCTAGGGCGGGGCCAATTTTGACCCCAGGGGCATAATTTATATAACTTTTGTAGAGGACCTATAGGTGATGCTATGTACCAAAGATGAAAGCTGAGAACCCTGTAGATTCAGAGGAAAAGATTTTTAAAGGTTCAAATTGTTGACGCGGGACGACGGACGACGCATGACGCACGACGACGGACGACGGACATCAGGCGATCACAAAAGCTCACCCTGAGCACTTTGTGCTCTGGTGAGCTAAAAAGGCAACTTTTACAGAGGCGTCAAAAGGCGTAAACATGGAGGAATGGGTTAAAGCTTATATGACAAGAAAGAACGTTTATCAAAGTCTAACCCCCATTATCCTACAATTTTGTTCCATTTTGGTCATAATAATGTTTTCACATTTTAGTTTGTGTTATGCATGTGTGTAAGAGCGTGTCTCTAGCTACGCCCTGGCAATACAACATAACAAGAACGTTCTGCACACAGGAATGTGCAAATTGTTCTTTCTCTTATAGTTACTGTGACAGCAAACTCAGGAATGCATTCCGGACCTTTGATGACTACATGCAAGCTATCTAATGCACACAATGTTTGGTGAAAAACATAATTTCCTTTTTTAGTTGTCTATTTCTATATCTTAATTTCACTAATTCCATCTGCATAATGCCATCCCAGCATTTACTTTCATGCTATTTGTCTTTATACAGAGATATGTCAAATTCTATTCATTCTCACTTACATTATCATCCGTTATCTGTTTGGTCTTTTTGTCTTCGATACATGTAACATCGTGTTTAATAATCAGAATACAGTAATCTACCTGTGTTCAGGTGAGTGTGCGTTTGGGTGTGTGGTTGTGTGTGTGTATGTGTGTGTCATGCTGTCTATCGGTGTTTTGGTGGTGGTTGCGTCTTGTATGTGGCTTTGCCTGCTTGACTTTACTACTTTTCCATTTACTAGTTTTATCCTAATTTTACACTGATCTGCTAGTGTACATACATAGTAGACCACATGTTTTTGCATACTTTAACTTTGCTTTTGTTGCTCTAGCGCAACCCTCCTACTACTTCTGATTCGAATATGAAATACTTTAAATGTTGAAATCTCAGCTGATTTAACAGCTTCGCTCAATATCAATAAGTGTAAAAAGAACAAACATATGATTATTTTTTTCTCAACAACACCTGATCCAGAAGTAAACGCATGTACGTTTACGTATTAAAAACCTCTGGTTTAAATTAATTATTTTTAAATCATTTACGAGATCGTCTTAAGGTGTGGTGTTTAAGTAGCAAGACGCGTATCACTCTAAGTGGGTAAAACTGTTCTTTATCGAGCGCCACACGCAAAATTGCACACTACCTTAACACCATGGAACAGGAAGCAGTAAAATTACAAGACAAAACGTGACAAAACACACAAAAAGGACACAACAGGTTTACTATATAAACAATGTAGACCCATAGGGTGAAAGCAGGAGTACCGCCTTGGCACGCCGAAAGCCAACAGAAAAAATGATTTCGAAAAACGTATATACATAAATACTTGAATTGCTCTGATCTAATATTTCGACCACTAAGGGCCTTTTTCAAAGATTATCATGTCAAAATACACGTCATATTTTTGTTACATGCATTCAGCCATTTTCTTCATTGTGGAAAACGTATATGCGTGGAACACATTATGTTATTGCAAATCGAGTCAAATCAATTTCTTTAATTGTTGGAAATATGTTTATGAATAACTGCAGCATCGTCATACACCTGCGACGTTACAAACAAGACGTTCGGCGTATTGTCAGAAATTCAGACACACTCAGGACGTGTTGCAGCAGACGTTGGTATGTCTGAAATTATCAAAATATAAGAAAAGTTACTACCTTACGTAGACAACAGTATTTATTGAATTTTATCCAGTCACTAGGCTTCTCTGGTGACATAATAAAGGGGGTGCAAATAAACTTAGGTTTATTAGGTTACTTCCGGTAGTAGAAGGTTTATTAGGTTAGTAGATAGGCGTAATGATTCTATAACCATGGAACTATTTTAATTTTCTGTAAATATGAATAAAAATTATGTTGACGGAAAATTCACCAATATAATTAGTCAAATAAGAAAAAAGAAGAAAAAAAAATAAAAAAAAATGGCTATAGCTGGATTCGAACCCGCGCCTGATCCTACAAAAGTCAAAATCTAATCATTCTAGAGACGTCGTGCTTACCAATTACGCCACTGAGGCCATACAAAGTGACGTTGATTTATCAGTTTTATTAATTTAATTCACCGCTGGCGAAACGCGTTTTTGATAAAAATCAAGTCAGGGAGCAAAGATTTACAGATAAATAGTAAATATTTTCTTTTCACTCTCGTGATAATTTGATTAATAAGCTCATACAGGGGCGACGATTGTCATAGACCTAAATATAGCCTGTTCAGTTCCATCGATTTATGAGTGACGTTAGCCCTATCTAAAAATAGAAACCGAGACGACGGAACTCGAATTTGACCAGAGAGCCTCCGGGAGAATATTATCATATCTGTTTGAATTAACATATCGACTCTCGATTAAAATTATCTTATTTTTCAAATTCAACCACGTTTTCCCCTCGTGTAATGTAAGTATCGAAACTATTTTCCTCTGCGGTAGCTCATTATTTACGTCTTTAGAATGGAAATGAAAAGGGAGGTCCGTTGATCGAAAAACCGCATTTCCAATGCAAATTATTTCAAGATTGTTATGTTTTATGAGCCTATGAAAAAAGATATAACTAAATTGACTGGATAAATAGAATAATAGGTTAGTGCCGTAGATGGGACGCCTTTATCCGACTCGGAGAGAAAACATTTGAGGCTCGGCAAGCCTCGTCTCAACGTTTTCTCCCCTCGTCGGATAAAGGCGTCCCATCTACGGCACTAACCTATTATTCTCTATTTATTGAAATAGTGTCGAATACAATTGATGAGCTTACATAAACAAGTGTTGATTACAACTGATGACTTTGTGATCAAATCGTTCGCCGAAAAGTACTCGTGTTTCTATTTTGCTGCAGTAAGTCGATGACACTGTACCATAATGGAAATAAGATAATTATCGAATGACACGCAAGTCGTTTCTTCTCTGTCACCAGTATGTTTCAGTAATTCGTTATTATCGTAACGTTATGGTCGCTGAGGCGTATGGAGGACGATCAACGCCAAAATTGCATCATGCTTTGTGTCATTTCAATTTGATTCATGTTAAATGCATTATGCTAAATGATTATTGCATGTCACGATGTGCTTTCTTCTTTCTGTTTGACCTTCTGTAAACTTATTTATTGATTATTATAACGTCAAATAATGTGTTTCATTGTTTAAACTTCTTTGGAGCATATTCTTTGTGCTATTTGCTTAGCGCTTGGTGCTTGGTGCTTGATGCTTGATGCGTGGTTCGTTGTTCAAACTTCAACCCGGCCTTTGTCGTACTCTAGTCAGCTCGGACTAAAATGCTGATGTGATTTGCCGAATACAAAGGTAAAGAAGGAAACCGCTGAAGACATAGAAATAGAAGGATTTCAAAAAACACAAAGAAATAGAAGGGTTACTGATCCATTACATTAGAGAGAGAGAGAGAGAGAGAGAGCGAGAGAGAGAGAGAGAGAGAGAGTGTGTGTGTGTGTGTGTGTGTGTGTGTGTGTGTGTGTGGGGGGGGGGGGGGTTATTTACTGCTGGGAGAAGTATAATAATAACAAGAGGGTCTGAAAGGCCCTGACATCGCTCACCAGACAGTCAGAGGAGAAGATTTTCAAAGTTTTCACTATGTGTTTCTATGAAGACATAGAAATAGAAGGATTTAAAAAAAACACAAAGAAATAGAAGGGTTACTGATCCATTACATTAGAGAGAGAGAGAGAGAGAGAGAGAGTGTGTGTGTGTGTGGGGGGGGGGGTATTTACTGCTGGGAGAAGTATAATAATAACAAGAGGGTCTGAAAGGCCCTGACATCGCTCACCAGACAATCAGAGGAGAAGATTTTCAAAGTTTTCACTATGTGTTTCTATAGAAAACTAGCCGGCCCTGGGGTGAACCAATTTTGACACAAGGGGCATAATTTATGTAACTTTTGTAGAGGACATCAAGTGAAGAAAATTTAAGAGAATGTAAATAAAAACATATAGCAATGTAAATCTAAATAAGGGCATGCACAAAAGTATGTATACCCCCTCCCTGGGCAAATTGGCTGAATTTCAGAAATAATATATTAATCTATATCGTTAATAACTCAAAGTCTCATCAGGTTCAATTAGTTTACTCTCTAACTGCATTTTTCAAAATTTAAAGCAGAGGTCATTTTAGATTAACTAGTATTGAGCAAAATTATTTTCTCGTATTTATAATAATGACAGCGTGGGTAAATGACGTCACAAATATGTGATCTTAATAGCGCGTGCATTCATCCACCTGAATCGGGGTCAGATGGCATTTATGCATTTCATTTTTTATGTGCAATACTTTATATATTATAGCTTTATATTAACTATTTGGATGCTAGTGGCAAATAAAATATATGATAACAGATTGGATCCAGATTAGACGCCATTTTACTCAGAGTTTTATCAGGATCCAAATGCGTGTCCATAAAGAATAAATCTACAAATTGAAGCAGACATTTATTAATTATCCAGACGCAACATTACTGAATTTCTGAACATTGATTTCTTGTGTATATAGATCTGTGTTACTGTTTTGTATTTTGTATGAAATGCTTGTTTTGAGGGCCTCAAGGTAGATTAGTCATTATGACTAATTGAGCTACCCTCGTTAAATAAAGTATTTCAATGTTCAAATTATTATTATTCATATCTTAATTCATTTTCAACCCTTCCCCTGTTCTATGTTTATTCAAAATTTAAATACCTACTGATTATTCATGGACAAAATAGTTATAATGAAATATGGAAGGTATGATAGTGTAGCCATTTTAGAAAGTAAAGAAACATCTTTCAAATTCTATTGACAAACAGAGCGGACCCTGATCAGACAGCTGCTATAGGAGCCATCTGATCTGGGTCTGCTGTGTTTGCAAATGTGTGAAAAGATGTTAACATGAGATAAAGGGTTAGTAAACATATTATAAGTATATTGTGCACGAAATGAAAATAATGTAATGTAATGTATTTCTCAAACCCAATATAATTCTAATAAAGATATGCTATTTTATGATATATTAGACATGTTTATATTTATAATCTTAGCCCTTTCCCTGTTCTATATTTAGTCCCGATTCCAATACCTATAAAAAATATTTATGGACCAAAAAATTATAATGAAAATATGGAAGGTGGGACATTGCAGTCATTTCAGAAATACTAAATAAACAGATGAATGAAATTCTATTAGCAACCAGAGCAGATCCTGATCAGACGGTCCGTAAATGAGCCACGCGTGGTCTATCACACATCGGCGATCAGGGTACTACACAGTTGACCATTTACTCAATGAATATTCATGTGAAAAATAATGACAATGAAATATATTGTTAAAATAGGATATGGACACGTGAGTTTTATCAGGGCAAACTATGCAGAATGATATCTATGACAGACCATCAGCAAGCAAGACAGACCCTGATCAGACGGACATAAAAACAACAAATAAAATTGCACCAAAGGCAACATCATTTTTAAATAATTAACACCCCCCATACACACACACTTCTCAATAATGTTCTTTTTTCGCTGAAAACAACATTTAAAAACCAAACCAAACATTTAATTCGCTCTACGTTGAATCCATCCTCAGTACTTTCAGTAGTTTGATTATCTGGTTTTATATGCAGCGCCACCTATTTGGCAAGTTCGGTTGAAGTGCATTATGCCTCCGGCGTTCGGCGTTTGGCTTTATGCTTGTTGCTATGGGCTTACCGCATTGGGTCGTGTGTCGTTGGGACATGTGTCATTGAAGAAACTTCATTGAAAGAAGGACTCCCATCTTGACATGCAATAATCGTTTAGCAAACTATTCAATACCACAATGCAGGATGCATTTATCATGAAGCAAACTGAAATGCCACAATGCATGATGCATTTAACATGAAGCAAACTGAAATGCCACAAAGCATGATACAATTTTGGCGTTGATCGTCCTCCATAGAGGCGGCCTAACATTTCGACACTTTGCATGTATTAGCTTGCAAAACATAACGTCTCTTTTCGCTAGTCAGCCTTACAGGCTGCACAGTCAGGTCATAAATCGTGTACGCCTTATCAAACAACTCAGACATCCGACCTTAAGTTATAAGTCAACTAGATTTAGCTCTGTGCCAAACATAAAGTTGATATCTCAAACCATCTCATTAAAAAAGATCCGGACAATTGAAACACAAACTTATACCCCATATAAAATTATGATAGACCAACGGACAGACTGACAGACGACCAGACGGACGGACATACGAAACCTAAATCTATGGTCCCTTTCGGCTTTCGCCGGTAGAGGACTAATAAAGAGAACTGCATATCTACCCTCTTTTTTACCAAGTTAACCCATTCCCTCATATTGACGCCTTTTGACGTTTGTTTGTAAATGTCACTTTATGAAACCATTGTGATAAATAGAACATTTGCTCCATAGGAGTAAATGCTCTATTTTTCACAATGGTTTCAAAACAACACGATTCTAAAAGTTTCCTTTTCTCTAGAATTTTCGGTAGATTTATTCAAAGAGGGTGTGTCTAAAATAGCCTATAAGGGAATGAGTTAAGACTGAAAGACCGACATGTCAGGCAAAAATAGAGGGCAATGAAAGAGCAGACAAGTTTGCAAAGGAGGCAGTCCTAGATGCAGAAAAAATGGACAAAGACGCCTCACAGCCAATCTCTCAGACATATATAAAGGATGCTGCCAAGAAGATGGCCTTGCTAAACTGGCAGAGAATGTGGGACTTATCTGTAAAGAGTAGACAGTTACATGAGCTGAAAAAACGTAGACAAGAAGGAGCTAGACTTCAAACACTGTACACACCAAAAGACAATGTTGCAGCTCCAGAATGGCCACCTTAGAGTAAAAGATCATTTATATAGGGTTGGACTGTCTGAGAATGCCAGCTGTGAGTGTGGGATGGCCGAAACTGTTGAATGCCTCTTATTAGACTGTACCCTATATGCATCTCTTAGAGAAAAATATTATCAGAGACATCACACTTGGACTTGACCTAGCAAGAAACCAAATCACATCCAAAATTCTGTTGAGATCGGATGAGACTGAGACACAGAGAGTCTACAGACCAATCATCAACAAAGAAAATGATGACTTTCTAACAGGCACTAAGAGATTCTAAGAAGACGTCAAATCCTACAAAGTCAAGCATACCAGTGAGGTATTATCTGAGATATACCTGAGAGAAACGTTCATGTGAAGCCATTGCGGCCGTATGGCCTAGAACAACAACAACAACAGTAACAGTTGGACATGTTTTGAGTTGCACAGTATTTGTGTCGTCTTGGTTTTCCGTTATTTACGCTAATATAAATAAAGTAGAAAATGGAAGTAATGAGACATGAGATTCTACAGCAACGCATGAAACACACATGGAGTATACGCGCCCGTTCTTACACGTATGTACACGATTCCCTTCCATACTCACCACAGACTACACACGACACGATATGACGTCATAGTTTCTACAAGATATGACATCATAAAATGCCTTACTGGCATAGTAAATATGCTTAAGGCTGCTGATCACATTTTTGTAGCTAAACATTTCGTTCACCATTTCCAAAGACAATGTTCATGTATTTTCACTTGCTATGTTGAATAAAAACATCCGGAGAGACAATTCGAATTACTTTGCTGATCATCTCGAACCAAACTGTGTACAAATGCAATCAATGATATGCATGCAAAACGTAGACTATTTCAGTACTTACGATTGCTCTCGTCCAAAACCACATAGATTCCATTAGTCGGTGCTACTCTACCGTAGTTATTCAATACATTGCCATATACAAGGACGGTTTTTTCGCCAGTGTTCGGTTGGTATTCTACAGTAATCGGCTGGACATCGCCATACGTGAATTGCCAGTCAGGCTGTCGAATATCAGTAACAACAATTTTACTGTCACACCCGCCATGCTATGGATGTGGTGTAGGGGTTGTTTATTATTTAAATATCAAAATGGCATGAACGAAACAATACATATCCATAAACAAGACTCTTACTAGTGCCCCCTGATCAAGGTCTGAACTTTTTGCCATTCAGATTTTTTCAAAGGGTGTAACCGTTCCCTCAGTTCTATCATTTGAGGTTATACGCTATTCGTTATACCCTTCAACAACAATATCTTAATTCAATGTATTAAGATTTATACCCAGATATACCCAGATATGAAACTAAGAACGTCTCCATTGTCCCCATTGGATAATAATGAGTGTAATAATTATTGGTTAGCTGATTGTTATAATGCTATTATAAGCAAGATACTTTTGATTATAGCAGAAACTGTAGTATTTCCTAAGCATACAGAGCGATCTGATCCGGTACTAAATCGTTTATAAAGGTATTTTTTAAAAGTAGAGTAAAATCTCTCTATAACGGCCACTAAATTACATCAAGTATTTTGTGTTAAATGCAGGCGGCTGCTTAAAGCAAGGTGAAAGTAAAACGGAACGCTCCTATAGGAGCGTCCTTTTTATTTCACCTTGCTTTAAGCAGCCACCAACCCTAAATACCAGCTACTTAACACACTTTAGTGGTCGTTTTAGAGAGGTTTTACCAACAGTTGAAAAGCTGCCTATGCAGTCAGTCATGATCATGTGCCATTTGAACAATATTTGATAAATCGCAAAGCCAAGAATAATAGCTTATTAGATAGAGGTGTAATAGACATTTTAACTTCTCGCTTCTCAGTCGTGCTAGATAAGCTGAGTTACTAAAAATAGCCGTACTAGAAATCCTTATCTGGAACACCCCGTGACTAGTGTATTCATACGCGCGATTGGGTAAAATCAATACAAGGGAAGGACTTCTTACAGAATTATACCAACATTTCTATAGGCAACAACCTTATGAATTGAAATTAATATAAGTAATTAGCACGAATATGAAATTCTATTTATCATATAAACACTTTAAAAGCCTATTTAATTAACCGAAGACGTTGTTTTGTAGTCACTCAGTCATTTATATTTACGCCAAAACGTAACGTTTGTGGTTGTCATAACAAATGACGTCATTAGAGGGTTAATACACGTTTTTTCGGGCAATAACATCTGCAGTGTCCCGAGGGACTGTTGTTGGCCCGAGCCCGAAGGGCGAGGGCAACAACATTCCCGAGGGACACTGCAGATGTTATTGCCCGAAAACAAACGTGTATTAACGCTATTCTTGCATAAAACCAATTTTCTGCTCTCCTGCATCAATTTAATTCTTCAAAATACAGGCAAAATAACGGCAGCAAAACTATACACTTCTTTGACACTTCGGCGATTTATGCTGTTTCTGGGCCAGTTTTCTTTTCGACGTCAATTCATGATTGTATCAAATACCGTTTACACGGAATTTCATTCAATATGTCTATCACTAAAAACAGTTCATTGTCGGTGCTCCTGGAAATACTCACACCCCGGCGTTCACCTAGCTTAGGTCAAAACGCTGTAGCATTCGCGTCCATTGTTTACCTTAGGCCCGTAATAGGTACAATTAAAACCGGTCAACATTAGCGCGTGAGCACGAGAATCGCCTTGTTAATACATGGTCTAGCGGGACTACAACAGCACGTTTTATGCAAGAATTTGGTGTCACGCCTAAAGTTATGCTGCGGTCTGTTGCTATTAGATATGGAAGTCGTATTACGCAATGTAAAATAGTACTTCACAAATTCGTTAATTTTCTTGGTTTTAGGGCGTATTTCAGCGAGAAAAATAATCAAGCATGGGATTTGTTAAAGCCGGGGGGTTCTATACCCTCGGTTGGTCTGTTCCTATCGGAAACTCGCTAAAGCTCGTTTCCGACTGGAACAGACCAACCTCGGGTATAGAAACCCCCGTCTTTAACAAAACCCATGCTTGATTCTATTAGTCTATCCGTTCATCAGCGCTTGAACGGTTTCATGGTCTAATAAAACAGACGCCCGATGTGGCTTTAAATAATTTAGGAATAGTATTATGACTGGACTTATAATAAAGTCCTCACTATACTAAACTTTCGTATACACCTACTTACCAAAGGCTTAATCAGTAGGCCAGTTCCACTCATGTCTAGTGTCATTATATAACTGGACGCCTGGCAGTCATTTGGGTCAGCGGTAAATACCCCATATTGAGGCATACAGGCTGACCTGTTGTTTGCAAGAAAATCAGCAAGGTCCAGTGTCATAGTCTGTGAGAGATGAGATATAAGAATGAAAAAACGATAGGAAACAATATTTTGCATATCTTTCATTGACCGGATAGACAATCATGCGGTTCCTTCCGGTTAGTGATTTCATATCTATTGTATATCTATTGTATATCTTTGATTGACCGGATAAACACTCATGCGATTCCTTCCGGCTGGTGATTTAATATCTATTGTACATCTTTCATTGCCTGGATAGATAATCATGCGGTTCGTTCCGGTTATTGATTTCATCCATGTGGAGCGCTTTTGAACGCACATATCCTGTGTGAAAAGAGCGCTATATACATGTGGTACAATAATAATAAAATAAAACATTTCTCATGAATGTTAACTAAATTGATTAAATAATTAAGACGCTAATATTGAAAAAGCAGGAAACGCATTAGTGTAAGACAGTTGCTCTCCTTCCTGTCTGTCTACATGTACAGTTCAATGTATTTGTGGTAAATTTTATGAAAAGTCGTATGACTGAATACAAATACAAACACACCTCTATAGCGCAAAAACTACAAATATTCGATTGCGCTTTACATAGTCCTAATATGTACACTAATTTATTAATTTTTATTTTACAATCCCAGTCAGTATTTTAGAGCCAAATGGAATTCATTTGGATACTAGTCATTGTAAAATTGCATTGATAAGTGAATTTTAAGTTGTTGTTTAAAGTCAGTTTCGATTGCTACTGCTTTTAAGTATCTAGGGAGCATATTCCACCATTTCGGGCCAACCACCACCAGTGACCTGTGAGCGAGGTTGGTTCTGTATCTCGGTATAAGAAACTGGATGTCACCAGATGATCGCAAGCGGTAAATTCCTTGTACTCTTGTGAACATATCTCTGATATATCTAGGTGCGGTTCTATTTACAACCCGGAAAACGATGACAAGCACTTTAAACTTGATTCTCGCTCGAACAGGCAACCAATGAAGCTGCTTTAGAATGTCAGAACTATGTTGTTCATAATTAGCATTTGTAATTAATCTGGCAGCCTTGTTTTGAACTCTTTGAAGTTTATCAAGCTGATAGGCCGGAATATCAGCAAAAAGTCCGTTACAGAAATCAAGATGTGAATGAATGAGTCCATGTACGAGAGTTTCAGCAGATTTCTGTGTCAGATGTTTCCGGATACACTGCATATTTCTAAGCTGACTGTGTGCTACTTGACACTTTTTGCGAATGTGCAAATCAAAGTTTAATGTACTTGTCATATGAATCCCCAGGTCACGCACACGATCCACATACTTTACTTCACAACCACCAACAGTTACACTAGTAATGTTCAGCTTCTCTAGTTGCTGTTGTGTTCCATATGCAATAATTTCAGTTTTTGCATTATTCATTTTGAGTTTATACTTAGTCATCCAGTTTATAATGTTATCAAGGCAGTTGTTCAATTGGTGAATGATGTAAGATTCATTCTGATGATTTCCAACTTGGAGTCTAAAAGCAACTTTGTAGTCATCAGCGTACCCATAAAGGTCAGCTTGTAATTTCGAACAACCCTGTTTAGAGCAGAAATATACATTGTGAAGATAACCGGGCCAGCGCAAGAGCCATGGGGGACGCTGCAACTCAGCGGTATGGTGTCTGATGGTGAACTATCGATATTAACCTTTATGGTTCTGTCCGTCAGATAGGATTCAATCCATCTCAGTGGGGTATTGCTAATGCGAAATTCATCATGCATGAGCTGAAGAACTATTGGGATATCGATGGTGTCTAATGCGGCACTGAGGTCAATCATCACCACAAGTGTCACCAGATTCAAGTCTACTGCTTTAAGTATATCACTATACATCTTTAACATTGCTGTTTCTACCCCATGATATCTCCAGTAGGCACTTTGGTATGGAGGTAAGAGATTATTGGTTTCAACGTAACCACTTATTTGTAACATTGCTGCTTTCCCAAGGATTTTGGAAAGAATTGAAAGGTTCGACACAGGGTGGTAGTTCTGGAGTTCTAAGGGAAGACCCTTCTTCTTCAAAAGAGGCTTAACCAGTACACCCTTCCATTCATTTGGAAATGAACCAGATGTAAGTGAAATGTTTATAATGTTTGTAATAACATGTGTGAAATGAGATAAATAGTTCTTCAACATTGGTGTGGGAATAATATCTAGTTCACATGTTGTTGCCTTAGAGTTTCTAATAAGTTTGGCAACTTCGTTCTCAGTTAGTGGCCGAAACTCACTGAAAGTTGTTAATGCCAGAGATGTGTCTGACAAATATATCAGGTAGAGATGCTCATTTGTTCTTTTGAATTGCTTGAGCATTCCGAGATATGAAGAATACCAAGGAACAGTTGGTCTTGTAATAATAGTCTTTTCAACAAAGGGAGCATGCTTATTTATGACATCTGATGTTGTGTTTGAAAATGATGCAACTAGATCACCAACACTTGAAGAGTTGACTGAGATACTGTTCAACTATGTCAGATCATGCTGCAGTGAGTCTACATCTACATATTTCCAGTTTCTGTATCTTACAACAGTTCGTGACAAAGGAGGGCGACACTGTTCAATACAGCAATTCACAAAGCAATGGTCAGGTATGTAATAATCCGACAGTGGCTCTGTCACCTTGGTGTGTTTATCCCCTTTCTGGTGATTATCAATTCAAGAATGTGTCTACTTATGTGAGTTGTTGTGGTGACGTTTTGCACTAGGTCAAACGATTTCAAACAGCGCAGAAACTTTTTTGTGTAACAAACTGATAAATTGTCCATATGAATATTAAAGTCTCCCATGATGACTAGCGGGCTTGAATTTAAGCTAACCTTCTCTAAGAATTCTGTAAACTCTTCAATAAAAGTTATTAAAGTCACTGGGTGTTTTTCAGAATAGAGGGGGGACGATATATTCCAAAGGGAGTGAAAGTTAGTGTTTGGCGACATATCTTCCACTCAGCACATTCAAATGACTGATAATCATAACCTTGACACTTAGACACATTCAGGTTGCTGCCGTATAACAGGGCCAATCCGCCACCATTTCGATCAAGTCGTGGGACATCATCAAAACAAAAGCCTAGCTGTGTGAGTTCTCCCCTTATGACATCATCCCAATCAGCCTTCAGCCAAATTTCAGTTATAATACAGATATCAATCTTCTTCTAGTACATGTTGCAAAAGTTCAGCTGATTTTCTTTTGATTGACCTTGTATAGACTGCTGATATTTTCAACTTTCTCTTTCTGTGTTCATTCATTATAATTGTAGGATCTGTTTTAATCTGTATCAAATTGTTCCAACGAACACCATTGATACTCTTTGTCCTGGGGCGACCAGCACGTTTATCCCTGTATTTAAGTACTGCTTTAAAGTTGTCAAACCTTTGTCCAACAAAATTGCTTGTCCAGGTACAACTGAGCAATAATCCAATAATTGGCTTCTACTGTACTGTGTAACTGTCAATGGATTATCCATGATGTTCAACACTGAGATATTGTTCACCCTCAGGTAAAAGTTAATAGAAGTGTAACATAAATTGTCACTGTTGTATTGTTTCAACTGGAAATTATTCAATAATATCAACACAATTCCAGTTAACAAACAGATATTCATAGATGTGTATGCCAAACATCCTGATTCCATAATCACTAGTTCTCGAGTATTTATCCAAAACATGGAGAGCACAAAAACGTGCAGCCTACACCTGGCGCAATAATCTGAATGTGAAATAATTTCGACTTTATAAATAGTTATGAAAAAGTAGCTATTAACCCTTTTGCTGCCAATATTGCATTTGTAATTATCTATGCAAACAGTTTGGGTCCAGATGAGACGACGAGTAACTCGTCGTCTCATCAGGATTCAAACTGTTTGTTACTGTGACCAAGTTTATTTGAACAAAAATGAAGAAAAATAACATATGAAAATTGTAGAAAACGACAAATGTTGCAGACGACAAACAAACTTTGGCAGCGAAAGGGTTTAGTAAACGCGCTAAACGATATCAAACTCTGAAAAGATGTCTGCTGCAATTTCGACTGCTTTCGATTCGATAAAGGTTTTGAGAAACTATTGTCCAAGCGTCACTCAGCTTGGATCAAAGATGTTTGAAAATGCAGGTCAAGTCGTTGATAGCGGGATTTCCCTGTTCTATGTTTATTCAAAATTTGAATATCTTCCGAATATTCATGGTCAACGGCACCAACGCTGGACAAACATTTGTATTCGTCCCATACGTGGTAGCAACATACCATGTATTCGTTCCATACGTGGTAGCAACATACAATGTTATCACCGAATATTACAATCGCCAATATTGAACACAAGGTGAAATAGTTATAGTTATATTTATCACATAATCTGTCCTGTGGGGGTACCGTAACAGAGTGCCGTAACAGAGTGCCGTAAATCGCGGAAATGCCCTAGTGCATTTCTTTATGTAAGTTAGCCAATCGTAGCGCTCATTTAAGCAATAATCAATCGTAGCGTTCCAGGTGCGTCTTCCGTTGTACTACTGCGTTGTTTGTAAGCAATGGTCGAATAGGCCGTCAGCTATAACCCGCTTCATTTTCTATGGCATTTTAAAACATATGTGATAAAAAGAATCTTACACTCGTGTTCATTATGTCTCCCCCATGTATGGGGAGATATATTGTTTTTGCCAGAGTTGTCTGTCCGTCCGTCCGTCTGTCAGTCTGTCCGTCACAAACTTGTGTCGCGCGTATCTCTGAAACGAGTTGGACTAGAGTCACCAAACTTCACAGGAATGTTGACCAGCATCAGTTGTTGTGCACCTGGGTTTTTTGAATTGTCTCCCCCTGATAATTTTGGAGTTGCTGCCCCTGATGACTTTAAATTAGAAAAACTGTGTCGCGCGTATCTCTGAAACCGCTGGTACTAGAGTCACCAAACTTCACAGGTATGTTCACCAGCATGGGTTGTTGTGCACCTATGGTTTTTGAATTGTCTCCCCCTGATAATTCTTGAGTTATTGCCCCTGATATGAATACTTAAATTTATACAAACTTTGTGTCATGCGTATCTCTGAAACCAGTAGGGCTAGAGTCACCAAACTTCACAGGATTGTTCACAAGCATGAGTTGTTTTGCTCTTGGTTTTTTGAATTGTCTCCCCCTGTTAACTTTGGAGTTGCTGCCCCTGATGACTTAAAATTAGACAAATTTTACTTAGTGTCGTGCATATCTCTGAAACCACTAGGGCTAGAGTCACCAAACTTCACAGGAATGTCGACCAGCATGAGTTGTTGTACAACTGGGATTTTTGAATTGTCTTCCTTTGATAACTTTGGAGTTATTGCCCCTGATATGATTACATAAAATTAGAGAAACTTTGTGTCATGCATATCTTTAAAACCACTAGGGCATGAGTTGTTGTGCACCTGTTTTTTTTTATTGTCTCCCCCTGATAATTCTTGAGTTACTGCCCCTGATATGTTAACTTAAAATTAGAGAAACTTTGTGCTGCACGTATCTCTGAAACCAGTAGGGCTAGAGTCACCAAACTTCACAGGAATGTTCACCAGCATGAGTTGTTGTGCATTTAATTGTCTCCCCCTGATAACTTTGGAGTTACTGCCCCTTATGACTTGAATAAGAGAAACTTTACTTTGTGTCACATGTATCTCTGAAACCACTAGTACTAGAGTCACCAAACTTCACAAAAATGTTGACTAGCATGTGTTTTTGTGTATCTGGGGCTTTTGAATTGTCTCCCCCTGACAATGTTGGAGTTATTGCCCCTGGTGACTTAAACATTAGACCCTGATAAGTTTGAAGTTACAGACATTACACTTGTATATTGGAAAGAGGATGGGAGGGGGAGACATCTGTTTTTGTGACAAAAACAAACCTCTAGTTAGGAATTGTTTTCATGAAACTCGTTTACTATAATGAATGTGATACTCGCTAAAGCTTCTTTAATATTATTATAGTAAACTCGTTTCATAAAAAGAATTTGTTATGAACACTCATGTAATATCCTCTATTTACGCCCAAAAGAACTCAAGAAGCATTAATTTTGTGTGAAATTAAATTTAATTGGATTTTTAGTGCTGGGGGCAACTAATCTATTCTCATGTGTTTGTGTCGTGTCTCAACAAAGACACTTGATCGAAATTTCTAGCGATTTTTATTATTTTCTTTAAATTATTGTAAGTTGGACAACGGTAAATACAATGAGGTACATAAGATACATGCTTATCTCTAAAGATCTGCTATTTCTCCGAGACCATACTAACGCTTTGCAAAATAAGGTTTGGCGAAGAAATATAAAACAAATTACTTAAAATCTAAGATTCGTCTCTTATTTACCGCTCTGTTCTATCGGTAGTTAGTTTACCGCTATATTTATTACGTTGCTTACATTTTACGCTTACGTCATTTATACAGTAAACCCCCTCTTAACTAGAATTGTAATAAAGAAAAATCTGGAATAAAGTAGTATTTCATCCTGCATTGAGCTACAGCCCGTCTTATAGACCGGCATTGGCACTGATTTGAAGGTCCGGTTTAGAAGGGGTTTACTATATCTACTTTCTTGGATTATTCGATTTTGCAAAGCAATTTCAAGCTTAGTTTCTTGCAATACAAACTTAGTACAACATCGACCTAATTGCATGTAGTTTTACTCTCAGTTATGTCAAGATAGTGTTCGATCATGACAAAACAACAACTATCAAGTTATTTATCGTCATTTGTGTATTCACTTTCAGTACTACCACCATGCACACCTAGTGAAATGTCTCTTTACATTTATTTTCAATGATGGCAAGGTTCATGTACATCTTTTAACTGTTAGGACAATGTTAAGTTACTAACCGGCATGTGCATTACTTTCAGCGAAGTCAAGCTAATTTACCATAATGCAATGCCATGTGCATTTACTCTTAATTAAATTAAGTTAGTGTACGACCATGAAAATAGTTTGCAATATTAAGTTACTTACCGTCATGTCAATTCTGGTCTTGGCAAAGTAACCTTTATACCCGGGATGCACCATGGTCGAAGGAACTGGAACTATAAATATCTTTTAAAAATAATTACCATTTCAATGAATCATTGTGACAAAAATAAGTGTCATTGTCTATTTGATCGACCATATTTTCGTATGCAAAGAGTAAGGTCTTGATTAATATTGCATGCAGTTTTGATCTATTATGTAATGTGTTATTGTTTATACTCTTAGTAGTAGGGACTATCCCGCTTTACACCTTACATAATTGGCATGGGAATACACATGATGAACGTATATTTGTACTAGGATAGCAATTAAAACATAACTATGAACACACTACTTGAGGTATATACCAACAGTTTAGCATGTTTTGTATTTTAAATGAGTGAAATATATTGAAATATTTAGGTAATAAAGTAGAGCTTTGATCTGGATAATGTTTCTTATTTACTATTACTTGGGATTTTTATCAGGACAAACTAAATGATGAATCAGCTGTGTAAAAGTACAAAAATGAGTCATGCAGGAAACACCACATACAGAACAAACACTCGCCCGAACAGCAACACAAGGAAACAGCAAATGTACATAAGTAGAAAAAACAACAAGAGACGCACAAAGACAAAACAAAAATAAAATAGGAGGAAGATGGAAGTACCGCCTTGGAACGGTCAGTGACAAAAGTCACTGGGGGGTTAAACCGGTTTATGGGCGCCCAACCTCACACTTATTCCATCCCAATCCTAAAAGACAAACAGTGTAAATAAACGTATCCCCTCTCCGACTAAGTTAAGTCATTTGTGCACAGTGCCCCTTGAATACGACATAGACAAACAGTGTAGACGCAGATAAGAGGGCTCCTGAAGGGGCCATCTGATCAGGATATGCACTGTTTGCTAAACAATGTATGCCCATGGCTTATAACAGCAAATATTCTGTTTACTTTGCCCATCAACTTGAAAATGGATGGGTTCCAAAATAAAATCTTAACGGGTTTTCCTTAAATATTATGCGTTAATAGTTATAAAAACGTCTACACCTTTATCCAGCTTTACCGTGACCTGGCTCGAATTTGCGAAATTCTAAGATCATGATAAAACGCCGAGCTACTCGGCTTCTTGTCTGGATCAAAACTGTCTGACACTCGGTGAATATATTTTTTCTCAAACATTTGATCGATTCGGAATTAGTCACATTTACACCATATCCAACCTTGTGCTGAATATTGTTTTCACATCGGGAGTGGGGGTAACATATCGAAAGGCAGTAAACTTGAAGCAGATCAGATATTTGCGCAGACGTCAATTCTTTTATTGCTAAGGGATAACAAGACTATGTATGAATCTCTGTAAATGTGACATTTTCTGAATATATTTGTAAATATTTCCTCGTTTGAAAAGTCAAAAAGTTGATGTATGTAGCAGGAAGTCTTTTCCTTTCCTATGCTAATAGACATGTTATTCTTGCACGAAACGTGCTGTTGTAGTCCCGCTAGACCATGTATTAACAAGGCGAGTCTCGTGCTCACGCGCTGTTGTTTTAATTATACCTATTCGGGGCCTAAAGTAAACAGTGGACGCGAATGCTATAGCGTTATGGCCTAAGCATATGTAAACACAGAAAATTAACGATAAGTACAACTGTGGCATGTATATTAGGATAGGAAGCAGTGGTGTAGTGGTTATGCTGTTAGACCTGGATTAAACTATACAACATGTCGCAGTTTAATTTATCGTTAATTTTCTGTGTTTACATACGGACTGTTTTGTACACAACGCCATCTGATCGTTGTACTACTGTAGTGATAGACATATTGAATGAAAATCCTGTAAACGGTATTTGACGTCATGAAATGACGTCAGAAAGAAAACAGTGGCCCGGAAACAGCATAAATCGAACGAAGTGTGTCAAAGAAGTGTATAGTTTTGCTTGTATTTGGAATGGAAAAGTAGTAAAGTCAAGCAGGCAAAGCCACATACAAGACGCAACCACCACCAAAACACCGATAGACAGCATGACACACACACACACACACACACACACACAACCACACACCCAAACGCACACACACACACACACGAAATGAACACAGAAAACACCAAAAGACACACAAGAACCAGAGACAAACGTTCCACACATGAACAAAATCACAAGCACAAAGACGCAAGGCAAACAAAAGGAAGGGTGACAACGAGAGTACCGCCTTGGCACGGTCAGTAGCAAAAACACCACTGGGGGTTTAAACCGGTTTACGGACGTCCTAACCTCACACTTCTCTCAAAGTCACCCTAGCTTTACAAATATTGTAAATAAAGGTATCCCCGCTGGACTTACCCACAACATAGACGACGGTGAACACAGGACAACATGTAAAACATGGCATAATAACTGTGACAATCCGTCAAATATGTACTCAATGACTTTGCTGAAGTCAGAGCACCTGCAGGTAAGCCGTTAAGGGCACGACAGGGAAAAAGTAATACATGAGTCTGGTAAGCTCATCCTGTATCCAAGTTTAAGAGTATACCATTATAGAGTACTACCCTCGGCCTGTCATCGCGCAAGCAAAGAGGGAAGCGTAGCTACCGACTGTAAAAGGGTCGATAACCAAACATGCAGTGCGTTGCAATATAATAGGATCATAACCTTTCTTTTTAAATGTTTTAATGCGTTTTATAAACAAATCATAAAAATGGATATGACCCCGAATTTTCCTAAGTTTGTAGAAGAATTAAATTGATGCAGGAAAGCAGAAAATGGTTATGTATTGGTTACCAAAACTACATAAAAACCATATAAGGCGTGTTTCATTGCAAATTCTAGTTCATGTACAACTACTAAATTGTCTATAATTTTGACTTCTTGTTTAACGAAGATAAAGGAACATGTAAAACTCTACTGTGATAAGACTTATGAAAATTCTGGAATAAATCTCTTCTGGTCTATTAAGAACTCTTCAGAAGTCTTAAACAAACTTTACTATCGAAATCTCTCGCTTATTGGCAAGTACAAATGTAATCTCAAGGTACTTTTGCGACACGGTATTTCACATCCTGAATTTTATGGTGATGTGATTTACAAACTTCGTAGAATTATTGGACATACCCATTTTCTCACTTTGTTCATCAAATATATAAAACAATTCATTAAAAAGGGATATGACCCTGTATTATTACAACATACTGCATGTTTGGTTGTGAACCCTTTTACAGTTGGCAATCACGCTGGCCTCTTTGCATGTACGCCGACAAGAAAGGTTTAGTACTCTATGAAGGCGACCTCTTAAATCCAGAAATGGAAGGAGAACGTCGGATATCTGTACTATTTCATTTTTGTCGTACCCTTTATTACTTTTCTACAGTTACTCTGTTTGCAGCTCAATCATTGAGTACACTAGCGATAGGTGGATACAGTATGTTCAATTAAATGTTTTTTTGTTATACATGCACTTTACCACTGTATTTGCTGTCGCGGTTGTTGTAGATTAGTCGGAGAGGGGATACGTTTATTTACACTGTTTGTCTTTTAGGATGGGGGTGGAATAAGGGTGAGGTTGGGCGCCCATAAACCGGTTTAAACCCCCGGTGACTTTTGTCACTGACCGTTCCAAGGCGGTACTTCCATCTTCCTCCTATTGTATGTTTGTTTTGTCTTTGTGCGTCTCTTGTTGTTTTTTCTACCCATGTACATTTGCTGTTTCCTTGTGTTGCTGTTCGGGCGAGTGTTTGTTCTGTATGTGGTATTTCCTGCATGACTCATTTTTTTACTTTTAAGAACAAAAGGTATATTGCATCCACTGTAAGCACGTACGATGTTTCTACTCTGTACACAACTCTTCCTCATATTTTAATTAAGGATAAGCTTACTAACTTAATCCAGAAAGTATTTGCCCGGGAAAAACATCATTCGTGGCATGTAATGCTGAAAAAGCTTTCTTTACTGACGAGCAAATGAAATATTACACCAATTGGACTTGCTCAGAAGTTTGCGAATCACTAACCTTTCTTTTGGATAACATATTTGTACGTTATGGGAATGCTATATACCGTCAGGTAATTGGTATTCCTATGGGTACGAATTGTGCACCACTTGTCGCAGACTTGTTTTTGTACTGCTATGAGAGAGATTTCATGTTGCGTTTGAATCCTCAATCACAAGAAGATGTTATAAGGCCTTCAATGAAACTTGTCGATATTTGGATGATATTTTTAACTTAGATAACCCTTTCTTTGATGCTCTGATTCCTACAATTTATCCTAAAGAACTCAAATTGAATAAAACTAACCCGTCCGACAATTATGCAGCGTTTCTTGATCTAGACCTTAAAATTGATAATGGAATGATTTCTTCTAAAATATATGACAAAAGAGGTGATTTTGATTTTAATATTGTAAATTTTCCTCATCTTGACGGGGATATTCCCCGTGCTCCATCTTACGGGGTTTATATATCTCAACTTATTCGTTTTGCTAGAGCTTGTTCATCTATTGACGATTTTAACAGTCGAAATCTCATTTTAACTGAAAAACTGCTTAAACAAGGATATAGATACCATAAACTAAGAAAAACTTTCTCTAAATTTTACTATCGAAATCTCTCGCTTATTGGCAAGTACCAATGTAATCTCAAGGCGCTTCTGCGACACGGTATTTCACATCCTGAATTTTATGGCGATGTGATTTACAAACTTCGTAAAATTATTGGACATACGCATGTTCTCACTTTGTTCATCAAATATGTTAAAAAATTCATTAAAAAGGGATATGATCCTGTATTATTACAACATACTGCATGTTTGGTTGTGAACCCTTTTGCAGTTGGCAATCACGCTGGCCTCTTTACATGTACGCCGACAAGAAAGGTTCAGTACTCTATGAAGGCGACCTCTTAAATCCAGAAATGGAAGGAGAACGTCGGATATCTGTACTAATTCGTTTTTGTCGTACCCTTTATTACTTTTCTACAGTTACTCTGTTTGCAGCTCAATCGTTATACATGCACTTTACCACTTATTTGCCGTCGCGGTTGTTGTAGATTAGTCGGAGAGGGGATACGTTTATTTACACTGTTTGTCTTTTAGGGTGGGGATGGAATAAGTGTGAGGTTGGGCGCCCATAAACCGGTTTACCCCCCCCCCGGTGACTTTTGTCACTGACCGTTCCAAGGCGGTACTTCCATCTTCCCCCTATTGTATGTTTGTTTTGTCTCTGTGCGTTACTTGATGTTTTTATAGTTATGTACATTTGCTGTTTCCTTGTGTTGCTGTTCGGGCGACTGTTTGTTCTGTATGTGGTGTTTCCTGCATGACTCATTTTTGTACTGTTATGCAAGAATAGCGTTAATACACGTTTGTTTTCGGGCTCGGGCCAACAACAGTCCATCGGGACACTGCAGATGTTATTGCCCGAAAAAACGTGTATTAACCCTCTAATGTAACATGGTTTTGCAATATAAAGGTAAAGGGCCCGTATTCACAAAGCACAAACTCAGACTCAATACTCAGAATGATATGTACTACAACTTGAATAATATTGTTTTTGATCCACTTAAGAAATGATTATGCTAATATAAGCTGTAAAATAATTTTCATTCCATTTTGGCGAGGCTTGGTTGAGATTTTTAGGCATATTCATTTTGAGTCTAAGTTTCAGACTCAACGCCTTGTGAACAGGGGCCCTGCATTTAAGATGGTGTTTGTTGAACAAGTGAACGGTTGAGTTGCCTCTCGCCCAAATTATTCATGACATGGGAAGGTCATTCTAATACGCATCAACATGTTTGCCATGCGCAACTTGACTGGCATCTTCAAACAACATACACCCAGATGAGTCCACGAGTAACCTGAAAACTCATCTGGATCATAGTTGTTTAAGGTAAAACGTAGCGTTAATCATACAAGTGCATGTTCAGAGAAACAAACATTGATGACAGGTGAGACCCCACCATATCCCTTTTGCCTCGTAGTATGATAACATGGACATTTATTATCTGAACTATTATAATGACATGGTAGAAACCAGAGAACCAGTGCTTTACAAAAGTACCCGCAGAGGTTAGTGTGCAAGTAGGAACCTCTAAAATCAGGCCATCTTTGTGTATAAAGAACCTCGGTGCATGGCTCGATTCACAAATGGATATGACACCACATGTCAATTCCGTGTGTAGGTCTAGTTATGCACAGCTCCGACAAATAGGCCATATCAGAAAGTACCTCTCACCTGATGCTACCAAGACTTTGATAAACTCTCTTGTTACATCGAAAATAGACTACTGCAATTCACTGCTGCATGGCATGCATCAAACAACTCACTGCGGAAATGTCAAAGAGTGCAAAACACAGCAGCCCGCATCATAACCAGAACTCCTCGATATAATCATATCACGCCGGTTTCCGGTTCAACATCGGATTGAATTCAAAATTCTGACTCTTGCGTATAAAGTCATGCACAATGAAACTCCCAAGTACATTGTAGACATGCTTGACGTATACAGGCCGCGCAGAGAGTTAACGTCAGCAAGTAGATCGTTGTCGTTGGTTGTGCCAAAAAGTCGTATGGTAAAATACGGTGAGAGAAGTTTCATGCATGCAGCTCCGAAACTTTGGAATGCTCTACCTTCAGACATTAGAGATGCAAGGTCACTGGCATGTTTCAAAAGGTGTCTGAAAACGCATTTTTCAACATGTGTTACTAGGACAGTTTTGTTCAGAATAGGAATGGCTTTCAGCCAACCTATTAAGCTAACAGATTACCCAATAGTCATGTACAGTGGCAACTGAGCTAAGGATAGGAATGGCTTTCAGCCAACCTATTAAGCTAACAGTTGACCCAGTAGTCATGTACAGTGGCAACTGAGTTCAGGATAGGAATGGCTTTCAGCCAACCTATTAGGCTAACAGTTGACCCAGTAGTCATGTACAGTGGAAACTAAGCTAAGGATAGGAATGGCTTTCAGCCAACCTATTAGGCTAACAGTTGATCCAGTAGTCATGTACAGTGGCAACTAAGCTAAGGATAGGAATGGCTTTCAGCCAACCTATTAGGCTAACAGTTGACCCAGTAGTCATGTACAGTGGCAACTAAGCTAAGGATAGGAAAGGCTTTCAGCCAACCTATTAGGCTAACAGTTGACCCAGTAGTCATGTACAGTGGCAACTAAGCTAAGGATAGGAGTGGCTTTCAGCCAACCTATTAGGCTAACAGTTGACCCAGTAGTCATGTACAGTGGCAACTAAGCTAAGGATAGGAATGGCTTTCAGCCAACCTATTAGGCTAACAGTTGACCCAGTAGTCATGTACAGTGGCAACTAAGCTAAGGATAGGAGTGGCTTTCAGCCAACCTATTAGGCTAACAGTTGACCCAGTAGTCATGTACAGTGGCAACTAAGCTAAGGATAGGAATGGCTTTCAGCCAACCTATTAGGCTAACAGTTGACCCAGTAGTCATGTACAGTGGCAACTAAGCTAAGGATAGGAATGGCTTTCAGCCAACCTATTAGGCTAACAGTTGACCCAGTAGTCATGTACAGTTGCAACTGAGTTCAGGATAGGAGTGGCTATCAGCCAACCTATTAGGCTAACAGATTACCCAGTAGTCATGTACAGTGGCAACTAAGCTGAGGATAGGAATGGCTTTCAGCCAACCTATTAAGCTAACAGATTACCCAATAGTCATGAACAATGGCAACTGAGTTCAGGATAGGAATGGCTTTCAGCCAACCTATTAGGCTAACAGTTGACCCAGTAGTCATGTACAGTGGCAACTGAGTTCAGGATAGGAGTGGCTATCAGCCAACCTATTAGGCTAACAGATTACCCAGTAGTCATGTACAGTGGCAACTAAGCTAAGGATAGGAATGGCTTTCAGCCAACCTATTAAGGTAACAGATTACCCAGTAGTCATGTACAGTGGCAACTAAGCTAAGGATAGGAATGGCTTTCAGCCAACCTATTAAGCTAACAGATTACCCAATAGTCATGAACAGTGGCAACTGAGTTAAGGATAGGAATGGCTTTCAGCCAACCTATCAAGCTAACAGTTGACCCAATAGTCATATAAATGGAATTATTTTCAGTCAGCCCATTTATTCTAATTGATGATATTGATGAGCATGGCTTCCAGTCAACTTGTCTGTATCAAGTTTGTTAATATAGATTATTCTAATTGGTGATATTGATGAGCATGGCTTTCAGTCAACTTGTCTGTACCAAGTTTGTTAATACAGATTATTCTAATTTGTGATAGTGATAAGCATGGCTTTCAGTCAACTTGTCTGTATCAAGTTTGTTAATACAGTGTTTATTCTATTCCTTGCGGATAGTGTTCATATCTATTGTATATCTTTTTCATATCTTTCACTGACCGGATGGAAAATCATGTAGTTCCTTCCGGCTAGCGATTTCATATATATTGTACATATTTCATTGTCTGGATAGATAATCATGCGGATCGTTCCGGTTAGTGATTTCATCCATGTGAAGCGCTTTTGAACGCACATATCCAGTGTGAAAAGAGCGCTATATAAATGTGGTATAATAATAATAATAATAATATATAACTCCGTTAAGAAATTAACTTTTACTGTCTCTACCTAGGTAGGAAAAAAATCATATGTTTATATACCAATATAAAAATACAACTAATAAATATTCATGATGTCCTTATTTCGTGCATAGATGTTGAAGAGGTAACAGGTTAAAGTTACAACAAGGAGCGTGCATAGCAATTCATGACATCTGACTCTATTTCCTTGATCACTAACCTGGTAAATGATTAGTTTCCAAACATGCATTCCGTTTCATAAATACGTAAATTTAATAAGTTAATTGTATAATCGCATTTTTATAACTTTGATCTGCTCTGTTTGCTTTTAAGACAATACAAATATGATTTACAGCAATTGCCATGGTCCAACCTTCACCTATTCATAATGTCATTATAAATATTCAACAAATTAACAGGTATGACGTCAATATTATTTACATGTATGGTTCATTGGTAAATGATTAGCAGTGTAACTTAACCTATGTTCACTTTTACATCGGTATTTACTATGGTTTTCGTATCAGTCAGTTGTCGTATCAGTCAGCGTTTCACAGGTGCTGGTTGGTTGGTTTTAATGAATAACACCCGTTTATGTCAACTATGGACTAATTGGACGCACCACAAAGAGGGAATCGGATACAGAGAAATACAGACGCAATGCCCTCTTACGAGCGTAATATCGATATACTATCTCAGGTTCTTTTAGATTCCCAGTCCGAAGGACGTGGTTATGTTCGGACTTCTCACTGAGAACCGCCATCTGTAGAATGTTGAATCGAAACGGTTTGAAAATGTCCCAAATGCATCTAATGATATATTAACCTTTACCTCGCTGTTTAAAATCAATGCATGCTCAAATTTGGATCTGGTGCATATTTGACTATTTCAGAGTTTAACAAGCTTTGGAGAATGTATTGGCCAACTGAAAAACAGGTTCGAGTTACTCTGCGTTTGGTCTTTGAAGTAAGGTCGCGAATAGTGGGATAATTATTAATGACAATACATACCAACAACACAAACTTACGTGTTAAGTACTCCTTTGGGGTACCAGACCCTTGCATGTTAGCACAATATATTTTCACCCATTTTTTTGATAACGTGTTGGAGCCAGATTCCCACACGATCCAGTATTCTCCATCGTCGTATCCTGGATTGCAATCCAGAACTTTCTGGCAAGATGTCATATCTGCAAATAAGAAAGAATGACGCTTTGGTAATAGCCAAGGTATACCAGAGCGTTGCAAAGCCTAATATATAAATACCACACCCCATGGAGGGCAATAGCACGTATTGTCATCACGAGGTATGGTAATGTCAAACCGAGGGATGACAATACATACTTTATCCCTCCATAGAATGTGACATTTATTGTATTAGACTGTTTCCAGATGAGTAACTCCACGTCCCTTCCGCATCAAATATGTTTGAAACTCATTAAATATTTTCCCAACAGTTTGATCGAATTGGAATACATCAAAGTTGAATCAGTTCATATGTAAGCGGACACCAATTTTTTTACAGCGACGTAAAGCTAAGGTCTAAGGCTAAACTAAGACAGCGCTGTGGACGATGACATTGCAATATTGCATTATAAGTATGGCTTCTGTTGAATGAGAAAATCATATCAGGACACTTCTTCTATAGGCTTTAAGAACATTTCCATGCGTGTCAGTCTGTTGGCTTAGGATTAGGGTTTAAACTGTTTAAAACTAAACAGAATATATTTAGAGTTAATCTCGAATTTCAAGGGACCGTACAAATAACAGAGGTTCGAGTCATCCGAATTCTGAAAGAGCTTTAAGTATTACTTTGGACCTGAATTAAGCTCTCACATATGGTTCTACATATGGTTAGAACATTTCTGCACTGTACATTGCGAAATGAACGAACTTTTACTTAGTGCTATCCCGAAGGTCAAGTTGTCCGAGTTCGAGATTTCAACTGTATGTCAATATTTTTCACAGTGCTGTTTATAGAGGCAGGAACAGTCTTTTATACATATGTAAGATGATTTTAAAGTGCGTTTATGTACAATCAATGGCTTCGGTATTAATAATCGTGTCAAATTATTTCCATGTATGCCAAATAATGTCATTGCCTTGCAGCAGTAACTGATATCAGTTGTCTTGAAAAGTGTTAATACTTGTAATTTAGTTTGTAATTTCAGCGCAATACGGTCTGGGTGATACAGTAAATGATAAAGTAGGTAGGATTAAAGCAAAACGGTTACAGGGGCAGAGTTGGTAATAACACATATCACTATAGGTTAATTGATTAAATACCTGATTAAACCTACTCCTTGGATATTCAAGTAAGAAATAATGACATTATGAATAATTGTTGTCCATAACAGAAACTGTACAATCATATCTACATTATGACACAAGAAAACTGAGTGAGTGAGTGAGTGAGTGAGTTGGGTTTAACGTCCGACCAACATTATTTCGGTTATTTGCAGACGGCACCCGCATGATACAAGTTATAGTGCTGACTCACTGAAATACCTCTGCCGCGGGCACTTGGCAAGGGCATCCCACCCGGTCGCATTATCCTGACACCGGGCCGACCAGTCCTAGAACTAAACCTTTTAATGTCGAGCGTAGACAAGGAATCTACTAGTACTAACTTTTAACGAATCGAACCCACGACCTTCCGTACCGCAGGCGGACGCTCTACCATTGAGCCATACGACCGGTCACAAGAAAAGAGCGTAAACCCTGATATGACGACTCCCACAGGATTCGTCTTATCTGAGTCTACACAATTTGCGAAGGCGTGTAAAGGTGTGTTTATTGGGTAACGGCTAAGCATTTGAATGAATTTGAAACTGAAAGCACATATCAATTTGCGTCAATTTATTTGATACTATAGATGTAAGTACATTCTGGAGACTATCCGTCCATTTCTAAGACAATTAGCAAATGTCAGCTGCTTATCTAATAGTCATTGTCGTTTGAAACGAAGTACATACCTGTAAATGTGAACGAAAGAATGTAAAAACATAGTACTATTACACTATGTACTTGCAAACCCCAGTAAGTGCACACAATGACATGTGTGGTTTTGTAGAAGTGTTAATAGAGAGGTTTCGATTTCTTACTTGTACGTGTACGTATACGTGTATCTACACGTTCAGGTACACGCTCCAGAATTTTCAAAGTCATGTTTCGGAATCATATAACATTTATGGGTACTGGTAATTTGCCTCCCTTCTTGCGGGACAATGCCATTTTCTTTAAATAAATTAGATTAACAAGAAAACAAGAAATTGCATAAAGTTGGGCCTCAAAGACGAACATAGAAAGAAAATAAATATACGAACGGACAGGCAGACTGACAGGCCTGCAGGGAGACATATCAGATAGATAGACAGTCTGATCGACAGACAGATATGTATAAAATAATACAAAAATTTAAACCAACCCTCAATGCAATTAATTTCTAATTAAAACATTTGTCTGACAGAGTTACCAGCCTTACAGGAAGTAGGGACGTCGACGTCATGACAACAAAGTCATGACGTCATAATATTGCGCCTGATGATCTGATGAAACGCGTCGCGCATTTTTAAGTTATTAATTAAAGATTTTAAAGCCATATAACATTTAGTATTTTTTTAATATATATATATATATATATATATATATATATATATATATATATATATATATATATAGGTAAAAAGAAAGTCCAGAACAAGAATATATTGAAAAGATAAAGTGACACCACTTGTGAAGATTTACATTTTTATTCCCTACCGGTTTCACTACTGCTCATCAGGGGAATAACAAATACATAGCAATGACGTTACTTGGTAACGCCGCAGTAACGACGTCATGACGTCATAAAGACATATATAGCCTTTCCGGTTGTATTCTATTGCCAGTTATATAATATATATATATATACAGATTGATAGACAAGCAGATAGACAGACAGATCGATTGACAGACATGAAGTAATTCTAAGGGGGGGGGGGGGGTTACTGGCTTCTACGAGGATTCGAACCCCAGACCGCTGGACTACAAGTCCGACACTCTAACCATGTTTGGTGAAGAGTTAACCCAACAGCAAGGCTGTTAGAGATGCCTTACATAGGCCGATCATTACACTCCCCTCCCTTTTTAACCTTTTAAGGAGCCAGGCATAATATACCCATGCCCTGCAAACGGAATGCCCCTAAGCCTTTAGGCTACATGCATCCCGCATACAAACCGAGTTATTCTCGTCGCCAATGAAGTACATGTACTTCTAAGGGGGAATTTAATTACTGGTCTAGGATTCGAAACCCAGACCTCTGGAGTATAAGTCCGACACTCTAACAATGATGCTAAAGGGTTAACCCAACAGCAAGACTGTTGGAAATGTTTTACATAGGCCGATCACTACAGACAGAAATATAGACGGGTAGATAGACAAATAGATAGACGGGTAGATAGACAAATAGATAGACAGATACACAGATTGAAATATAGACATATCGATAGACAGACGGGCAAACAGTCAGACAGAAATACAAGCAGACAGACATGCATGCAGATAGACAGACAGACAGGCAGACAGACATACACATTGAAAGACAGGCTCGGGGCGGACGGATGGACATACATGCTAAATCACAATTACGAAGCATACCCAGATTTAGTACAAAGCAAAATTGACACAAAACACAGCATGACTCGGTTCAGATGAAATTTTCAACTGGGTCACGATATATGATATTTAACACCTTTAATTTCCTCTGTCGACAATTCCTTTATATACTGATCACAGTCACCGCATGGTGTTTCAAGTAAGTATTATAAATACCGACACAACATGTAGATTATTTGAAAAGTAATAAGGTCGAATGTGCTGGTTATCGACACTGTTTAAACGATACATATAAGTTACAGTGTATGTCTTCTGTATAGTATGACCAACCAAAGGCGGAAACCATAGCAATAAAATGAACAGAAATATGCAAACAAAACATTATGTATGCATTTTTCATAAAGTGAAGGGTTAGATCAGAGACAAATAGTGCAGTAATATACCATACAATCAGTTAGCGAAGACGTGCTGCTATTCCAAACACTCTGTTCCCTAAAGTACCTATACAATAAAACCTGCCCTAAGCGGCAATTTATTCATTGAATATAGGAGTCTTAAAGAGCAGGGGGTCAGTAAATGCAAATAAAAATACACAGAAAGCGTTTTGTGTTTGCTTTGTCCTGCGTTAAGGCATCGCCTGTTTAAGAAATCAAGATTTGCACTTTTTAATGGCGGCTTAACCGTTTCCCTCATACAACGCATTTTCACGCATATACAAACAGAGTAGACCCAGATCAGACGGTTCCTATAGGAATCTGCTCCGTTTGCTAATGGAATTTGATAGTGTTTCTTTAGTTTCTAAAATAGCTACAATGGTCTACCTTTCACATTTCATTATAACTATTTTGTCCATGAATCTGCATTAGGTATTGAAATTCGGAATAAACTTATAAATGCAGATTTTGACTTCTTAATGGCGGCTTAACCCTTTTCCTCATACAAACGCATTTTCGCGCATGTGCAAACAGAGTAGACCCAGATCAGACGGTTTCTTTAGGATCCGTCTGATCTGGGTCTGCTCTGTTTGCTAATGGAATTTGATATTGTTTCTTTAGTTTCTAAAATAGCTACAATGGTCTACCTTTCACATTTCATCATAACTATTTTGTCCATGAATCTGCAATAGGTATTGAAATTCGGAATAAACTTATAAATGCAGATTTTGACTTCTTAATGGCGGCTTAACCCTTTTCCTCATACAAACGCATTTTCGCGCATGTGCAAACAGAGTAGACCCAGATCAGACGGTTTCTTTAGGATCCGTCTGATCTGGGTCTGCTCTGTTTGCTAATGGAATTTGATATTGTTTCTTTAGTTTCTAAAATAGCTACAATGGTCTACCTTCCATATTTCATTATAACTACTTTATCCATTAATCTTGAATAGGTATTTAAATTCGTAATAAACATCGAACAGGCTATACTGTACAATTCTCGACGAAGAGCCTGTATTATCTTGACACTTACCGACACATGTGGCTGTAATCTCGGACCAATTTCCATTCTCCTGGCAAGTGCTGTGCATAATTCTACTTCCTGCTTTCGAAGGAACGAGAGCATAATGACATTCGAATCGATTCCCACATGCTAATGTCTGGCACTGTGTATACCTTTCGGTGTGAGGTGGGTTTGTAGGGGTGCCACAATACTCTGAAAAATAAAAGAAAACACTGTAAGCTCAAAATCAACATTCAACTCTGTCGAAGCCAATGTCGCAGTTGTCATAACCTATGCAAACAATAACTGGATGTGTAATCAGGATAAACAATGTGTGTTAAGCAGTAACTGGATGTGTAATCAGGATAAACAGTGTGTGTTAAACAATAACTTGAAGTGTAATCAGGATAAACACTGTGTTAAACAATAACTGGATGTGTAATCAGGATAAACACTGTGTGTTAAACAGTAACTGGATGTGTAATCAGGATAAACACTGTGTGTTAAACAATGTGCATGTTCTTCAAACAAAGTGAAGAAATAGAAAAATGAAAATTGTATCGGACAACACACTTTGCCAGCGGAAGAGTTAGATATTGAAGACATTGACTGGTGCCAAGGATGGAATTCGGCAGCAATGTGTTGCATGATGGCAGTCAATTATGAAAGTACTATATGTAACCACTATATTCCAAGTGAAAATAGAAAATGATATACAATATATCAGTAAAACAATGATCCATGGGGAACAAGGTGAACTGCCTTATATAAATAAGCTAACGTTTTACCCCATTCCTACGCCTTTACTCTATAAATACGCATCCATATTGCACGTTTTACTCCGTTCATACGCTTTTACTCTAAAAATACGCCTACATATTACACGCATTTCGATTTTCTCCGTTTACTAATGCATAAGATACCACACATGCAATTGATAAAACAGGATCCTCCGTTCAAGGTAGGAATCTCAGATAGTTTTACACAAACTCACTTTGAACTATAGGCGGAATTCTAACAACTGTTGAACTATTTACTCCATAAATATTCATCTAAGAAATAACGGCATCATGGCTATTAATTAGATTGCCTTTTACAATGGCACATAGACACGGTAGTTTGTTTTTGGCCATGGTACAAACTGTAGAATCATATCTTTATCATTATATTATGTATAAGTAAACAGAGCAGAACCTGATCAGACGGCTGGCTACTAACGCTAAACGAATACTCACTAATACATTGATGAGGTTTCGACGGTAGACACTTTTCAGATAATGAACATGGTGCTGATGAACACGTTCCGGCAATTACCTGGAGAACATATTTTGAACATGTAACAGGTTCAATGACCTGACTAAAATAATCGCAACATGTACAAAAAGCAAAAAATACATTTTGAATATGTTTGCTAGAGAAAATACAAAGTAAAATCAATTACGACCAATGTAGCATGTCAACTATAACACTGCACGATCAAAATTAGATCAACTTAAAGAAAGCATGTCCTATTCGAGACCTTCTACATGGACTAAATACAAAAGTCAATTCGATGTTTCAGAGCACTATTCGTAGTTTTACCACACACTTAACAAGATGGATAAAATCACAAAAATATCAAACAGGAAAATATAAAGTTAATTGCTAAAAATATGTTAAAATGAACAGTTATACTTATTAACGTTTAGCCCGTTATTGGCGGATGAGTGAATACATATATGCAAACAGTTTGGATCCAGATGAGACGCCGAGTAACTCAGTGTCTCATCAGGCTCCAAACTGTTTGACACTCTGATTGCATATTGGTAGACACATTGAACATAACTTGAAATTTGAAAATGTAGTAAGGTGAACATTTCTGTAAAAATTATTTGCTCAGCATGCTAAAGGTTAATTCCGCATCTCTAAAAGTTTGCATAGTTATAAACCTCAGGTATATTTGTTTCTACGTAGTAAATATTTTGATCATAAAATACCTATTCCTTATCGTCTAGAACATAGCTGTACAAATATCGACAAGATATAAAACTCTTCAATATATATGGATCAAACGTTTAGATCAATGTGCGACGTATGCTGTCGTTTGCGTCTGATTCGAATTCAAACTGATTTTCACACATGCAGTAGGTTTTCCCAAATGTTTCAGAGATGTTCCTTTGTACTCGTATAGTAGTTATTTATGTTCATTTTTATCATGTTACTAAAAATGGAAGTGTCTACCTTTGAAGCGTTACAAACTCATTTGTTTATATGCCGAAAAGAAGTGTATCACAATAAAACATATCATTAATGGAAAAGTAGTAAAGTCAAGCAGGCAAAGCCACATGCAAGACGCAACCACCACCAAAACACCGATAGACAGCATGACACACACACACACACAACCACACACCCAAACGCACACGCACACACACACACACGAAATGAACACAGAAAACACCAAAAGACACACAAGAAACAGGGACAAACGTTCCACAACATGAACAAACCACAAGCACAAAGACGCAAGGCAAACAAAAGGAAGGGTGACAAAGAGAGTACCGCCTTGGCACGGTCAGCAGCAAAAACACCACTGGGGGTTTAAACCGGTTTACGGACGTCCTAACCTCACACTTCTCTCAAAGTCACCCTAGCTTTACAAATATTGTAAATAAAGGTATCCCCGCTGGACTTACCCACAACATAGACGACGGTGAACACAGGACAACATGTAAAACATTGAAAATGACAAAAACCTAATTAACATTAGAAAAGAAAACACTTCCATATGTTTGATATCGATGACACAGATCTTTCAGTTTTATTCGGGTTTGGTTTTAGTTACGTATCCGTTCACAATACTTCGCATCTCTTCGACCACTTCCGAGTAAAGCTGGAGGGAACAAGTGAGAATCGGCAAAACTCGGAAAACTTTGAAACGGAAAAGGCCGATAATACTTTGTTGTAGAACAAAAATTATATGTATTGATGAAAGCGGTTTATTTTGTATCACCGGGGTGTTTGTATCATATGTACTGATTGACTTTATATTCATAATAATGATTGATATTATTGAAACTACACGGACATTGTAGAGACATCCTCTTGAACGCTTCGCCTGTTTGTAGCGTAAACTTCTTGTCATTGAAAACATACGCATACCAAATTTTATGGATAATAATTAAACAGCGGATTCCTCGTGAAGCTCGCTTTGCTGGTTAGACTGGAATTCAGAAGCTAACCGCTGCGCATCGAGGTGACTCTAATTGCCTATAATGATTAAATTAAATATTATCTGTTGAAATAGTCGGTAAACTACTGAGCGCACCTAAAACAATAATGGTATGATCCCAATCTACGGGTCATCTATAAATAAAAAGGACATAGACTAAGGGCTAGCTGTACCCTAGGTCCCCCCCCCCCGGGATTTTATGACACCTATATCACTGTAAAGCTTATTATATCCTCCATCGAATGTCATTTGTTAGATGTTATATGGATGCTGATTAAGCTTACAGTATGCGATTGATTATCTGCCCCTGAATTCGTAATATTACGTTTTTATGTTTTTTTTACAAGAGATTATGGAGTCCAAAACGACAAGTTCTAAAACCACATTGCTTAAAATTATTATATTTTATGTCGATCAACATATTGAAAAAGAAAAGATAACTTTGAACTGAAAACAGCAAGAATGATCTCCCTTGTAACTGTAAAAAAGAAACGACTAAGCCTTAATATACGTACAACAAGCTATTTTTCAGTTATATATGGAGAAACATTTTGAATAAGGCACTGAATACAATGTATAATCATTAGGGTCCTGCATTGAAAATGCAGGAGCCATATAGGAATCACATTTTCTGTCCGTCTGTCTGTCTGTTCGTCCGTTCGTCCCTCCGTCCGTCCGTTAACACTTGATGTGACGCGATAACTCAAAACAGTACTTCACCTATTGGTTTCATAATAAGGACATATGCTTAGTATCACCAGAGGAAGATGCCTATAGTTTTGGGGTTGAATCAGATCACTATGTCTAGATCTATCTCCCCTTTATTCATCCAAAATGTCAAACAGTTATCTGCCCTTGATTCATAAAATATACCATTACATTTTGTCACTTTTGATGTGAAGCGATTACTCAAACAGTACTTCACATATTGGTTTCATATTAAGGGCATATGCTCAGTATCACCAGAGAAACAGGCCTATAGTTTTTTATTTGAATCGGCCCATTATGTCTAGATTTATCTGCCCTTGATTCATCCAAAATGTCATAATCTTTTGTCAACACTTGATCTGATGTGATAACTCAAAACAGTACTTCACATATTTGGTTCACATTAAGGGCATATGCTTAGTATTAGGAGAGGAAGACCCCTACAGTTTTTGGGTGGAATGAGATCATCATGTCCAGAGTTATCTGCCCTTGATTTTTCAAAAATGCCATATTCGACAAAAATCATCTGCATGGCCCTCTCTGACCAAGTCAGATTTCTAGTTTAGATACTATCTGCAACATCAAACAATTTCATAACATATTTATCATTTCTATACTGTAATTGTACATGTAAAATTTAATGTGCTCATAAACTATTTCCTATTACTGCACTTTGTTTGGTTATTTGTCAAGTGATTCTAGGGCAGTTATCTCAGAAGTGCTGATGCTAGTAGATTCCTCTGAATAATAATTGTCCAAAAAGGTCGCACCGACGCCATTAGAAAAGTGCTAGCCGTTACACTGTTTGAAAGGCCACAAGCATCCCTAGAGAATGCACCGGTAGTTTGTTCTGTTAGGATGCAAAATGGCGCAGATAAAAGGAAGAAAATGTAGAGCTATCTTTCCAGGAAGCAGGCCTAAGGATCTCATCCCACGAGGCGTGATTGAAATATGCCCAGGAAGTGGATAGGACTGAGACTGAGTGGCCCGTCTGGCCGAAAAGAGATAACAGACGCAGGGTATCCGCCACCCGTTGTGGGAGAGATCCTGATCGTGTTGGAGTCCGTAAGGAAATTCAGTCCCACAAAGATGAAATCTTTCGATGGGATGAGATCCGATTTCTCCAGTTTCAGTACTGGTTCCAATTGAGACAATGCCTCCCAGCTGTAATGGAGGTTAAGAAGAAGAGAAAGACGAAGCAGCCAATTGTCCGCGTACTGAATCAGAGTGACACCAATCTGCTGGTGATAGGCCGCTTCGACCCCATGGGTTTGGTGAAATCTCTGGGGGCCGTAATGAGGCCAAAGGGCAATGTCCGCGCCATTGGTGTCTATCTGCTGGGTGAATTGGGAGATGAAAATATGCATCCGAGAAATCCAAGGAAATACCCCTTTGGTCTGGTTTGATAGCCAGCTGAATGGAAGCGATGGTCTCCATCTTGAAAGATTCGACATACTTTTTTCACAGTAGAAAGGTTGATGATTGGTCAAATTGCGCCATTTTTCTTTGGAACTTGAATAAACGGCTGTAAAAGCCAGTCGAATTCTCGTTTAGTACCCTTTCTACTGCCCCTTTGCGAGAAGCCAGGATCCAGAGTCCGGTGTGTTCGCATGATCCGACGACTGATGAATAGGGGCCCAGAAAATAGGAGGCTGCCGAACCAGAGGGATATAATAGCCCGTCTCTAGAATAGAGATGCACCAAGGATCATGTGTGATAGTGCGCCATGCTGCGACAAAGTGAAACAGTCTGGCGTCTACAAGAACGGAAGGTCGGATAGGAGTGGGTGCAGAAAGAGCTAATTCCTAGAGCTGATGCATCGAAGGGCAGGAACCCCTCGTGTGTGAACGGGAACAGCTCTGTGCCGCCTGCTCCGAGGTGGGGGAACAGGGACCGGTCTAATGCGGCTCTTGGCCGAACCGCACTGAAGGGGAGAATATGGCTTGTACTTAAGACCATGTTTCTCCTGGGGCTTAGAAAGGGCTTTAGAAAGTTTTCAGACACACAAGAACCAGAGACAAGCACGTTATTTACAAACAGCGTTTTTTAAATTTTTGGGGGTCATTTTCCCAACCACTTTCTTTGCCATACTGTGTATCTATGGAACACAAACTGAATAAATAAATGACCTGACAGCAGTTATGTGTCATTTGAAACCTTTTAATATAAACAATGATTAAACATAACATACTCGTTTGCTTAATAGGTAATTTTTTTTAAAAAAAGAGCATTTTTTAGATTATCATTAATATTCATGAATATGCAAATGAGCAAGATAGCAGTTTGTTCTCAAACTGGGGCAATTATGTGCGTAGAGAACGTTGTTGTAATTATCATTGCAAATTTATTTTGTCATTCATCTTAAAACCACTTGTTGACAAAATAGCATTTTTTACATTTTGTGGGGTCATTTTACCCCACCCACTTTCTTTGCTATACTGACTCAATACTGTGTATCTATGGAACAGAAAATGAATAAATAAATGACCTTACAACATTTATGTGCCATTTGAAACCTTTTAATATGAAAAATGAATAATCATAACATACTTAAGCAGTTTGTTTCAGATTCTCATTAATATTCATGAATATGCAAATGAGCAAATTATGAATAAATGGCTCCTGGCATGTGATAATATATTGATATTATTTTAAAACTATTTTGGATGTTTTATAAAGACAATAGATTATGTTTTTGCATCTTAATGACGATAATGCTGAAACTTCGAAATGTTGGCGGTTGCCATGGAAACGCGCTGACCGTTTGCTTTATCCAGCATCCAATACCTGTCCGATAACCGGAACTTGTTAACATATACCCTAGGCTTTAAGAAAATATAGGTGTACCAAAATCCCGCCAGGGGGGAGGGTTTCGATGATGGGCCCTTGGCCGGTCAGATCTAAAGGATTATAATTTCTGCTGTATTGCTTTGACAAATTTTATTTTGAGCATATATATATATATATATATATATATATATATATATATATATATATATATATATATACATGTATATATATATATAGTCTTATTGTTATATATGTGTATAGATACATGTATATATATAGTCTTATTGTTATATATGTGTATAGATACATGTATATATATATAGTCTTATTGTTATATATGTGTATAGATACATGTATATATATAGTCTTATTGTTATATATGTGTATAGATACATGTATATATATATAGTCTTATTGTTATATATGTGTATAGATACATGTATATATATAGTCTTATTGTTATATATGTGTATAGATACATGTATATATATAGTCTTATTGTTATATATGTGTATAGATACATGTATATATATATAGTCTTATTGTTATATATGTGTATAGATACATGTATATATATAGTCTTATTGTTATATATGTGTATAGATACATGTATATATATATATAGTCTTATTGTTATATATGTGTATAGATACATGTATATATATAGTCTTATTGTTATATATGTGTATAGATACATGTATATATATATAGTCTTATTGTTATATATGTGTATATACACATACATCGGGTCGGTGACGGGGTCACTATATGTAACCTCGATATGGGGCCCCCTTTTTTCCCGGAAACTGTATATAATCCACCCTATATATATATATACCCCTGCATTGGACAAATCTGTGTTGTATATATTTAGAATGCCCCATACTAGAAAAAATAGTTAGATATACCCCGTTATGACACAGTTCTATGTAGTGTATATTAGTGTATAATATCGTATAACACGCTCTTGTGGCATACATAAATATGACAAAAGTAAATGTACATATTTAAATCCACCACACATTACAAACACTATGGACTTAGTAAATCTTAACCTTTTCCCTGTTACAAATGACTAACGCCATTACATGATGCTATTCAATCAATTTGCAGACTAGTTTTGTGGAAGATATGTATAGGAGAATAAAAGTATGTCCATGAAAACACAACGGAATAGTTATTTCCTAGCAAAGCTACGTGTCTGCTTTATAGAGCAATATGAAGATAAAGCACAAAGCTCTTCAAAAAACCTTTCTGCGTTCATTCTACCTGCTTTAAACGTTCAAAGGGTCACTTGTGTTTAACAGCATCAGTGTATTTTCTGTTAACTAGCTAATGAAACGGAACCTGATGATCATAAAGGTATTCTAGCAAGGGGTCATAATTTTACAAAGAAACGATACATGAACAAGCTGTTTAGAACCTGATCTGATTTCAGAGAACATGTACATCTTAATTGTTTGCAGATGTTATTCAAGATGGAAAATAAGGCCATAGTGGCTACGTCCTTTAAAATGACTTGTCCAATTAAAACAGACCAAGGTTTTTCTTAACAACCTACATCTTTGGGTGTGTTACCATTATGAATTCATAAGTGACTGCATCAAATGTGTCAACCTGTTATGCGGGAATAGCCCCAGCAGACGTTAGTTATGTTAGGTTTTTTGTAGTGCAAGTATGGTTACAGACTGAATCCCACTTCTTAACCCTTTCCCTTATATAAACGTGTTTTCACGCATTTGCAAACAGAGTAGACCAAGATCAGACGGCTCCTAGAGGAGCCGTTTGATCAGGGTCTGCTCTGTTTGCTTATGGAATTCGGTAGACCTATTTATTTAGTTTCTAAATGACTACTATGTTCCACCTTACGTTCTTAATTATAACTATTTTGTCCATGAATATTCAGTAGATATCAACATTTAGAATAAACATAGAACGGGGAAATGGTTAAGAAGCCACTGGTTCTTTTACATGAGCGGTATATAGCACGGAATAAATGCATACATGGAAACTTGGTTCAACGTGTCATCTCTAGTTGTTAATCATGTTTGCGAACCAGAGGCTCAATTAAACCAATGACCGTCAGGGGGGGGGTACCTCTTGAGAAGCTTATAATGTATGGCGATTGCGGAATTGAGCCTGCGGACCTATTTATTGCAGTTAGGTAGGAACCCTATATTCGACCCATCAACGATAATCAAACATTGAGCTTATACTTAGCTGACTTTGACTGGCCCACAACAATCAATATACCTCGATTTAAAGCAAATCTGTGTTGCATATATTTAAAACCCTGCCAAGTTCAGGGCGTTTTCACCTTCTATAACATAGGCATATAAAAGGCCACTTCCCAATTGAAATTTCTTTTAAATCATGCAGTTTTCCCAAAAATCCAAACTTACACCAGCTTTTTTGTTTCCCAAATCAGCAATTTTACCGATAATTCTTCCCAAAATCAGCAGGCTAAGGCCCCTTCCCAATTAAGAGAGAAAAAGCTCTGAAGTTGGTATAACTAAATATACACCGGTATGAAGCAAATCTGCTTTGTATATATTTAAAACTCCGCATTTTTTACCCTTCCTTTTGTTTGCCTTGCGGGGTATATATATAAATTTATCTCAAATTATTCTTAATATCAAGGATCTCGGTTCGAAATGGCTCTGAAGTTTCTTCTTTTTAAAGTTATACTTATCGCGTAAAAGAAATCATTTTTAACTCATCCATTTTTTTTTTTTTTCGATTTTCGAAACTCTTTATTTGCGGGGTGTATATACATTTATCTCATATACTGCCATGAAATTAGCTGCCCAAGAGCACAAAGCTAATTTTCATCGTATTGACGTGATCCTTGACTACAGTTTTAATGCAATTTGGCAAGTCCTGTTAATTCATGCATAAAGTGGATAACGTCCAAATTACGTCAGTTTTGGAGGTTCGCACACTGCCAGACTGCTAACGGATCAAGGAAATCGGTTCGAACTTGCTCTGAAGTTTCTCCTTTTAAAGTTCTATCTATCCCGTACAAAGGGAGACAACTCAAACACATTTTCTATATAAAACCGTGTTGTGGATATCAAGTTTATAAGCTTTAAAACACCATTTTCTACATGTAAATACGTTCAATTCTGGCGGGGTACTGTATAGGCCCCGTCTCCTATGTATGCCCCACAGAAAAGGTTTTATATCGAGAATATTCTCACAACCGGGCCAGTGTCTTTATATATATATATATATATATATATATATATATATATATATATATATATATATATATATATATATATATATATATACATATAAGAGATATATGTGTTACTGATTGTATTTTATATATTTTATACCAAAGTATTTTGTTTGAGGGTCTCAAGGTAGTCCGTCCCTCTGTCTGCCTGTCTCTGACTCTCTGTCCGTCTGTATGTCTTTCTCTCTCTCTCTCACCCTTTCTCCCTCTCTCAATTACCTAAAATGACCTGGTGGCAATACATGCAAAATCAACATATATTTATGATGGGAAATTACTATTTATCAGGTTTATATGTGGATTTTAGGTAATATATGCAACAAATAACTTGTATTGAAGTACATGTATATTGGAGATATACTCGTGTATCCGCAGTAATATGCACATTGGGAGTAAATGCTCGAAAGTAGATATGCTCGTATAGTAAGGAAAACATGTCAATACATACTGACGGTTTATTGAAACAGACCCATAGTAATCTAGTCGATTTTCAACGCGGTTTTTTCGGCATTAATTCGCGTCCATAGCAACAAATCGATTTGAACAATGGAAATAAGAGGAATACTTTCCTCTTTTTTGTGTTTCATTCTCAGTGTTGTTACACCTTCTGATCCTTCGAGAGCATGAATTACAGTACTTCTTGTTCTGAAAATTGAATACCGCTTAAGCCGGTGCTAGGGGCGTGAGCAGTGTTGCACTTTCAATTACTGCTCATGAACAGACTCAATAAAACCGAGTCTGCAATTTTCTCTTTTTGTGTTGCAATTTTTGCTTTCGGGGGATCACCAGCCTTCAGAATTTATTATCCCTGGTATTGGTGTGCATTGCATGGCTATTCTTACATTGAGTTAATATAAATATAAATTTTATTTATGTAATGATATTTTTTTAGACTGATGAATTTCACAGTTGTTATTATACTGTATGTTTATGCATCATTATAATGACGTTGCGTTCGATGTTGACGTCAGTTTTGAAAATCGCGTATTTTTGCGTATAAAATATATGACATCTCTGCAAATAATTACAGCACCAAAATGAAATTTATATTGCCGGAAAGAGCTAAACACTACCTTGCCGACTATTATAGTTTTACGTATATATGTATTTCTCAGTTAATTTTATAATGAAAAACTATCGGCGACGTCGTCATTTTTCCGCGGGTGAGATGTAACACAAAACGGGTGTCTGCAATATTCAAAACCTATTTTATTGTTGCGTGTGTGTATATTTTTTCCGGGAAGTTCACCAGATGACGTTACGTCGTTTCAGCTTCACGTTGCTACAACGTCCGGACAATAAAATAGTACATGAACAGTTACAATTCTATAAAATCAACAATGAGGAAAAGGAGAGATTTTAGAAATACAATCACCAACATGTTGAGTGTTATGTTGTATTCACAGCAAAATTAGGGTTTTTTAAAGTATCATTTATATGTTGTAAAAGTACATTTGATATGCTTAAAAATGATATATGTTAACCAGAAATTTAGTAACTGGAATAACGCGAAAAACGTGAATATAAATGTCTAGTCACTATGTAACACATGGGTAAAATGTCGACAAATTACCATAGTGTGTATCTTCGTTCTTAATTTGTGAAATTGTACCTGAACCAAACAAAAATATATTTGGAAGATAAAAACATAAACATAATAATATAATTTTCGGGAAGTTCAAACAATATTTTGGTGCTTAATAGCGGAACTAAAAACATTTTTGCTCATAACTTTCTTAATATTTGAAGGATTTTAACAAAAAAAAAGACGCATGCCTACACCTATCAACCGTACATCGTCTCATGTTCGGTTCGGGAAATTAGGATAGATAGAGTGTGCACAAAGTGGAAATGCGCAGTTTCCAGGATAAAAACAGGTCAGTATACGCAGTTCCGGTTTACACAAAAAATATTCAACATATTGTACCAAGTCGTACATATAACGATGTATGGTTCATTGGAGCGGGTACTCGTCATTATGTCGTTAAATTCTTTCAAAAAGTATGAACGTTATAAAATATTTCCTACGTCGATTCCGTGCTGTTCGTATTACATCTTGTACAACGTTACGATAGTTTGGTATCGACATTAGAAATGCTTGTATTTAAAGTATGTACAAATGAACGACAAGTAATAAATACATATTATTTGTATCGATAACAAATTGGTTTCAATTGTATACTATGTACATCTATTTAAATTATATCTTAAAGTTTGGTCCAAGATGTTGCTAATCACGCAAACTCGCCCTGTTTGACGTCGTAAAAGGACACCAGACGGCAACGTACTGTGGTTGCGATATTATTTTTCATAATGGCGTCATATCAACTGCAGTTCTAAAACCTCGAACAAACATTCACCACAGGTCACTGTAAACACATATCAAACATAAGGAAAATCGAGTGTTTATTTAATTGACAGAAATAGAACATGATTTGAAACCGCTGTTTCTGGTCTTATTAATACTATTTTTTCTTAATCCGTGTGTGTTAATATCATACTTTTTATATGAAAATGTCAGAAATTGTATTACTTTTAAATATCGGACAATTTATTTACAAACAACATGCTTTTGAGTAACACTGCTGACATCACGGCGTCGCAGTAACGGCGTTACGCATATTGACGTCAACAATGAACGTAACAAACGTCTTTGTTTTAAATTGCCATGTTATGTATACTTGCCAAATAAAATTATTATTATTATTAAATCGACATTCCGTCAATGACGACGTTGCTGTACCATAAGGCGAAGTCGTAGTCAATATGATGTTTTAAACGGCGCCGTTACTTTATAAGTGATTTTTGCACTATTCTATTCTTTTCTATTCAACTGAGGTATAAATATGTCAATGGAATGTTTTCCCCTGATGAATCGTCTGGCTGTATTGTTGATGTTTACTTTAAAAATGGGAGCATTTGAAATGAATGTTTGGTTCAAAGCTGGACCATTCATCTATTTTTTACGGAATTGTATATGCCTCGTTGAAGGGTCTCTTATTCATCCTCAGTTTGCCTGATATACTAATAATTGCACGTAATTACGTAATAAATATTTTTAAAATCTCAGGAGATTGGTTCATTTACATAGAATACATTATTTGAAAAATGTAATGATAGCTTTCAATGATATTTTGATATAAGGTACAGTTTGGTCTTTGCATTTAAGTTCGGTAGTTGCCTTCCGGTTCTTAATTATTCTAGAATTTGTCAATCTCCGTTCTTTACTAAATCATCTTCTTCATCTAAATCATGCAAATGAATGTTTTGAACGTTGCGAAATAATTCGGAACTGTAGGGTTATTTGTAGACTTTTAACACTTGCACTTTGTTGGTATTGTTTGTATTCAAAGCAGTCATTGACACATAGGGATAACTTTGTCGTCGTCGTTGTCATCGTCGTCGTTGTCGTCGCTGACCGGTCTGTATCTCCTAGTCTACTGAAGCCATTGAATTCAAACACATATGGAACTGGCTTGATAAGAGGACGTGTCATGCACAATGTCCATAACTCTAGCTTAAGTATTTTTGGAGTTATTCCCCCTTTTTCATTTGTTCCGGCCAATAGGTCATGTTCTACTGATGCCATTCAATTTAAACTTCACATATACCTGTCGAGAAGAAGTGTCAAGCACAAGGTCCATAGCTCTACTTTCAATATATATTTGAGTTGTTTTCCCTTTTCATATTTCCTGATCTGTCTGTAAATTCTTTACTACAAATGCAGTTGAGTTGTACGTAGCATCGTAGCTGGATTTATGGTATACCCATATACATGTATACATGTACTGCGATTGTGTCAAGTGTAAATTTGGTGGGAAGAGGGTCAGGACCCAGGCAGGCAGCACAGGTGCTCCGAGGAACACCTTTCTAGTTTTAAAAAGATAATGCCTGGAAAGTACCATTCGTGATGAGTTTGTGTGGGACATCTAAGTTACGCGTGTCTGTTTCTGAGACAATTGTACATATTTTCCTAGCAATGTTTTGTAGTATGCTCGTTTTTTATGCCTAGGGTGACTCGACAGAAAGTTAAAATATTGTTGAGAGTCAGTGTATCTTCGAAACACATCTCTACGGAGAGTTTCGTCTTGTTCAGTTAATAAGATGCCTACAATTTGGTAGTTTAAAATTGCTAAATTTCAGTGTAAATTGAATATCTGGTTGAAGACCATTAATACGAAAACCAAAATCGTTAAGTTCATCTATTATTTCTTTCCAAATCATAAAACAATCGTCTACAAATCTCTTCCAAGTTTTCCTTACGTAGTTTGCAATTTCAGAATGTTCCAGTTTTATATACAGTTGTGCCTCCACGTTTCATAATAAAAGAGTAGTTTGATTAGTTCGGCACAACGTTGACATTTATCGTAATTTGTGTATAGTTTTCATCGTTAAAAGAAATGTTATTGGTTTTCAGATCGTCCTTATACCATTTTAATAATTAGAGAATCGTCTATGGATTAAGCCTGTTTGAAATTGTTTCTATGCCTAGTTCGTGAGGGATCACTAGCTAAAACGCAAAGCGATTAGTTTGTTATTATTTCTTGCAATTGCCATATATAGTACATATCGCTCGATGCTTTGACGGACTTAAGAAAATGTGAACTGAAATAAGTGTTTTCTCATGAATGAGCAGTAACTCATCAATGTCGCTTTGGAGAAAACCAAGCAAATTATATATTAGTGCATAGGCCCTGAACATGATTTTATTTGTGGTGACAACATTAACTGAATACAAAGACATTTTAAATCGCAAGACGAACCGTATCGGTTCGTCTTGCGATTTCAAATGTCTTTGTTCAGCCTAGTAGGTACAGCTTTAAGAAAGGGAGTCTGCGGATTTGATACCCGAATCGACAAGACGTTGAACAGTGCCTTAATAACTTATCGTTCGTTGAGTGCTACAAAATATAATTAGCAGACCCGATACCAGTTTATAGCGTGACTGGGTGTGGTACAAGACATGATATGCTATCACATGGTGATATCGCACTATATCCGTCTCCAATAGGCGCACCCTTTCCATATAACCGAAGTGCATCGAATGTTAAATACAACGAGCACCACAAACACACATACCTCACACAAACACATATACATAAACCAAATCTTTATCTCATATTATAAGTTTGGTCTGTAACACATCGAGGTCCAGATCTGCCGTTGGTGTTGTCTAATCAAGGTATGCGTCGCATACAGAGCTAGCAAATGATAGGTCAAAGACAATGAACATCCCAATCAGACACCATATAGGAAACACAACGGTTGATCTGGAACTGGACTGGCAATAATTTCAGTGTACACATTACCCTCCTATTGACAACAAAATATTACCTGCGATAAATCATCTCTATCACAGAATATGGCATCACTATTCTCAAAAAAGTTTCCGTCGTTTACGTCACTGCTATTGACGAAGTTTAATAAGCATTGTTTCTGTACTCCGGTGTATTGCCAGGATTTGCACATTTTGATAAAGTGACATTCTCTTGCACATTCTACAAAGTCGCTAACTTCATACCAGTCAAACCATGAATAACCAAGTCCCACTCCACGTTTACACCGTTGTGAGCTGAAGTAGGATATGGAGGGCTCAAGGTCACCTTTTGTCAGGAACAATGTCACAAGAAGGAGTGTAAATAAAGATACCATTTTGTTAAGGAAACGCGATTAGATATACACAATAAATAAATGTTTTCCAAGTATTCCTCATAATGGACAACATTGAACTATATAGTTCTCTGGAATTTATACAAATGGTAAAAAGTCCTATAAGGAGAGCCACATATTAAAAGACATTGCACTTATCAAACATGAAACAGCACACTGCAAGCACAGCGCAAGTCCAGAAAAGCGTTTGTAACACAATATATGAGTGTGGTCTACATTGTGTTTGAGCATTTGATTTGCAAATGTAGTCATCCACGAGTAGAAGTCAGACAATGTAGATCATGATAAGAAGCTGCATCTCAGGCAATTGATTTGTATCTACTCTGTTTATGGACATTGCATCTATTCCACAGGCACTGATGGTGTGATAATAAACATATATCAAGAGAATTTTAACACCATTAGTAAAATCCACTATATACAGAGTAACCCACTAATGTGCAACTCAATCGTTTCAGTAATAATGACAGTCTGGAAAAATATTGAACTGGCTGCGTGTCTATGGGCCAGAGGATGTATTTGTAAGCTAACCAACATCTGAGGTTAAATATTGATCGTATTTCTAACCTCAGTAAAAAAGACGTTAAACTCGTTTCAGCTGAAATATTTGCCAATTAAACCACTTAAACTTAACATACACAAGGAGCTTTATTGGCAAAACATTAATCATGGATTAATATTGACAATTTGTATTGCAGAATAACGTAGAATTTTGTTAAGTAGTAAGGCGAAAATATGATTTGAAAACGGCTTGATTTGTTGACGACAAATACCCTTAATGAGAGGTGCTACCCACGTCACGAACGCATGCATCTAATACCGTGCAACATAAGTATTTTAATTCAAAGAAGTGTTGTTCAGATACCAATTTTAAGTTGTGGACCCAGTCAAACCTACTGTAAATATGAGCATTAAGGAATCCTAAAAACAGAGTCACAGCAAACGAAGAACATTCATGCACATATATTTCACACCTATAGAGATATTCCTAAACGCCGACACCACTCTATTGGTAGAGCCGTAAAACTCAACGAAAACAAACGGCAAGATGAGACGACATACTTTACGGAAGAGTGTTAGACATACCTTCTCGAACCGCATCTGTTGGACATGCTCACTTCGACACTAAACGGGACAGCATGGAATCCTGCGACATCAAAAGGGCCACGTAGCTCCAAACTTAAAAGAATTTAATAAGCACCGAGACACAGCACTTGAAGAGCGCTCATACACACATATAACACACATATACGCAATAATATATGCAATTGTTTGAACGATGGACGATACAAAGTTTGTACAAAACATAGGTTGAAAACAGAATACCGACGGGAACTATGCCAAATAACCACAGCATGTACCTTCAACGAGACAATACGTGAGTGAGTGACTTGGGTTTTACATCCCATCAACAGTATTTGAGTTATTTGCAGACTGCACCCGCAATAAGTTTAATTCTGATGCCAATCACAGATGTAAAATACAACTACAGTTGAACTTCGATATCTCGAACTCGAGATTGTTCTCAAATGTATCACTACGCATATTGCAAACACATGCGGCAGATTAATACAGGTCGAATGTAATGTTGAAAGCTCCTACAGGAGCTTTCAGCATTACGTTCGATCTTCAATAAGCTGTGAACTTTTGAAAATAACTCGAACTTCTGTTATATCGAAGTAATTCTATGGCCTATTGAAGACCGAGATATCGACTGTCAACTGTATATATTTAGTATACTATTCTTTCGGTGTATTCCAATTGTAACTCTCTTTATATACGCATGACTACATATATCGTACGACTACATATTTCATAATCATCATAATACTCGAGTAGAATTTTATTATAGTTTTGAAAAAGAGTGGCATTGTCCTGGCAAACATCTCATAAAAGGGTGCACACATATACAGTAGAACCCCTCTAATGCTACCACTTAATGAATAAACATAAGTGTCTTAATAGGCAGGCGTTTGCTTAATGCAGGGCAAAAGTAATGCGGAAAGCTCCTCTAGGAGCTTTCTGCATTACTTTTGTCCTGTATTAAGCTACCACCTGCAGCTATCACCCAGAATTATAACTCTTTTGGGTGGTCGCATTAGCGGTGTTTTACTGTACAACCAATTTAATATGTAATTTAATATGACCGTTATACTATATTCTCATCTTTAATACAAGGCACAATGTAGCGTTCACATAGTATGCTCTAGATTTTAACTATTAAAGAATTTTAATCATTTTACATCGCTCCAGCAAATGTTATGCATCTTTCATATTAAAGCACTACCTTTCTGTCAATTAAAATGGTCAAGCTGATTTGTTTTGATGAACAGCATTTTGAATATGTTACATATTTCAGATATAACGTGCCACACATTAGCGACACTTTAAACATTTTTAATAAAAATTCAAGTTATTAAGACGATATTTTGAATTTGAATAATCCTTATTTTGAAAATGTGATTTATTCAATTTAACCAAAAGAACTGCCATTAAACAAAGCGAATCAATCTGAATCATATCTTCATTTTTAGATTTGAATCTTTGAATCTCACTCGTTAGTAAATATAATTGCAATCTACGAACGCTACTGCAAATAGGCATTTCTCAACCAGTATTTTATGGGGGTGTTATCTACAAGCTTACGAAAATTCGGGGTCATATCCAGTTTCGTTATTTGTTTATAAAACGCATTAAAACCTTTAAGAAGAAAGGTTATGATCGCATTATATTGCAACGCACAACATTTTTTAGGTTTCGGATTACTTTCCGAAACCTAATAGTAATGCATCCCCATGGCATGCCTCAAGCAAATTTATAAAGAAATTCATATCCCATAATTCGCAATCAGACCACTGTTATACTACGAAATATCGATTTATGCTTACAATGTATACGTTCATTTGCCCAAATGCAGAAATTTTGAATGGTTTAACGTTGACAGAATGTTTATCACGTAGCGCCGATTAAACGATTTAGTTGTCTACGGGTGTATTTAACCCGTATTTCTACTTTCATTTTGCCAAAAATGTGATTTTGCTAACACCCCTAGACACAAATATAGTTCCAAGTGCAATGCGTTGGATAAACGATATCGATAATTGTTCATTTGGTATTTGTGTCAATTATTAAAATGCGGATGAAAGTGTTTCAATTAACAATAATTTTGCCATGTAAAATGTTACATTATATGATAAATTTGGTCGCGTACGAATATATACCACAGAGCGCCGGTAAAAATGGCCCAGAAAGTAATCGACTTCTGAAAGTCGGGCTGATATTTTGAAATCTACAAGCATTTCTTGAATTTGTCGGATTGGTACAGACAACGTTACGGAGAAAACAGTAATGAATAATGGTCGGAACATCGTCAATCTCTGCACATTACACACGAACTATGGGAATGAAGATAACGACTGGTATTGCAAGATACAGTCTAAACACCCGATATGACGGGTATGACTCATATCCGCGGATATGAATTTCGCAGCCTAAATTCGGCCACAATTTAAGCATTATTTTTTTTATTAGAAAAACCTTTTATCGAGCTTATTGGCTAATATTGTCCATATTCATTATTTGAAATACGTAAATTTAATATTCAGTACATACTAAGTAGTTATAGTTGAAGATAAAAAAAATCATAATATTCGGCACGAAGGAGCACGGACCGTAGTGAAACGTCCCGGAGATATATGGATAACATTGAGTCTCAAAAGCAATCTGTATTCTGAATGCATCAGAAGTATTTATGTTGAGTTTGGAAGATCATAATTATATTTTTACATCATGTGTGACAAGCATCGTAAACATTGATAATAGACTTTTCAGTTCTCTAAGATCCATGTTTATAATGTGTGTAATGTCTTAGGAGACTTGATACCAGGTTGTAAGCATTTAAGGATAATTACTCCAATTATAGAAAGTTAGTAGTTATAAAAGAGATATAATGGAATTATTTTATTGTATGTTTTACATAATGTTAATTATAACATATGCTGAACGTATATAATTCTTGACAATTTTTTGTTTGTAGTGTGTGTTTAAGCTTTTTCCCCAGCATTAATCTGTGTTAACATACAAGCATGCTGTTATTTTCACCCCTGGTATATAATAATGTCCCAAAATGAAGTAGAGGGACATATTGTGTTTGCTCCGTTTCTTATTCTTATTATTCTTTCTTCCGATTCTGATTCTTCCAATTCTTCTTCTTCCGTCGTGAACTTGTCCAACGCATTTCTCAGTAAGACTATGTAATTGTCCGATCCTAATGAAACTTCATATGAATATTGCTTGATACATGCAGATGTACAGGTGGCGGTGGTCTAGTGGTAACGCGCTTGACTATCAGTCCGGAGGTCCGGGGTTGAAATCCCGGTTCCACCCGGAAATCAGAGACGCTTTTCCGTGTCTCCCACCCGCACATACTCTGGAGAGATAACCAGGGGTTAAATGGGTACCTGTGATGGTCACTCGCCGGTACTGCGGCTGCATGACTGCGCCATATGTTAGCAGTGCTCAATATTGTAGGCCAATGACTCAATGACCAGGGGAGTAAATGTACAGTCGGCTGAGCGGTCATTCGGACTGAAAGTAGACTATAACTAGGTACTTTACTTTTTTTACACCCCACTTTTTAGTTTTGAAAATCACCATAACTAAATGGTTGGCTATAATTGGTCGAAATTTAGATATTGTTTGGAGAAGTTATATATCATTCGATTTTTTGCTGAAAATTGGTATCATGGGATATTTTAGTACTCCAAATCAATTGGTATGTGTTTCGAAAGTACATGTATTGGTTGATTTTGCTAAAAATTGGTATGGCGGGTTATTTTGGGACTCAGGACTAATTTGTAGGTCTTTTTAAAGAATTGGTTGCCATGGTAACTGAATGGTGGCTCTGATTGTTCGAAAATTTAGATCTTTTTCGACAAATTCAGATATTGTTCGATTTTGCCGAAAATTGGTATGTCGGGATATTTTGACACTCAGAATTGATTGGTATGTCTTTCGAAATAACTTGTTGGTATTGAAATTGATTGGTCAAAATTTTCAAATTTGCTGAAAATTGCCATTTAGGGGTATTTAGGTACCCCAAACTCAGTCAAGTTGTTTTGAAATACTTGGTTGCCATGGTAATGGAGTGGTGTCCTCTGAATGGGTCACAATTTACATATTAGATTTTTCGGAAAATTGGTCAGTAGGGATATATATGCAGTTGTTTCAAAAGTGTTGGTAACCACGTGATCACTAATGGCCTGTTATTGGTTGAAATTTAGATATTTTGCTCATCAATACCAGTTGTAAGTTTCGTTTAGGGGACATTCTGCAACATATTCTGTTACAATTAGATCTTGTTAACTGTATGATATTTAGATTCACATGGTATATATAATTTATCCAAACTTGGTTGTAGTGTATAGATGGATAAGTGATTGATGCACGCCAAATACTGTTACTAGTAACACCAGTTAATAGCAGAAATATGACCATTTGTCCAGATAGCCATATAGGAAATGTGACTGTTAGAAGTCATATCTTGGAACAGCCTGCTCAGATTTCATTTAAATTTGACGGGGTATTTACATGGATAGGTGCACGAGGCACATTATATGACGCCAACGTCGGCAAAATAGTAATAGAGTAATGGACCTTTACTGCATTCAAATATCAATTTAAGCAAACTTCAGGCACACAGTGGCAAATTGAGCTATTGGAACTGCACTGTGTGCTACTAGTCATCAATTTATTTCTTTAAACAATATCTAAAACACTGACAGGATTTTCAGAAAAGTTCACAGCAATTATGTTCAGATGACCTGTCAATTTTAACAAACAGTTCCATTAAACACCATTTTAGTTCAGGAAATAATGCTTTAGAGGTAATCTTACTACGTATCAATGGTACCGGTCCTTCCCTACCAAGCTTTTTCGTATTGTATAGTCACAATCGACATATATTTGGTCCGAAACCTTCAGTACTGTCAGTACTTTGATTGATTATCGACCCTGTCACAGTCGGTAGCTACGCTTCCCTCTTTGCTTGCGCGATGACAGGCCGAGGGTAGCACTCTATGATGGTATCGGGATGAGCTTACCAGACTCATGTATCACTTTTCCCCGTCGTGCCCTTAACGGTTTCCCTGCAGGTGCTCTGACTCCAGCAAAGTCATTAAGTACATATTTGACAGATTTGCACAGTTATCATGCTATGTTTTACATATTGACATGCGTTTACCGTCTTCTATGTTGTGGGGTAAGTCCGATGGGGATACCTTTATTTACACTATTTGTAAAAGTAGGGTGACTTTGAGAGAAGTGTGACGTCCGTGAAATGGTCTAAACCCCCAGTGGTGATTTTGCTACTGACCGTGCCAAGGCACTCTCTGTGTCACCCGTGCGTTTGTTTGTCTTGTGTCTTTGTACTTGTACTTTTGTTTATGTGTAGAATGTTTATCTCTAGTTCTTGTGTGTTTGTTGGTGTTTTCTGTGTTCATCTCGTGTATGTGCGTGTGTATGATGTGTTGTTGTTGTTGTTGTTGTGTGTATGTACATGTTTTAAACCATTTGTGCCCATAATCCCATATATTAGACATAGGCCAACAATGTAGACTATGATCAGACGCCGCATCATGCGGCGTCTGATCAGAGTCTACACTGTTTGCTGATAAGAATTTCAATATAAAACAAAACGAAATTGAAATTTAAGGCCAGTCATCCCTTAGATAAAAATGGACTAATCAAATATATAACCATGGAAGAACCCACTGGGCCCAAATAGTTTAAGATGTTAAAATGGCCCATGTGATGGGACATCAACTTATAAATTCTGTACATCTTTAGTTTATTTGTAAAAGACTTACAAAATGTCATATTACAGCAAAACGTACTTTAATGTCAGATTTGTGTTTGTTACTCTTGTTATCGTACTCATAATCGTTTCTCTAAAGTTACTTTAGTACGTTACGGATATGCCATATATCGTCAGATTATTGGTATTACCCTGCCCATCTGCATCTGTAAGAGGGACCTCATTTTATATATGACGCCTGATACACAGACATATTCCTTAAATGCCTTCAGTGAAATATCTTGATATTTAGATGGCATATGTATTGTTGATAATTCATTTTGAATACCCTTTTTATTTCTTTACACCAACAGCAACAACAATACAATAAAACATACCATTCAGACAGTTAGGAAATTTCTACTGTCTGGTATCAATTATGGACTTTCATGTCTCCTTATATGTACTAGTATATTTGAGAAACGGAATGTCCTTAAAAGTTCATTACCCTCGTCTATATAGAAATGTTATTCAAGCTACATCATGCGGTGTTTACATTTCACAACTAACCCCTTTTGTACTGGTCTCTGCCGCTATTAATGATTTCAATATTCGTTTTAATTACGGAAATAATCTTAGAAAGGGGTACAGGCATGAGAAATGTTGTAAAAGTAACGGTTTGAGCCATACAGGAAACAACACGTATAAAAGCGGAAAACTCCTACAGGGAGCGCCACTAATAAACGGACATGGCACCAAAACATCATCAAACATAAAACAGTACTCGAACAAGACAACTCGTGACGAAACGCAATCAATTATATAAAACATGTACGATATAAACAATAAAGTGTACCATAGGGTGAACGCAGGAGACCCGCTTTGGTACAGCCAGTTGGAATAAGCTAACCAGGTTTGTGCCTGCGCAACCTCACGCTCATCACACTTTCAACTAAATTACAAATATGAGTCATGCAGAAAACACCACATACAGAACAAACAACCACCCGAACAGCAACGCAAGAAAGTCAAACTGTAAAATCCCCCCTCCAGAGCAGTTGACTCCAAACAGTAACACTGCACCACGACAAAAATGAAGAGCAGTAATTGCACAAGTCTATCAAACTACTTGCAGAGAAAAGGAGACACAATGATGCATAACAAACAAACACTGAGATGGAAGATAGAAGTACTGGAAGGGTAAGGGCAAAAGGTCACTTGTGTCTTAATTGTTATTGTTAGTGATTTTAATAAAACGTCTCGGTATTTAGACGATATTTTGAATTTGGATAATCCTTATTTTGAACAAATGGTTTCTTCTATTTGACCAAAAGAACTTACTTTAAACAAAGCGAATCGATCCGACATTCAGGCTTCCTTTTTAGATTTGAATCTTTCCATCACCATGATGAAGTTTCGTCTAAAATATACGATAAAAGGGAAGATTTCGATTTCAAAATTGTGAATTATCCTTCTCTAGATGGAGATGTACCCCAGTCTACATCTTATGGGATTCACATTTCTCAACTTATTCGCTTTGCCCGAGCATGTTCTTTGCTAGAATATTTTAAAAGTCGTAATTTAGTTATAACTCATAAATGTCTTAAGCAAGGCTACAGATATCATAAAATTCGGAAAGCTTTTTTACCCCTCATTAGTAAATATAACTGCAATTTAAGGACGTTACTGCAACAAGGTATTTCTCACCAAGATTTCTATGGTGATGTTATTTACAAACTTGGGAAATTCGGGGTCATATCCATTTTTACGATTTGTTTATTAAACGCATTAAAACTTTTAGGACGAAAGGTTATGACCCTATTATATTGCAACATACTGCATATTTGGTTATCGACCCCTTTACAGTCGGTCGCTACACTTCCCTCTTTGCTTACACGATGACAGGCCGAGTGTAGTACTCTATGGTGTTATACTCTTAAACCCAGAAACGGGATGAGCTTACCAGACTCATGTATTACCTTTTCTCTGTCGTGCCCTTAACGGCTGCCCTGCAGTTGCTCTGTCTTCAGCAAAGTCCTGGAGTACATATTTGACGGACTTTCACAGCAGTTGTTATACTATTTTTTACATATTGTATTGTGAATACTGTCTTCTATGTTGTGTGGAAGTCCAGCGGGGATACTTTTATTTACAATGTTTGTTTAGCTAGGGTGACTTTGAGATAAGTGTGAGGTTAGAACGTTCGTAAACCGGTTTGAACCCCCAGTGGTGATTTTGCTACTGACCATGCCAAGGCGGTTCTCTCTTTGTCATCCTTACTTTTGTTTGTCTTGTGTCTTTGTGCTTGTGTTTGTGTGTTTGTGACATGCTGTCTATCGATGTGTTGGTGGTGGTTGTGTCTTGTATGTGGCTTTCTCCTGTATGTTTGTGAATGTGTATAAATTGTTGTGTAAATTGCTTTCTGTCGGTGGTTTGGTGATGTGGCGTTTTGTGTGTGGTTTTTCCTGCTTGACTTTTCTACTTTTTCATTAAACCGATTAAGCCCCAACCTCACACTTATACTAAAAGATAAACAGTTTAAATAAAGATAGCCGCTGCCAGACTATTGTACAACTGCCGCGATGGCAACTAAAGGGGTACGCTGTATGTAAATCGAAAGCACATTTAAGTGAAACAACCTGAATCCACAACCTGAATCCACGGATTGCTAGTGTACTCAGTGATTGGTCTACAATCAGAGTAACTCTTACAAAGTAACAGTGCGTACAGTAACAAGATCATCCTTCCGTTTCCGTGTTTAGAAGGCGTCTTAATAGAGTATTAAGACTTTGCTGTTGGTGTTCATAAAAAGAGAACAGCGTGATTGTCAACTGTAAAATGTTCAACAACTTGACATGCAGTAATGTGTTGTAGCATTGTATCATATCTGTTTTAGCTCATCTGGCACAAAGTGCCAAGGTTAGCTAATGGGATAATCCTGCGTCCGTCTTCCGTCGTCGTTATTGTTGTTATTAGTTGTTAGTCGTTAGTCGTGTGTCGTCAACAATTTACTTAAACATCATCCTCTCTGAAACTACTTAAAGGAAATTGGCAATAATTGGTCAGGATATTCCTTAGATTGCACTCTTTCAAAAATGTTCAAATACCTCAATTCCATGGAGAATTCTGGTTGCCACTCTTCTGAAAAAACACTGGTCATATTTTGAAAATATTTGGCAGGAATAGTCCTTAATGGCACCTCTATCAGGAAACATGTTTTTTTCTAGGGAAAGGGATTAGTTGTCCTTATATGTCTATATAGATAACTTACAAATCTTCTACACAACCATACTTCAAATTTCAACAATCTTGGCAGGAACAGTCCTGAGGTGACCTTCTACCATGTTGATATCACAAAACACATGACCGCCACGGGCGGAGATTGCACTTATACTTGCCACTACATGTGGGTCGGTTTGAGGCCTTTGATTGGCAGGTGATAAGCCCCGCCCCCTGTGACGTCACCGCGTCCCCCCGTCATCACGCGACGATGGTTCATCACGCGAGTCGTTGCGTGAGTCAACACGTGAGTCATCCCTCCCACGTAGGATCCAGCCACTCCTAGCCCTCCCATCCCAAAAACGATTGAGTCAGCGGTTACGACTCATCACGCGGCACCGAGTCATCGGAGTCACGCGGCACGTGAATCATCGGGGTCACGCGGTCCTGAGTCACAAAAACTTTCCATAACACGTCATAAAACCTATCCCTACATTTATACGCTACTTAAAACAATCGACGTTAGAACCAATCATAGAGCGCCACCTACGTCATTTCATCACGACACCGTGAATCAGACGTTAACTTCCTCTTGGTAGAGTGGCGCAATCACTCAAACGTGACAAGTCTCCATACCACTCGAGATCGTCGTCTGCTCTATATAAGAAGCTAGTTCCAATAACGTGATTTTAGTATCTCTAGTGATTTTCTGGATTTTAGGACGTTAGTAAGGAATTCATCATAAGTATTCGTCTCGAAAACTATAATTTTCTTTACCTTAAACACGTACTCTAATACAAATTATCCGACGTTCTCTTCCATATAAGCTTAAACGAGACCCTTTATCAGCCCAACCAATAGGTTAAACCTTCCAGCCCAAACCATCTATATTTTTTTCCAGCTATGGGTATATTCTTTAAAAGGGTTCATTTTTACATAAAGGCGGACATCCTTTCTAAAAGGGTGAAGTCAATACGCGTTTATTTATTCATTCTACGTATATTCCAAATCTTTTTAGCGAAAGACAGTTAAACAGAAAAAAAGATATTCAGGAGAATCATACTAGGATACTGTACACTCACGAGTTAAAGTAGGATGTTCACTTACTGTACCAAATACGGTATTGTACCATAAACTAAGGTATAAGAATAATCGTTTTAAACCGTTTGGATTTTTAGCCTTACTCCGATAAATTGTAGCCAAATTCGTTAAAATGAAGCGTAACCAAACCTTATCTTAAACTCTAAATGAGTTAAATCCTGCGTATCTAAATATCGTTTTAGACCTTTTTATTAAACCCACACGTTCTCCTTACCTTTCGCAGCCAGAAGGCAAACGTTTAAAACCCTATAATAGTCTATTCTTCTAGCACAAGCTACGTTTTGAAATAGGCCTACAAATCTGATACAGATCGGAGAATGGCTCCGTCGTAAGGTAGTTGGAAAACGGTTTGGATCCTGATCAGGCTTGCTATGCTTTTTTACCAGCGTTCCTTTTATGTGCATTTGTTACCCCTATCCGTAAGCTAAGGGTTCGCCTTTTTGAGTACCTTTCTCTTCAAACGGGAAAGACGCTCTTCAAAACTCTCGATAACCCCCGATGAACCCGTTCCGCGTAAGTAGACTAGCCCACCATGCCAACGGATCAGTCTACTGCTAAGGACAAAAATATCCCGTTTCTAATTCTCATATTTACATACATAAATTTGTGCGGACAACAGCCTAAACCCCGTTCAAAATCTACATTAAAATGTTTCTGTGTGAGTGAGTTGGTTTTTGCGTCCGACCAACAGTATTTCAGTTATTTGCAGACTGCACCCGCATGAGACAAGTTATAGTGCTGTCTCACTGGAATACCCCTGCCACAGGCACATGGCAAAGTCGCTCCACCCAGTCACATTATCCTGACACAGGGCTGACGAGTGCTAGAACTACACCTTTAATTTAGCACGTAGACAAGGGAGCCAACTGTTAATGCCTTTTGGTCTGTCGTGGCCGGGTGTCAAACCCACGACCTTTCGTACAGCAGGCGGACGCTCTACCACTGAGTCACGCGTCAGGTCCGATGTTTCTGGAATACACACTCTCGCCTACGGTCATAAAAATACTAACAAATGAAAGTTTATAAGAGAGGGATTACACCCAATATCATTCATTTCCGAAAAAGTACACTGAACGGAAAACATGTACCGATGGAATCTATGTCTGAACACTTACGCCTGACTTGACGAGACATATACGGAACAAACATGATGTCGCGCAGCAGAAGCAGCAGCAACAGCAGCAGCAGCAGCAGCAACAACAGCAGCAGCAGCAACAGCAGCAACAGCAGCAGCAACAACAACAGCAGCAGCAGCAACAACATCAGAAACAGCAGCAGCAGCAACAGCAGCAGCAACAACAGCAGCAGCAGCAACACCTCCAGCATCAGCAACAACAGCAGTAGCAATACCAGCAGCAATATTAGCAGCAGCAGTCCCAGCAGCAGCAACAACAACAGCAGCAGCAGCAACACGTTCAGCAGCAACAACAACAACAACCGTTTACCTTTCAACACATGTTTACTTGCATCGTCAGCGGTCCAACCTCCTGCTGCAAAACTTATTTTCTGTCCCAACTGCTACAAAATCGGGACAAGATATAACCCACACCTCAACGTATCATCTGGTTATACAAACGATGGCAGCCTTTGTACGACGTCATACGGAGAACAGTTTGTCCTAAAGTGGAGTTTATACGAGGCGTTCCTTTAAACCTAGACAGTGACTACTTGCTAGACCCACGCCTGAACAACGTCATCGTTTTGGACGACATGGCTACCGAAGCGGCCAAAGACCCGAGAGTCACGGACCTGTTCACCGAAGGCAGTCACCACAGAAATTTATCCGTCATCGCTCTCAATCAGAACCTTTACTATACTAAGGACCCAACTCAGAGAAGAAACTGCCATTACCTAGTGCTATTTAACAATCCCGTAGACAGGCAACAAGTCATGAATCTGGCGAGGCAAATGTACCCGGGTAACTCTCGACATCTGTTACGTCATTTCGAAGAAGTCGTCGGACAGCCGTACGGTTACTTGTTGATCGATTTGAAACCGAACACGCGAGAATGCTCGCGTATGCGAGCCAATGTACTGGAATATATAAGAGAGACGACCCAAGCTAAGGTCCAAAAAACGGAATCCAGCGACCCGTCGAAAGTTAACTGCCAGCCCGTACATACTAGTCAATTATTGGCGACGATTGCGGATCGATTCTATCGATTATATGTCACTTGCGAGCGCACGTCGAAACGTGGTGTCCGATGAAAAAAGAAGGTACCGCAGTTTATGACGACAGTAACAGCGATACGGACGATGAAAGGAATTTGGATGAAGACATCGTGGAATCCGACGATACCGAGGACGAAATCCTCGGTGAAGGATTAGAAAGAGACGCTGATGGGGAAGACGAAACAGATTCCTTTCAACGGTTCTCAGAGTCGGAAAAGTGGACGAGGCATTTTCGAAAAATGGCTGAAGGAAAAGTACGACCGAATCACAAAGGTCACTATATCGTGGAAGACCCCCCAAACCGGTTACGGTGGAGGGAATGATGGAGGTCAACGGGTCATCCCCTGGGTAACGCCCATTGCCCAAGATATAGAATGACCAGATCGTTAGTCAAAGGTCAGAGAAAGATGATGACTTCAGCCCCTAATCATATAAGAATCGTTAAGAAGAGATCAGCCCCAACAGTACCCCAACATGACTTTTCGATGAGGCCTCCGGGAATTCCGGCGTACGGGCGTTATAAAAAGTAAACTGTACACCGGCAATAACTGCGTTTTGAAGACCTTGAGAAATCTTAAGCCGCCATGTTCACGGACATGTGAGGATTGGATATAATAGGCGGTGGTGAGAATAAGAGACCTTTCCGAGGGACAGGAACGGGAAAGACACGTTGGATGACACTGACGACATTTTAAAAGTTTGTTTCCTAAAAAGCATTTCCTAGAACTGTAAAAACTGAAACATGTTGACGTTGCGGCTATTGTCGGCGACTTTGTGTTTAGAAATAGAACGTTGGTGCCGATATATAAAGTTCAGAAGAGACTACAGAGAAGCTTCCAAACGTTTAATCCTTATACTAGAAAGTTACGTAGAAGAACGCTCTCAATGAAGTATTGCCGTTGAAGTTGTCATTTTGACCTATGCGAAAGAATGAAATAAAATTGTATGATTGTAAAATGAAATGTTGTTTTCGTTTACCTCTCATTATGTTTCCCTATAGATATTTCCTTTTCTATCTGTCTCTGTCTGTCTGTATGTCTGTCTCTCTCTGTGTGTGTCTCTCTCTGTCTCTATCTGTCTCTGTCTCTCCCTCTCTGTATGTCTGTCTGTCTGTCTCTCTCTGTCTCTCTCTCTGTCTCTCTCTCTCTCTCTGGGTGAAAATATCAAAACGGTATATTTATAGATATAGTATTTGTATTTACATCTTTTAAGTAATACCTCGCTCGTTACCGTTCTATTACTAAACGAAATAGAATTTGGAATATCCGCGGCGAATGGATAAAAACATATTTTAATGTAGATTTTGAACGGGGTTTAGGCTGTTGTCCGCACAAATTTATGTATGTAAATATGAGAATTAGAAACGGGATATTTTTGTCCTTAGCAGTAGACTGATCCGATGGCGCGGTGGGCTAGTCTACTTACGCGGAACGGGTTCATCGGGGGGTTATCCAGAGTTTTGAAGAGCGTCTTTCCCGTTTGAAGAGAAAGGTACTCGAAAAGGCGAACCCTTAGCTTACGGATAGGGGTAACAAATGCACATAAAAGAAACTCTCGTTAAAAGGCATAGCAAGCCTGATCAGGATCCAAACCGTTTTCCAACCACCTTACGACGGAGCCATTCTCCGATCTGTATCAGATTTGTAGACCGATTTCAAAACGTACCTTGTGCTAGAAGAATAGACAGTTATAGGGTTTTAAAAGTTTGCCTTCTGACCGCGAAAGGTGTGGGTTTAATAAAAAGGTCTAAAACGATATTTAGATACGCATGATTTAACTCATTTAGAGAATAAGATAAGGTTTGGCTACCCTTCATTTTAACGAATTTGGCTACAATTTATCGGAGTAAGGTTAAAAATCCAAACGGTTTAAAACGATTATTCTTATACCTTAGTTTATGGTACAATACCGTATTTGGTACAGTAAGTGAACATCCTACTTTAACTCGTGAGTGTACAGTATCCTAGTATGATTCCCCTGAATATCTTATTTCTGTTTAACTGTCTTTCGCTAAACAGATTTGGAATATACGTAGAATGAATAAATAAACGCGTATTGACTTCACTCTTTTAGAAAGGATGTCCGCCTTTATGTAATCAAAGTACTGAAAGTACTGAGGATTGGGTCAACATAGATCAAATTAAATATTTGGTTTGGGTGCTAAATGCAGCTTTGAACAACTGGACAGAAACTGCAGAATATTTTCTATATTATACCATAAGCAAACAGAGCAGACTATGATCAGACGGCTCCTGCAGGAGCTGTCAGGTCTGGGTCTACACTGTTTGCAATAGGCATAGATAGGCATATTTATGGTCGAAGAAAGGGTTAAAGATGCAGCTTCATGGGATGCAGAAGTACAACAGCAACCAAGTCTTCATCTCTACTAGTTTAAGCTAAATATAGCCAAATTTAGATTTATGGAGAAAATATTTTTGACCTTGACTATACTACTGAATATTTATGGCCAAAACAGTTATAATGAAATATGGAAGGTGAAACTTAGCCATTTTAGAAACTAAATAAACGTCTGATCTGGATCTACTAGGTTTGCCAGTGCATGAAAGGGCGTTTATATGTGGGCATGGGTTAATCCACCCAGCTTTATGAGATGCATGAGCACGTAAAATATTAAGTATTTGATCTCTACTGGTTCAAAATGAAAAGCCAATGTTACGGCTGCAGTTAAAGTTACAGGAAAATGACACTCAACCTTTGACCATGACCAGGTACCACTTAAAAGATGCAATGTTATGAGATGCATATGCTTGCTGAATGCCAATTATAAAGTCTCTATTTGTACCAAAGTCAAAAGTAATTGCCAACATCAAATTTAGGAGAAAATTACCTTTGACACATAACTGGTCTAAACATCTAATCAGGGTCTGCTATGTTTGCATATGGAACTACAATGGATCAGACTCTACTGGTTTACCAATACCAAACAATCCTGTGTATATGTGTCATTATTACTAAATCAGCTAATAAATATTCATGTCATTATTTCAAACATGAATTTTCAACAGGGAGATTATTAATATTAATTTCATGGTTAGCTGTAAACATAAGTGACTATGACTGATACAGGTGGTATATTAAACTACTTAAATGTGACATTTAGTTTAGAAAAATATAAAGTTAAGCGGATGCTTCCCATACTAGCAAAGTTAAAAGAAATCATTTGACATAATTTTACCAAACTATTTTAGTTTTGTAGCATTGATTACAAATTTCATGAATATACTTTTAACAAGAGGGTCATGAGGCCCTGAAGCGCTCACCTGAGATAACCCAAGGGGCGGGGCCTTTTTTTACCAAAAGAAATCATTTGTACAACCTTGGTAGAGAACCACAAGGCAAAGCAGTATGCCATCAATTAAAGGTCTAAGCCTTATGGTTTCAGAGAAAAATAATATTTTATATTTTTCCCATGAAAATCTGATAAGCCCTGAAGTTTCGCCCAGTGGTCAGGGTCGTGTAAGTTGAACATTCTTGGCAGAGGACCACAAGCCACAGCTACATATTTGTAGAGGACCATTAGATCATGTTACATACCAAACATAAAAGGTCTAGGCCTTACAGTTTTAGTAGATTTTTAAAGATTTTCCAATGAAAAACTGATAAGCCCTGGGGCGGGGCCATTTTTGGCCCTGGGGTAATAATATCATTAATCTTTGTTGAGGACCATAAGATCATGCTACATACCGAATATCAAAGGTCTAGGTCTTACAGTTTCAGAGAAGAAGATTTTTAAAGATTTTCCTATGAAAGACTGATAAGCCCTTGGGTGAGGCCATTTTTGGCCCGAGGATCATAATTTCAACAATCTTTGTAGAGGACCATAAGATCATGCTACATACCAAACATCAAAGGTCTAGGCCTTACAGTTTCAGAGAAGAATATTTTTAAAGTTTTTCCTATGAAAAACTGATAAGCCCTTTGGCGGGGCCATTTTTGGCCCGGCGATCATAATTTGAACAATCTTTGTAGAGGACCATAAGACCATGCTACATACCAAATATCAAAGGTCTAGGCCTTACAGTTTCAGAGAAGAAGATTTTTAAAGATTTTCCTATGAAAAACTGATACGCCCTTGGGTGAAGACATTTTTGGCCCGGGGGTCATAATTTGAACAGTCTTTGTAGAGGACCATAAGATCATGCTACATACCAAATATCAAAGGTCTATGCCTAACAGTTTCAGAGAAGAAGATATTTAAAGATTTTCTATGAAAAAACTGATAAGCCCTTGGGCGGGGCCATTTTTGGTCCGGGGTCATAATGTGAACAACGTTTCGTTCCCCCTAGCCACTGATGCTTCTGACAAAATTTCGTTATAATCGGGACAGCAGTTTCAGAGGAGATGTCGTTTGGAAATGTGGACGGACGACAGACGCCAGACGACGGACACATCGCTATCACAATAGCTCATCCTCAGCCTTCGGCTCAGGTGAGCTAAAAATAAAAAGTTATGACATTTTAGTTCATCAGGGTCAAACTATTTAAATACCAGAGTTTAATGACAGACATTTTAACCAAACTTCAAATGCCATAACTGTTTTTTTAATTTTCAGAACATTTTGAAAGAGAAATCTGTTCTGAAAGCCCTTGTTTAGATATTTCATCTGGAATAAGATAATAAAATCTGGAGTACTAAGTACTTATGAATAAACAAAAACATCTGGATGTAGAGAAGAATTTAATTGTACAAATAACTACATTACATTCTTTGAATAATAAGTGTTGCCCAGTATATCCATGTTAACCCTTTCACTCATATAAAATCAAATACTTTAGATCATGTTACATACCAAACATAAAAGGTCTAGGCCTTACAGTTTTAGTAGATTTTTAAAGATTTTCCAATGAAAAACTGATAAGCCCTGGGGCGGGGCCATTTTTGGCCCTGGGGTAATAATATCATTAATCTTTGTTGAGGACCATAAGATCATGCTACATACCGAATATCAAAGGTCTAGGTCTTACAGTTTCAGAGAAGAAGATTTTTAAAGAGTTTCCTATGAAAGACTGGTAAGCCCTTGGGTGAGGCCATTTTTGGCCCGGGGATCATAATTTCAACAATCTTTGTAGAGGACCATAAGATCATGCTACATACCAAACATCAAAGGTCTAGGCCTTACAGTTTCAGAGAAGAATATTTTTAAAGATTTTCCTATGAAAAACTGATAAGCCCTTTGGCGGGGCCATTTTTGGCCCGGCGATCATAATTTGAACAATCTTTGTAGAGGACCATAAGACCATGCTACATACCAAATATCAAAGGTATAGGCCTTACAGTTTCAGAGAAGAAGATTTTTAAAGATTTTCCTATGAAAAACTGATACGCCCTTGGGTGAGGACATTTTTGGCCCGGGGTCATAATTTGAACAGCCTTTGTAGAGGACCATAAGATCATGCTACATACCAAATATCAAAGGTCTAGGCCTAACAGTTTCAGAGAAGAAGATATTTAAAGATTTTCTATGAAAAAACTGATAAGCCCTTGGGCGGGGCCATTTTTGGTCCGGGGTCATAATGTGAACAACGTTTCGTTCCCCCTAGCCACTGATGCTTCTGACAAAATTTCGTTATAATCGGGACAGCAGTTTCAGAGGAGATGTCGTTTGGAAATGTGGACGGACGACAGACGCCAGACGACGGACACATCGCTATCACAATAGCTCATCCTCAGCCTTCGGCTCAGGTGAGCTAAAAATAAAAAGTTATGACATTTTAGTTCATCAGGGTCAAACTATTTAAATACCAGAGTTTAATGACAGACATTTTAACCAAACTTCAAATGCCATAACTGTTTTTTTAATTTTCAGAACATTTTGAAAGAGAAATCTGTTCTGAAAGCCCTTGTTTAGATATTTCATCTGGAATAAGATAATAAAATCTGGAGTACTAAGTACTTATGAATAAACAAAAACATCTGGATGTAGAGAAGAATTTAATTGTACAAATAACTACATTACATTCTTTGAATAATAAGTGTTGCCCAGTATATCCATGTTAACCCTTTCACTCATATAAAATCAAATACTTTAGATCATGTTACATACCAAACATAAAAGGTCTAGGCCTTACAGTTTTAGTAGATTTTTAAAGATTTTCCAATGAAAAACTGATAAGCCCTGGGGCGGGGCCATTTTTGGCCCTGGGGTAATAATATCATTAATCTTTGTTGAGGACCATAAGATCATGCTACATACCGAATATCAAAGGTCTAGGTCTTACAGTTTCAGAGAAGAAGATTTTCAAAGAGTTTCTTATGAAAGACTGGTAAGCCCTTGGGTGAGGCCATTTTTGGCCCGGGGATCATAATTTCAACAATCTTTGTAGAGGACCATAAGATCATGCTACATACCAAACATCAAAGGTCTAGGCCTTACAGTTTCAGAGAAGAATATTTTTAAAGATTTTCCTATGAAAAACTGATAAGCCCTTTGGCGGGGCCATTTTTGGCCCGGCGATCATAATTTGAACAATCTTTGTAGAGGACCATAAGACCATGCTACATACCAAATATCAAAGGTATAGGCCTTACAGTTTCAGAGAAGAAGATTTTTAAAGATTTTCCTATGAAAAACTGATACGCCCTTGGGTGAGGACATTTTTGGCCCGGGGTCATAATTTGAACAGCCTTTGTAGAGGACCATAAGATCATGCTACATACCAAATATCAAAGGTCTAGGCCTAACAGTTTCAGAGAAGAAGATATTTAAAGATTTTCTATGAAAAAACTGATAAGCCCTTGGGCGGGGCCATTTTTGGTCCGGGGTCATAATGTGAACAACGTTTCGTTCCCCCTAGCCACTGATGCTTCTGACAAAATTTCGTTATAATCGGGACAGCAGTTTCAGAGGAGATGTCGTTTGGAAATGTGGACGGACGACAGACGCCAGACGACGGACACATCGCTATCACAATAGCTCATCCTCAGCCTTCGGCTCAGGTGAGCTAAAAATAAAAAGTTATGACATTTTAGTTCATCAGGGTCAAACTATTTAAATACCAGAGTTTAATGACAGACATTTTAACCAAACTTCAAATGCCATAACTTTTTTTTAATTTTCAGAACATTTTGAAAGAGAAATCTGTTCTGAAAGCCCTTGTTTAGATATTTCATCTGGAATAAGATAATAAAATCTGGAGTACTAAGTACTTATGAATAAACAAAAACATCTGGATGTAGAGAAGAATTTAATTGTACAAATAACTACATTACATTCTTTGAATAATAATTGTTGCCCAGTATATATGTTAACCCTTTCACTCATATAAAATCAAATACTTTTTCACATATCCATAAGAGCCATCTGATCAGGGTCTGCTCTGAAAATGCTTATGACAAACTATATATATTTATACAGTACAAACTGCGATTCAGGACAATCCTCATTTCTCATAGGACATATTGGAATCACAATCTCTCCTAGGAGAGACTCTGATCCTAATACATCTTAAGGATAATCGACGATTCTAATAGTACAGATTCCGATCACAGTCTGTCAACGACAAACTGTAATTCTATCATGGAAATTCACAATTCTATTGGAAAGAATTATTATTACTTTTAAATATGACTCTTTAGTTCTTCTAGGCAAATGTACAATTCTACTTGAAGCATATATTATTTTAAGTTCACTAGTCTATATTGAGAACATGACAAACAAAACATGATTATGAATGATTTAAAAAGAGGATTGGGGAGACTGCTATCGCAATGTGTCCGAGGAGAATCAGTGATTTTCCTGAGTTAGAGAATCAGTGATTTTTCTGAGTTGCAATTTCTACTGTAACATATATATGATACTACAGTTTCTGCCATGGCCAAAACTTCCTGTGTCCATGTGCTATAATAATTATTCTAATTAACCCTTTCCCTCCGGTAAAGTGTTTTCACGCATTTACAGAGTATACCCAGATCAGACGACTCCTATAGGAGCCATCTGATCAGAATCTGCTCTGTGTGCTCATGGAATTTAATAGATGTTTTTCTACTTTCGAATATGACTGCAATGTTCCACCTTCCAACTTTCGTTATGAAGGTTTTGTTCATGAATATTCAATAGTCACTGAAATTTGGAATAAACAAATAACCATTTTGGCACATCTGCAAACAAAGTAGATCCAGATCAGATGGCTCCTATAGCAGCCTTCTGATCAGGGTCTGCTCTGTTTGTTTATGGTATAATATAGATCTGATTCTACAGCTTCTGTCTGAGGCAAATGTCCTGTGTTCATATGCAATTATAATAATCTTATTAATATTCTTATAATAATCTTATTAATATCCATGATGTCATTATTTCCTACATGAATATTCAGTTATTCACCAGGGAAATTAAGGGTTAATATTCATGTCACATGTATCTATTATTTATTTCTTACATCAATAATCATGGAGTAAAGTGTTATATTCACCAGGGAAAGGGTGAATAACTACCAGTGACACCAGGGCTGATTTTCAACTTGTTAAAATTCAATCATCTTCTACACATGTACATACTTTATCAATGAATCAAGCATATTACACAACGCAGGGATTACAGAAATCATCTGATTTGACTTTGATGATGATTTTATGGACATTTTCATGTTAACAAGTCTATGATTTCATGTGCATGATGGCCCTTTCAACATGTATGCAATTTGCTGGTATTCTCCTAGATTATATCACTTCTTCCTCAAACACATGAGTATGTCCTTTTATGAATGCTGGTATGTCTAATTTCACTCTTCTGGTACAAAGTTCTTCACTGATATTGCTATGATCCTGTAGAACCTTCATTGTACGTTGTGTTTCCAAATGTACTCGTTTAATTGGAATCGGTAGACGATGGTGAGACTGTACTAACAAGCGTCTGCCTGATCATGACTTCAAGGCTGTCGCCAAGTATTTTAACGTTTTCGTCTTATTAAATACATTTCAGATTCTCGCATACAAATCATCTTATAGAGTAAAGTCTCACGAATCCACCGATACCTATATTAGCTTATGACTCGCTGTATTTATCGAGTTATCTTTGATTAAATATTATGGCGCGATCATTCAGCAGTCGATCTGTGTATTGTTGTTTTGATGACGTCATAGTCATAGTATAACAAGAGGGCCAGAATGGCCCTGACATCGCTCACCAGACAATCAGAGGAGAAGATTTTCAAAGTTTTCACTATATGTTTCTATTGAAAACTTAACACCCCAGGGGCGGTGCTAATTTTGACCCCAGGGACACAATTTATATAACTTTTGTAGAGGACCTGAACATGATGCTAAAAGAATGTAGTGAAAGAATGGATAGAGCATTAGACCACTGGAACTTGTATTCTTTGGATGCTAGAGGCGGATTCTCCCACCACTGATGACCTATGCAAACAGTTTGGATCCAGATCAGGCCCCACATAATGTGGGGCCTGATCTGATATCCAAATTGTTTGTAAATGAGACTGAACTTCTGTGTGTAGTGGAATTCTCCCGCCACTAATGACCTATGCAAACAGTTTGGATCCAGATCAGGGCCAACATAATGTGGTGCCTGATCTGATATCCAAACTGATTGTCAATGAGACTGAACTTCTGAAAAACCTAGAAAGAAAGTGTGTAGTGGGATTCTCCCACCACTAATGACCTATGCAAACAGTTTGGATCAAGATCAGAGCCAACATAATGTGGTGCCTGATCTGATATCCGAACTGTTTGTCAATGAGACTGAACTTCTGAAAAACTCAGAAAGAAAGTGTGTAGTTAGGATAACTTGTGAATATGCTGCAGACAACAATTTAGCAGATGACAAAATTACCCAGCATGCAAAGAGTTAAGCTGAAATTCACAACAGATATGCTCTATATTGATAGCTGGTAGCTTAATGCAGGGCATAGGTATGAAAAAAAAGCTTTAAGAGTATTCTGCATTTTGAGAATTATCCACAGTTTTCTCAATCTTAAATGAGTGTGTGTTATTTGTCTAAAAACAATTTCTACTCTACTGATCAGGCTAAGGGTGATTATATAAGAAATCCCACTGACTGGTCTCAGCTAAGAGTGGTATTAAGGAGAAACCTTTAGAATGTAATTTCTGGTGTAAAGAAGTATATACACACAGGGCAGGGCCAATTTTAACCCCAGAACTATGATACTTATAAAACTCATAAAGTTATGCTAAGTAAATCTATACACCAAATATCTAAGCTCTGGGACATGTAGTTTCTGACAAGAATATTTTTAAAGTTTTCCTATGCATAACTAGTGATCCCATAGGCTGTTTACGCAGTCAGCTATTAAAAACTGGAAATCCCTGGGGTGGGACCAATTTTGACCCTAGGGGCATAATTTATATAACTTTTGTAGAAGTCCTGAAGTTGAAGCTATGTGCCATATATGAAAGCTGAGGACCTTCTAGTTTTAGAGGAGATGATGTTCAAAGTTTTCACTATATGTTTCTATTGAAAACTGAAAACCCCTGGGGCAGGGCCAATTTTGACCCCAGGGGTATAATTTATATAACTTTTGTAGAGGACCTACATATGATGCTATGTGCCAAAGATGAAAGCTGAGACCCCTGTAGATTCAGAGGAGAAGAACTTTAAAGGTTCAAATTGTTGACGACGAACGACGCACGACGCACACCGCACGACGCACGACGCACGCCGACGGACGACGGATATCAGGCGATCACAAAAGCTCACCCTGAGCACTTTGTGCTCTGGTGAGCTAAAAAGCCAGCGTCTCATCTGCGGCCGCAGAAGGAAACTGACTTTGATGGGAAATGGACAGGCAGGTGAGAACGACTGAATGAAATGCACAGATCTGGTCACATATTTATACTAATTTTATAATATTTCTATGTCCGTAGGATCAAAGATCTAATATACCCAGATCTGGGAATAAACTGAAATGGAGGAATATTTGAATATTCTAGTATAAACCCAGATCTGGGAACATATTGAAATGGAATGAATATATGAATATTCATAGGTTTAATTAATACTTATAATATAATTAATACATATTATCCTGACAATGTGATATATTTATTAAACATTATTTGGTCTGAATTAAAGCTCAGATCCGGGCTGCTATAAATATTAATTATAAACTGGCAGATATCTCTCTGTTGTGCTTACAAGAACCCACACATTGTTTTTCTATGTTGTCCTAGCGGTTTGATCTAACATCCTGACAAGTTAGAACCCCTAGGGTCGCTAGTTGAACAACACTCACTTGTATCATATAAGTGTAAAATTGCTCAAAGGTATTTTTAAGAAACATTCCAGCAGCTTATTGCCACAAGAGAAAAGAGGACTATATAAGATTTCACACAGCAACAGGAGCGAGAGGAAGGGAAGCAGAAGAAATCTTAGAAAAATTTGTCAGAAATGTGGACAATCTGATTATTGACAATACATGTATACAAGAAAATCACTCACCAACGAAACGAAAAGCTACTCATCCATGCCCAGTATACAGCGGAAAAGCAAGAGTTAACTCATCAATTCCATCACAGCCCAAAATAGCAAGGAGTATACCACCAAAGTTCTCAGACTCATCTTCAGATTCAGACTCGGATTGGCAGGATAACGCTGAAATGAATTTAGATGAATATATTCCCACACCAATAAGTATGTTAGAGAAACAGAAAGAGGAGAAGAGACACAGAGAGGAGGAGAGACTTAGGAAAGAGAAAGAGGAGGAGGAGAAGCGACAAAAAGAGAAAGAGGAGGAGAGACGTAGAAATGAGAAAGAGGAGGAGAAGCAACGACAAGAGAAAGAGGAGAAACTTAGAAAAGAGAAAGAGGAGGAGAAGCGACAAAAAGAGAAGGAGGAGGAGAGACGTAGAAATGAGAAAGAGGAGGAGGAGAAGCAACGAAAAGAGAAAGAGGAGAAACTTAGAAAAGAGAAAGAGGAGGAGAAGCGACAAAAAGAGAAAGAGGAGGAGAGACGTAGAAATGAGAAAGAGGAGGAGGCGAAGCGACAAAAAGAGAAAGTAGAGAGACTTAGAAAAGAGAAAGAGGAGGAGAAGCGACAAAAAGAGAAAGAGGAGGAGAAATGTAGAAATGAGAAAGAGGAGGAGGAGAAGCGAGAAAAAGAGAAAGTGGAGAGACTTAGGAAAGAGAAGGAGGAGAAGCAACGAAAAGAGAAAGGGCAGAGACTTAGAAATGAGGAACTGAAATTGAAAGAAATGATGGACGATCAAGAAAAAGTGGAGTTAGATATAGGGGGGAAACATTTATAACATCAAGAAATACACTTCTAAAATCCACAGGTATAATGCAAAAACTAGGCAAAAATATAAATAACAAATTATTCGTTGACAGAAATCCGGAATATTTTTCAATAGTAATGGAGTATATGAGAAGCAAGAAAAACAAAGAATCAAAACCATCATTTTTACTGCCTAATTCAGTAAAATCACTGAAATGCCTTTTAAGAGAAGCCTCATATTATGAAATTGAGGATCTAAAAAAAGATACAAAGAAGAAAATTGAGAAATTATCTGAAATGAAGTATATGTAACACTCATTGTTAAGAAATATTCAATGAATATTATTGTTACCACCTTACCATATTGCATTAGGCAGTACCATTATTTTATTCATGATAATTAAAGGTTTACTTAATGTGTTCTGTGAACATAAATTTTCATGTGTGAATTTATAAGTATGTTCATATTACATGGACATATGTGCAGAGTTCTTGTAAGGTGTCCGAAATTGACGAAATAGGGAACAGAGTACTATGTGATACATGACGTGTATCATATATACTCAAAATACAGATTCTAATAAGGTACTCTTCACTCAAGTGACAATTATTATAAGTTGTATTTAATATGCATCTACACCAATTTTAATTGATGAGACATTTGAAATTTATGCAGAAAATGGCACAAATCTTAGTCTTGCAGGAACCCTGTTGTTGTATTTGAAATATTTTAAAGAATTCATTATAATGTTGAATGTATAGTTAATTATTGTGCAAAAATGGTCTAAGTTATAGTTAATGATAGTTGCATGCATTCTCTATATGATATAATGTTATTCAAAGTGAATTTTATCTTTTTGTTAAAAGAAAATAATTTCTCTTAAAGTATGAACTTGTTAAGCAAGTGCACATGGAAGACTGGTTTACAGTGAATTTAAAGTTTGCCAAATATTGCTAATTAATCTAATTCTTAGTGCCATTTAATAACTGATATCGGCTGACTTCATTCTTGAATGGCATAAGGATTTTCTTGCCAATATTGGTAAGGCAGACTTCATGTATTGAATGTAAATTATTGTAAACAACAAGTTAATGTTTATATGAGAAATTAAGGTAATTCTGCTGAATTATCCCTATTGTGTTAAACAATAGTGAAAATAGATTTTATATATATTTTCACATATTGATTACTTTAACTGAAGTATGAATGATGAACCGGCTAAATGAAAACTGTTTATAATTGAACGTAAATCTAAGAGACACGCTTTGCATATTAAGTGTGCAATTTAGGTATACGTTTTGTTAATTTATTAAGATGTATGCATAAGTTTTTTGTATCGGGTTCATTATGCATAGATTCAGGAAATGTATAGACCAACAAGTATTAATAAGATATTAATATGTGCAGTACATGTACATGGTACATGTATATTGTTGGTCATACATGAATTATATATTGTAATGATATTTAATGAAGTATTGTATGAATGTACTATTTGCATGGGTGAAATGATATGAGAATAATGTTTATTTCAATTTCATTAAATATTGCCAGTAATTTCAGAAAGTACATACATAGTTATAGAACTATATCTACTTTAGCAAACTCTGTTCATTTCACACAGTATCTATCTGTACAGAGATATATACAAACATATATGTGTATGTCTCTGAATCTGTATAAAGAAAACAGAATAGAAATCGGATCAATATATTGTTACATCATTTGGAAACACAGTTTTTCTTAAAACATTTAGTAATTGTAGATTTTAATTCATTTTACTTACATTCCTTCTCAATTGGAGACCAATTCCTGAGGGAAAGGGGTTATGCTATGATCCTGTAGAACCTTCATTGTACGTTGTGTTTCCAAATGTACTCGTTTAATTGGAATCGGTAGACGATGGTGAGACTGTACTAACAAGCGTCTGCCTGATCATGACTTCAAGGCTGTCGCCAAGTATTTTAACGTTTTCGTCTTATTAAATATATTTCAGATTCTCTATATTACCTATATTAGCTTATGACTCGCTGTATTTATCGAGTTATCTTTGATTAAATATTATGGCGCGATCATTCAGCAGTCGATCTGTGTTTTGATGACGTCATAGTCATAGTATAAAAAGCCAGCGTCTCATCTGCGGCCGCAGAAGGAAACTGACTTTGATGGGAAATGGACAGGCAGGTGAGAACGACTGAATGAAATGCACAGATCTGGTCACATATTTATACTAATTTTATAATACTTCAATGTCCATAGGATCAAAGATCTAATATACCCAGATCTGGGAACAAACTGTAATGAAGGAATATTTGAATATTCTAGTATAGACCCAGATCTGGGAACATATTGAAATGGAATGAATATATGAATATTCATAGATTTAATTAATACTTATAATATAATTAATACATATTATCCTGACATTGTGATATATTTATTAAAAGTACAAAAATGAGTCATGCAGGAAACACCACATACAGAACAAACACTCGCCCGAACAGCAACACAAGGAAACAGCAAATGTACATAGGTAGAAAAAACAACAAGAGACGCACAAAGACAAAACAAACATACAATAGGAGGAAGATGGAAGTACCGCCTTGGAACGGTCAGTGACAAAAGTCACCGGGCTCAGATCCGGGCTGCTATAAATAATAAATATAAACTGGCAGATATCTCTCTGTTGTGCTTACAAGAACCCACACATTGTTTTTCTATGTTGTCCTAGCGGTTTGATCTAACATCCTGACAAGTTAGAACCCCTAGGGTCGCAACAATATCATAGTAAATCAGCAAACTGTCACCTAGCAAGAGGTAATCCCAACCATTACATGCAATGTTTTGTGATGTCATCACAAAACATTGTATGTAATGGTTCATGTAATTGCCATTGGCTTGTCCTCCAAATAGTAGTGAAATGTTTATCATAAAACCATTTGGAGCAATTGCTATAAGAAATTTGTTTGTGTTATGGCCATAGATACATGTGCTCCATGCTTGTGCACAGACTTTCACTCATCATTTTAAAACATAAATGAAGAAATTCTAATTTTAATCTAACAAGTACAGCAATTATCTGAATCTCGACACTCCGTTTATAGGGCACTTTTCTCGATATTTAGACAGAGTTGTGAGCAATGCGAGAAACACAGTCAAACTATAGGCCAGTACAAAATCTTGATTCGGAGTCACTTGCCACATTTCAGCACCAAACTCTGATAAACTTTTACATTTATAGTCCTTCTACTGTAGTAATAACCGTGGTCCAAGGCAAACAACATCTACCGTCTGAGAGCTTTCATCAACTAAAGTGGGCTTTTTACCAGTACCTCCTGTATCTGGTTATTCCATAGGCTCTTGTGGCTGAATAGTAAGAGGGTTGCTGAAAGCAAGGAAATAAATTTTAATCATTCTTTTTGAGAAAAAACAATATTGATGGTTGTACAATTACATTTTTAATGAGGAGTTTCTATGTATATGATAATAAAAAAGTGTTTAACCCATTCACTTATTTTGACTCCTTTTGATGCCTCTGTAAAAGTCGCTTTTTGAAACCAATTGTGATACATAGAGCTATTGTTCCATGGGAGCAAACGCTCTATTTATCACAATGCTTTCAAAACAACACAATTCAAAAATGTTACGTTTCTCTTGTAAAATGGTACTTTTGGGTAGATTTGTTCAATTTGAACCTGGGTCTGTAAATAGCCTATGAGGGAATGGTTTATAGGGGGAAATAAATAATTAAATACAAACATCTTTGTCACCCTTCCTTTTGTTTGCCTTGCGTCTTTGTGCTTGTGGTTTGTTCATGTTGTGGAACGTTTGTCCCTGTTTCTTGTGTGTCTTTTGGTGTTTTCTGTGTTTATTTCATGTGTGTGTGTGGGTGTGTGGTTGTGTGTGTGTGTGTGTGTCATGCTGTCTATCGGTGTTTTGGTGGTGGTTGCGTCTTGCATGTGGCTTTGCCTGCTTGACTTTACTACTTTTCCATGTATATCTAACAAACCACATTACGAGGTATTTGGGTAGATACATGTTTAAAGATTATAATAGGTTGACCATGTTTAATGAAAAATGTTCAAGATAATTATTCCTTGTAGCTATGTATTCCAGAGCTTTATATTTAGCCATTATTTTGTTTTTAATGATAATTTTTAAACTAATGAGAGTTTTCCTTTTCTTTTTGGTCATGTATACCGCTGCATCATGCTTTGTCTCAACTCTCTAGTAAAATAGTCATTTCAGCCACTGCCCAGGAATTATTTAAATCAAACAGGTATATCTTCCCATTCATAGAAATATTATAGTTTCCTAATTTCCAACAATGCTGAACGTTTGTCAAAAATAATTGTGTTTCTGGACATGAACAAAGCATATCTTGAATTGTTTCTATTTCACCAAAGTCTCTGCAATTAGGAAGGTTTGAGATTTTGATGTTAAAAAGGTACTTTTGTGTTGAAAGAATGTTATGGTGTGTTCGATGTGCTATGGTGTGTTCAATACTGAAACCATCTTATTTCTGTACTGGTGTTATACATTGTAATTTCTTTCTTTCCAATCTTCATTTTAAATCTCAAAATTAGATTCCAACTTGTCACTGCAGTACCGGTAGGGTTTTCATTATTGTTTTTAATAGTATGTTACATAAAAAATGACCAGTGCTGAACCTTTTGAAGTTATTCAGATTCTCATTTGGTTCAATACTGTTTGCAAAATTTATAAATACCAGGTTCTTAGCAGGCAAAGGGTTAACAAAAGAATTATTTTAAATTTATTTGAGTTGTACCACTGGAAATTTGATTATATAGTGTGTTGTACTTTCTAATTGGTGGAGGCTATGTTTTGTATACACTACTAGTAGGTTTACATGTCCAAACATTCATCCAGTAAATACAAGAGTACTAATTGGTCACGATATTCATGTGTAATGGTCCTAAGGGGCAAATCTGTCTCAGAGGTGGGTTCAGAGAATATGTAGATAGATACTTTTTCATAGTTTTACTTCCTTTATACTACAGAAGTTGAATGAAACCGGAGACCTATGATATATGTCTCTAATAAGACATAAATGATTTTAATCCTTTACTGTTTAATATTTATTAAAGATTTTTTATGTGCATTTTTCATATTAATCAACACCAGAACCTGTATACACATATAAATAATGCTTAAAAAATACAACCCATTTCCCAACATGATATATTTGTTCAGCTAAATAGTATCGCTGTCCAAATAGGCAAGTACTGCTAAATTCTTTAAAAGGAGCCTCCTTTTTAGAAACGGGGATTTTTGTACGGAAATCAGCGGACATCTTCGGCCAAGTTCCGAATGACTCCGGTTCTATTTTTGGACAACGCTTTGAATATTAAATAGGTTGTTACCATATGTACAATGGCTGACATTGGTTGTTGGCATACATATACATCGAATGATTGTTTCAGGTACGTAAATCTAAATCTTACGACAGATTCCGACCAATGGTGAAGGCTGTTCCGTTGGTCTCCGTAGCAATCCATTTTTCTATTTTTTGACACAAACAACTATTTACTGGACATGCTGTTTAGCGTTAAATAAGTGTTAAGGTACATAGATTCCAACAGTCAGTTCAAAACGCAAAAATTGTGGAAATTTGCACAGCATACGTCATTAAGAAATAAAGACAATCATTAATATAATTTGTCATTTTTTATAATGTAAATTTTTCAAGGGAGGTAATGGTATTCGGTCTATATAATGTCAGAAGCAAACAGCTGATCTTGATCAGACGCTCATAAATCCTGGATGGATTTGGGTCTACTCTGTTTGCAAAGGAATGAACATGTGTTTTTAGAAGAAAGGGGTTAATGATTTAATCAGTATTTCATTTATTTATGTATTTTACAGACATATACATACATGCATGTATATGTCTCTGTGTATTCTGTCGGGTTTTTTTTATTAAAAATAAAACACATTTTTTGTTGGCATATTTTTGGCTAGACTGCATAATCTGATAAACAGCAATGCGGGGTTTGGGGCAGATAATAACATGGTATGAAGAAAAGAAATAATCAAATAATCCTGGCTCTTATTCTAGTCTGATCCGTACATTAAAAGCAAACGTTTGTCGTAGTACTCGTACACGTAAGGCAGGGAACCCTCTCAATTATGTTATTCTCGCCTACCCTAGACAAAACAAGTCTTTTTTCAAATACAAAGTGATGAATAAATCAATTCGGTATTCATACATATAGTTTGAATTATCCGAATTTCCTGAATGTCCGGATGCATGCAGTTGTAATTAAAAACTAAAACATTTCAGACCCAGAATTTCACTTACCATAGCTTGAGAAACTGGCTTGTGGTCTTTGCGGTTGATATGATTGATCCACAGCAATCAAATTTCTTCATTGTGAGGAATGGCGTACATTTCATAACGACAGTCTTTATTTAGAAGTACTTTACTCAATACCGCTTAACCAATGATAAAGTTTCTTCTGAATTCGTACTACGGCCTACATTGCAGGACCGGTTACGGCACCAGGACGGGTGCACCGGGAATCTTCTGATTGTTAACAGTTATTGCAGTGAAAGGCAGTACATTCGGCATTCTTTCCCAGAACTAGACTTTCGTATGGCATTATGACTTATTAGCCTATACAAAATCCTTAAATAGCGTTCACAAAACAAATCAACGCAATCCGAAATCAAAAACTCGGCAAACTTAGCAATCGACAGTGATCTCCCCTAATCGCTGCTCAAGAGTAAAAAACGCATGCGCATTATCATGTTTCCGTCAAAGCTGAAAGAAGCTGAGCCGCAGTGTAGCGATATAAATATAGTTTTGTGTTTGTGTTCACTGTTATATCAAGATTGCATTCATACACAATCAGTCACGATTTACACGATCAGTCGCGCTACCAACTTGAGATTTCTGCAAGGCAGGACCGACATATTCAATTATGTGATATCAAAATGCACTACTTTGAGGCGCGGTTGATTACTACTGCGCGATTAAATATGGGGAAATCCATAGGTGTTCGGTTCATAAAATTTGTCTGAAATGAGTTAAAATATACCTAAATTGACATTTTGTAACGTTTGGACCCGAAAAATAAAGTTTGGGGCGTTTTGAGAGAAAGCTGAAATTTCGTACATTCTATGCTAGAGAATCTACAGAGAATATACGAAATTTCAGCTTTGTTTCATGAGCCGAAAAGCTGTGTTGAAATCCAGGTATAGCTATAGATTGGGCCAACTACGTTGACCCAATCACAAATGAACCCTTTTAAAGAATAGACCCATAGCTGGAAAAAATATAGATGGTTTGGGTTGGAAGGTTTAACCTAAGGGTTGGACTGATAAAGGGTCTCGTTTAAGCTTATATGGAAGAGAAAGTCGGATAATTTGTATTAGAGTACGTGTTTAAGGTAAAGAAAATTATAGTTTTCGAGACTAATACTGATGATGAATTCCTTACTAACGTCCTAAAATCCAGAAAATCACCAGAGATACTAAACCACGCTATTGGAACTAGCTTCTTATATAGAGCAGACGACGATCTCGAGTGGTATGGAGACTTGTCACGTTTGAGTGTTTGCGCCACTCTACTAAGAGGAAGTTAACGTCTGATTCACGGTGGCGTGATGAAATGACGTAGGTGGCGCTCTATGATTGGTTCTAACGTCGATTGTTTTAAGTAGCGTATAAATGTAGGGATAGGTTTTATGACGTGTTATGGAAAGTTTTTGTGACTCAGGACCGAGTGACCCCGATGATTCACTTGCCGCATGACTCCGATGACTCGGTGCCGCGTGATGAGTCGTAACCGCTGACTCAATCGTTTTTGGGATGGGAGGGCTAGGAGTGGCTGGATCCTACGTGGGAGGGATGACTCACGTGTTGACTCATGCGATGACACAATATCTAGATCAAGAAAAATTGCATAAGGGTCAGAAGAGTTGGTTTTCTATCTATTTGAGTTTTATTTTATAGGAATCATAATATAAAAGGAAGGGTGGGATAAGTACGAGGTTGGGTACCCACAAACCAGGTTTAAGCCCCCCCCCCCCCTTGGCCATGTTTGACTAATGACCGTTCCAAGGCGATACTCCTGCTCAGGGGCGGATCCAGGATTTGTTGTTAGAGGGGGCGTAAAACTTAAATATATGCTGGGAGTCCAGGGCAAAGCCCTGGTAGGGGGTCCAGTGGTAGGCGGTCCATGGGGGGGGGGGGGGAGGCTTCGCCCCCTGAAGTTCCTGGATTTTAGTGATTTTGAATACTAAGACAAGCATCATCGAGCATGTCGAGTATTATGTGCTTGCATCAGAGTAACGTGCTAAAAATACATGGCATATTCTACTACTACTAATAATAATAATAGTAATAGATCTAATAATAATCATAATAATAATAAATAATAATAACAACAACAATAATAATTATACGACGATTACTACTACTATTACTACTACTACTACTAGTAGTAGTAGCCGCTAGGGCCCCTGTAGGGTCCAGGGCAAAGCCCTAGTAGGGGGTCCAGGGGGGCTTCGCCCCCCTGAAGCTCCTGGATTTTAGTGATTTTGAATATTTAGACAAGCACTCATCGAGCATGTCGAGTACATGTATTATGTGAAAAAAATGCATGGCATTTTATAAACAGTACAGGTCTATGGATTTAGCCAGAAGAAATGCTATAATGAAGCCCGCGCCGAAGGTATGGGCCGAGGGCCGAAGCAGGTGGAGAGCACGAGAGGTACACAGCCCCTTCTTGTCCGGCGGTGTCGTGTGTGTATAGTGGTTTCTGGTGATGTTTTGATGGACCTTCACTCATCAAATTTTGACCATTTTAAGACATTTGTTTTGTAATTGGAGTAAGCTATTGACCAAGCTGAAGTAGTTTTAATTGGACTTAAGTGCTTGTGTGGCGGCCGTAAAAAGTCGCAGTACTTCATTCCCAGTGTTGTTATATGTTCTGGTGCTTCGGGATCATAAGCTTTTATGTTATTAGTTTGGAAAAGTGAATACTGCTTAAGCCGATGCTATGGGGCGTGAGTAGTGTTGCATTTCTAATTACTACTCATGAAAAGGCTCAATAAAATACAAGTCTGCAGTTTTCTCTTTTCACATTGCTACTTTTGCTTTCGAATGATCTCCCCATTTCAGAATTTATTCATTATAACAGCAACACTGAGAGAAACAGAGTATGACACTCACTATCAGTCTTACAGTCACCTAAAAATCTGCATTTATTACTGGTTTATAACCAGCTTGATATCTATGTCAATATCCTTATGTATTCATGAGCATTAATGCATGTGCATTAAATCTGTCTTCATTCATTGCCGACCTGGATTGGGAAAGCAATTTTTTATCTGCTTTAATGCGGAGTTGGCTGCATCCATCTACAAATTGTTGGTATAAAAATCAGCGTTTGAATTGCGAAATTCAACTTGAGTAGCGGGGTAAGAGTTTAAACCGACTGTTCACATTAGCGTAAATACAATCAGTGAAAACTGATTGATATATTTATATGTGAACTGCAGATAAAAAAGACTTTTGCATTTTTCTATACTACAAAAATGGATTTCAAGGCACAAACATAATTTTACTTCGGCAATTTTAGAGGGGGCGTACGCCGGGTCCGCCCCCGCCTGGATCCGCCTATGCTGCTTTCCTCCTATGATCAACCGGTTTAACCCCCCCCCCCCCCCCCAGTGACTTTTGTCACTGCTCGTTCCAAGGCGGTACTTCCATCCCAATAGTATATGTTATTTTTTTTATACAAGTAATCAACGAGCAGTGAGCCATAAAATCAACGCAGTCCACTTTGGGGGGGGGGGGGATTCAGCATTCTGTCAGCATAAAACCCTGCAAGAGAAAATCATGATTGACTGTCGCATGTAAAGTACATATCTTATTTAGATGGACTGCAGCAATGCCGACATCCCTAAATCGTGGAACGTACCAAATTGTAAAGTACATTCACGGCTCACTGCTCGTTGTTTATCTATAGTTAGGTACATTTGCTGTGTTTTCTTGTGTTACTCTTCGGGCGGCTGTTTGTTCTGTATGTGGTGTTTCCTGCATGACTCATATCTGTACTTTTGTTATTTAATATGCTTCATGTTTAATGTTTTATGTCTTGGTTTTCGTCCCGTTTGGTTTTGTCTTGTGGTTGTGCCGTTTCTTGTTTTATTGTGTATGGTGCAGTGTCCTTTCGTATGTTGCTCTCCCTGTTCGACTGTTTTCATATTTAAATATGGTGGAAATATCGTCCACAGATCATTACGTTAAATTAATGAAATATCACACAAATTCGACAATACAAGTTTAATTTAAAGTTGCGATTGGGTGTTATTTCGGAACTTTGTAACAGAGTTGAAAACATCGATTTTCAATATATATTTAGTAATCACATTCAATTTACTAAAAAAAAAGATTATACTTCAATCACATAGCATCGATGGCGGTCTATCCTCTATAAATTATTATCACACTTCCCCTCTTGCTTGTAATATGAGAAGACTGACATTGTACCCTACTATGATGAAGAGACAGAGGGACAACGTCGGATATTTGTATTGCATTCATTATGTCGTGCCCTTAATTGCTTCTTTACACTTGCACTGATCTCAGAAAAGTCAATGAGTACATTTCTAGCCGGTTTCATTGTAACACCTGGTGGTTCATTGAATGCGCGTACTCGGAATGATTTGTATAGTATTTTTAAAGAATCATTTTATACGCCCGAAGGTAACTTCAGTCGTATTATGGTATCGCGCTCGTCGGTCCGTCCGTCCGTCCGTTAGCCACAACATTGTCCGCTCAATAACTTGAAAACTACTGGATCTGCTGTCTTCATACTTAGTAGGAAGGTTGGTCATGAACCTTATTGATTTTGAGGTCAGTCATTCAAAGGTCAAGGTCACCATGACCTTCAACTCAAATATATTGTCCGTTCAATAACTTGATAAGTATTAGGTGTGCTGTCTTCATACTTAGTAGGAAGGTTATGGCTAGTAGATGACCCGTTTTTATAGTAGGTCAATCGGTCAAAGGTCAGGGTCACTGTGACCTTCTACTAAAAACTATTGTCCGCTCAATAACTTGATAAGTATTAGGTGTGTTGTCTTTATACTTAGTAGGAAAGTTGGTCATAGCTAGTAGATGACCCCTATAGATTTTGAGGTCGGACGGTCAAAGGTCAAGGTAATCGTGACCTTCAACTCAAAATGATTGTCCGCTCAATAACTTGATAAGTATAAGGTGTGCTGTCTTCATACTTAGTAAGAAGGTTGGTAGTAGATGGCCCCTTTTGATTTTGAGCTCAGTCGGTCAAAGGTAATGGTCACCATGACCTTCAACTCAAAAATCTTGTCAGCTCAATAACCTGATAAGTATTAGGTGTGCTGTCTTCATACTAAATAGGAAGGTTGGTCATGGCTAGTAGATGATCCCTACAAATTTTGAGGTCAGTCAGTCATAGGTCAAGGTCACCTGACCTTCAACTCAAAACTTTTGTCCGCTCAATAACTTCATAAGTATTAGGTGTGTTGTCTTCATACTTCGTAAGAAGGTTGGTCATAGCTAGTAGATTACCCTTATTGATTTTGGGGTCAATCGATTAAAGGTCAAGGTCACTGTGACCTTCAACTCAAAAATCTTGTCAGCTCAACAACTTGATAATTATTCGGTGAACTGTCTTCATACATAGTAGGAAGGTTGGTTATGGCTAGTAGATGACCCCTATTGAGTTTGAGGTCATTGGGGTCAAAGGTCAAGATCACAGTGACTTGAACTCAAATTAATAGTGTGCAAGGCGGTACTTCAATTCCCCCACTATTGTTTCTTTGTTTTGTCTTTGTGCGTTTCATTGTGTTTTGGTAGTTATGGACATTTACTGTTTTCTTGCTGTGGTGCTGTTCGGGTGGCCGTTTGTTTTGTATGTGTTTCCTGCATGATTCATATTTGTACTTTTACATGTATATACACTTTAGGGTCATCACCTATGCTGTGAAGCAGCGGACGATGTGGTAATATTTCAACTGTTGATATAGATGGAATAGGTTTAAGGTTAGACACGGCTCCTAACCATGTACCGTGTATCTTTAATCCATATTAATATGCATGTGGCGTGTGGTGTGTTTTTGTGTATGTCTGATGTTTGTGTGTGCATGCGTGTACTTTGTTAGTTGTGACTCATTTTGTAGTTCATTTAATAAAAAACATGTATGAGTCATGCAGGAAACACCGCATACAAAACACACAACCGCCCAAACAGCACCACAACGACAAACAGCAAATGTACATGTATATAAAAGACACAAAGCGACACACGGACATAACAAACAAACACTAGGGGGAAGATGGAAGTACCGCCTTGGAACGGTCAGTGACAAATGTCACTGGGGGTTAAACCGGTTCGAGGGCACACAAACCGCACACTTATTCGATCCCTACCCTATAAGACAAACAGTGTAAATAACGGTATCCCCTCTCCGACTTATCTACAACAACCCCGATGGCAATATAGTGGTAAAGCGAAAACATTTAAGTGAAACAAACTGTATCCAACTATCGCTAGTTTACTCAATGATTGATCAGAGTAACTGTAGAAAAGTAATAACGGGTACGACAAAAACTAGATATCCGACGACCTCGTTCCATTTCCGGATTGAAAAGGTCGCCTTCATAGAGTACTAAACCTTTCTTGTTAGCGTACATGCAAAGAGGCCAGCGTGAGTGTTAACTGTAAAAGGGTACTGGCAGTATGTTGTACTCATATAGGATCATAATTATCGCTTATAAATTTTTTAACATATTTGATGAACAAAGTGAGAAAATAGGCATGTCCAATAATCTTACGAAGTTTGTTAATCACATCACCATACAATTCAGGATGTAAAATACGGTGTCGCAGGAGCGCCTTGAGATTACATTTGTATTTGCCAATATGTGAGAGATTTCGATAATAAAATTTAGAGTAAGCTTTTCTTAGTTTATGGTATCTATATCCTTGATTTAGTAGCTTTTCAGCTAAAATAAGAGTTCTACTGTTATAATCGTCAACAGATAAACAAGCTATAGAAAAACGAATAAGTTGAGATATATAAACCCCGTAAGATGGGGCACGGGGAACATCTCCATCAAGATGAGGGAAATTTGCAATATTAAAATCAAAATCATCTCTTTTGTCATATATTTTAGAAGAAATCATTCCACTGTCAATTTTAAGGTCTAGATTTATAAACGTTAAAAACATAATCCAAATATCGAAAAGTTTCATTGAAGGCTTTTATAACATCTTCTTGTGATTGTAGATTCAAACGTAACATGAATTCTCTCTCATAACAGTACAAAAACAAATCTGCGACCTGTTACGTTTCGGTTTACGTTTTCCTGACACAATGAACGTGAACTCTTTCTATGCCAGGTACACTGTAGATATACATTAAAAACTCGATACTTCTAAAGTGAACTAATAAAAAATTGATAATGCTTTAGGCCGATGGCTGCTTAATGCAGGGTGAAAGTCGTGTAAAAAGCTCTAAGAGCAACGTTCTGCATGACCTCTACCCTGCATTAAGTTGCCACATGTTCTAAAGACCAACAACAAACGTCTAATTTTAGTGTTCGAACTATCGCTTCTTTACGGTAAATTACTTATGTATTCAAACTGAAATTTCCGAAGCGTACATTCTATGTCAGTGTGTTGATTGCTGGTTGAAATCAATAAGGTTCAGTGCCGACAAGAGCGATGCCAAGGGGAATTCGCAGTGCCGACAAGAGCGATGCCAAGGGGAATTCGCCCGATCGGGTACATATGTTTAACAGTATCAGAGACGTTTATCTCGTTCTGCCTGTAGTATGAAACACGACAATCATGTTTTATTTACCTATTCAGATGTAGAAAAGATTACAAGAAAATCTCACGAGACATATCTTCAAAACAGGCAATTTTTTTTAAGAGCTTATTCTTTTAAACCAAACTACATGAATATTTCACATTGAGTATGTGAACGCTGCGTTTTACTACATCAGCCACATGTCTCGTGTGTGTGTTTGGTTGTGTGGATATGTTGCTTGCTTTCTGTTGGTGTTGGTTACGTTTTGTATGTACCTTTTCCTGCTTGACTTAACTACTATTTCATTAGGCATAGTGCTGACCAGGATCCGAGCCTGTCGGAGACACAACTGTCATTATGCGTGTTGTTTTTATCCCAAACTCAGATATCGTATTGATGTTACATGGCTTTTCTGGACATACACTGTTTGCACATATATTGTATAATTCCGACATTAACCCATTAGTGCCCTGCGCCCCTTAAAGGATACAGTCAAATAGTGTAGACGAAAATCAAAGGGTTCTCAAAGGAGCCACTGAACAGGATATATACTGTTTGCTTTGTGCCCCTCCAATGGAGGGTTTCAATGTAAAATCTGGACGCGTGTTCAGTAAATTATTTAAGAAGAAATGGGGTGAATATGAATTGAAGTACATTTATGCACCATACAGGAAACGCCACATACAAAACACACATTCGCCAGATAAGCACCATGACCCAAACCTACAAAATGTATATCCTTATCAAACGACCAAACGACACACACAAAGACATAACCAACAAACAATAGGGGTAGAAGGAAGTACCGCCTTGGAATAGTTAATGACAAGTGTCACTGACGATTTAAACCGGTTATGGGGCGCCAAACATCACACTTATTCCGTCTCCATCCTTAAAGACAAACAGTGTAAATAGACATAACCCCTCTCCGACTATTCTGCAACAACCGCGATGGCAAATCCATAGATAAATTGCATGTAAGCTAAACTATATTTAAAGAACACAAAGTGGGCCCACCTACCGCTAGTGTTTTAAATGATTCAGCTGCAGAGTAACTATAGAAAAGTAATAAAGAGTACGACAAAAACGAGATTCCGGATGTGAAATAATGTGCCTTAAGATTGCACTTATACCTGCCAATAAGTGAGAGATTTCAATTGTATATTTTAGAGAATGTTTTCTTAGTTTGCAAAACGAATAAGTTTAGATATTCGCGTAAGATGGAACACGGAGAACATCTCCATATATCTACTGGTGTGTAGCTAAATGTGTCTCCTGAATACTGTATTCACTATTCTCGTTACTGAAAGTATTCTAATTAAATACTGTATCTATTGAGTGTGAAGACAATGTGAAACTTTCAGGTTTGGAGATAGATATTATCCTCTATGTTAACAATCATGTTACTACATATGCAAAACAGCTGCTGGTCAATTGAATGTTCTATTAAGAGTAAGTAAGTTTTTACCATTGGATTGCAAAATTATCATCTACAAATCATTGATGAGACCAAATTATAACTGTTGTGCACTTATTTGGCCTTTCTGCTCTAAAGCAAACACTGAGAAAATGGAAAACTTCAACACAAAGCTCTCAGACTAGTATTCAACGATTTTACATCAAGTTATGAAGATTTGCTACAATAAGCTAATATGCCAACAATGCATATAAGCAGAATTAGATCTATGGCTATTGAAACGCCCAAAGTTTCTCCTTCCTATCGGCATGATCTAGTCAGCTTCAAAGCATATTCACCATCTTACTCTTTTCGGTATACCCACATGCTTAACATACCAAAAGTTAGAACGAGTAACTATTGAAAACAGTCAGCCTCCCAAAGCATTTTAGACAAATTGACAACTACAGTGAGTTTCCGAGGTTGGTACGGACTTGGTGCGGTCCAACCTGTAAATGCCTTGCATGTTCCTAAACAAATTGACATTACTTTTTTATTCATTGTATATATCACACATGCTAGATTATTGAAACAATAAGTACAGACACGGACTATAAAATAATCACCGTCTGTGATAGTGTATTCTTTTAAGCCATATATATCATTTTTATATATACTGTATGCTGTGAGGCCACTGTTCGTAAAGTGTTTCGCTACTTTAAATTTTCGAAAGTTTGGAAAATATTGTGAACTCTTATTTACAGAAGAAAACGATGTTTATCTTTTTCCCATAGTACAATTTTTAACACAGTTCGCTTTATAGTCATGGGGAAACAGTCACACCTCTGCTTTGGGTTCCTCAGCAAAGACTTACACATTTTCCTCGGTCTCTACAACCAACCCAACCGATGATTACTTTTCAAAAAGTCGGTTTGTAACCTTATTTCTTATACTATTACATAAAATCGTGGCGTGCCACCTTGCCGTTTGTTTTCGGTGAGTTTGAGTTTTCTGGCACTGCAATTGTGTTGTCCGTATGGAGCAGGCAGGGAAAGGTTATAAGTGTATGTGTATGGTATATATGTGTATGAGCACTCAGTTCCTGTGGTGTAATATCTTGTCTTCCATTCGTTTGATTGAGTTTGTTTTGGTTTTACGGCGCTATTCATATACTATCGGTGTAGACCAGGGACTGCTTGAGTGTAGCGTAACACATGTCTGAAGATCTAATGTCAATTATAAGCATACGTTTACATGCATTTGCTCCAAATGGACTGTGTAACATAAATAGATGATGGTAAACCCTGCATGTTGGACCATAGTCTTATAATGCGTGTACGTAATGTGGACACTGCTTATGGGATAGATAAAGGCAATTTTTTTTTAAATCAGAGTAATACTTGCCATATAATTCGTTTCGAAAAACACCAAATGTATACCCTAAATTTCGGGTTAGTAATTGGTGGATTGTTTTATAAAGAAAATAGGAAAAAGTAAACTATTTACGTTACTGCCACTATAGAAATAATACATTATGGGAGAAGAAATCTTATCTAAATTAACAAAGCATCTTTTAATTCTACTAGTTTTCCATTACAGCAAAATATTCGATTTGTCAAGGGTTAATTTTTTCAATTTTAAAAGGGCTTGTGCCGAATGTCCACGGTTAATTGTATCTTGCATGTTCATACAATTCTCAACGGTTAATAATATCTTGCATGTCCGTGCAATTGTCTACGGTTAATAGTATATTGCATGTCCATGCAATTGTCCATGGTTAATAGTATCTTGCATGTTCATACAATTGTCCATAGTTGATAGTATCTTGCATGCTCATACAATTGTCACGGCTGATAGTATATTGTATGTTCATACAATTGTCCACGGTTGATAGTATCTTGTATGTCCACGGTTAATAGTATCTTGCATCTCCACGGTTAATAGTACATTTTGTACCATGTTCATACAATGGTCTTTAACGCATCAGTCCCCTTCACTGTTTGTGTTGCAGTTTATCTTCTTAAATCCACAATAATATTGCGTAGGTTCCCTTCAATAGTTCATTTCATTAATGATGAAACAAAGGCGTTTAATATTTATTATTGTAACTGTATAAATTGCATCCATATCTATATATAACATTTAGTTCAGCGCATTGAAGCTATAAAACTCACTGAAACATTTATTCTGGAGTAGGGTAGGATCCAAAGCGTCGTTTCGCAGTTTATGTCTCAGGTTATCCGTGTTTCCGAGATGGTTCGGGGAATATCCAAGTGTGACTTGATGCATGGTCTGGAACATTAATTCACCATAATTATGATGTTTAATGACAGTGCTATATGTTCTCATCACAGATCATCATTGAAGTTCTGAATTAAGATACCATCGTGTTGGAATTTAAAACACAGACCAACCGCCTCCCTGGCTTTGGGTTGTATCAGAAATTAATTTGATTTAGGCATTGACCATCTAGTATTGTAGCCAAGCCGCATTATTCGTAGTATATATTAAAACTTGGTTTTTGTTTGGCAGAAGGTACAGTCACAGAACGCTAGAATGACTTCAAGTCTCAGACTAGGTTTGGTCACATACTGATAACTGACATCTGCACATGTTATTTAATTTGACTATTATTCATTACATGTAGAAAGGGCCAATCAGCTAAACAGATAGAGCAACTGTAAATGATTCGATTATGGAATGTTCCTAAACCCTTTCTCTAGGATGGTCATACATTTTTACGGAACGTATTTTTTCTCGGTGTTCCGCATGAAGTGCCGATGTAATGTAATAGTTATGATTATTTTCAATGGTAACTGCAAAATACGGAAAAGTGTACTCAGTCTAATGTGAATGATTCGCATGATTCAACTGAGATGAACTCTTTAGAACATGCTAGCTTTGCAGTTACTATTAACTTCGATTCACAGCATACACGTATAATGTACTATAACAGACATTACAGTATATATCAACACAAATATGTTTAATTGGCTTAAGCTGTATTCATATCAACGTTATTTCTTGTGAAAGGTGAAGGAAAAGACAAGGCCGTGGTGAGAAGAAGGAAACACACAAGACGTTAATCCATAGTAAATGATACAAATGCAGCACGTCTTACTGGAATAAATGGCTCATCCTGCTGGCAATTGTGCCTTTGTCATGTAATACATTACACTCTAAACGTCCGAATTATCATCATGGCATGTTTCTATTCAATACTTAGTTCCGTCAACATAGTATTGTCCAAATGCTGAGGAGACAAAAGATCGAAGTGATGGCACCGAACAATAATTTTTACGTTTACAATATGACATAATGATTATGATAACTTTATGCTACTACTACTACTACTACTGCTACTACTACTTCTACTACTACTATTACCACTACTACTATTACCACTACTTCTACTACTACTTCTAATGATAACAATTATGTCAATGATGAAGTGAAATAGAATTATATGGAAGTGGACAATCATACAGGGAGCACCAAACTTAAACGAACACTGAACTGAACATCATCAGAACACGAAAAGGCACAATTACAAGACAAAATATAACGAAACGCATAATAAGACAACACCAATAACCATTTACCATATAAAACGTAACACAGGGTGAAATAAACAGGAGTGGCGCCTTCGAACGAGTAACCTAAGTCAAAATGTAAGATAAAATGTCCACTCAAGACAACTCGACAACATGAGTAACGATGTCAAGACCAAATAATATTAAAATATACCGCAATAGTAAACACGTGTCGTCATACATTATGTGACGTAATACTCACCAAACATTTATTCACTTACAATTTAAAAACAGAGGCGGAAATAAAGGGTAACATCTGGGGCCCTCAATCATTGCAAGGTAACGGATTCATACCCCTACATTGATTAACCCTTTACTCCATGAATATTCATGTTAGAAATAACGACGTCATTAACAATAACCATATTACCTTCAAATGGTATATTAACAAATTATTTTACCGAAGCAGTAACTGTATATCAGATCTATATTTTTTCTTTAGCAATCCAAGACGAACCAGATCAGGCGGGTCCAATAGAACTGGAATCACTGAAATACACGCATCTGATTAAAAGAAACAAGGGATGTATTTCAAAAACTCGAGTCATTTCGCCATTATGCTACAGCTGAACCTGTCTTAAGTGGCCATATAAATATGGAAAAATAATCAAACAGGGAGAGCCACACACGAAATGACACCGCACCAAACACCATCTAACAAGAAACGGTAAAGCCACAAGACAAAACATAATAGGACGCATATCAAGACGAAACACATTAAACATTAAGCATATTAAACAACAAAATTGACCGTAGGCTGAAAGCAGGAGTACCGCCTTGGAACGGCCAGCAGCCAAAAAAGGGCTACTGGGGGACTTAAACCTGGTTTACGGGTACCCAACCTCGTCCTTATCCCACTTTCACCAAAGTCAAAATGTAAATAAAATTCCCCCTTCAGACAACTCCACAACATGCATAACGATGTCTGCCAAAATGAAAATGATTTGAAAATAAACGTTAGAGGTAAACAAGCGACGTCATCATGTAAATGACGTCATAATTTAAAAGTACGGGAAAACTATTTGAAACACTTCTACACCGACATTTAATAAAAGATAAATCGCAAAAAGATACAATTACTAGTGGATATTAAGCATGCACAACTGTTTTGTTTGAAAAAGAATAAACTTGACATCGTAGACATGTACTCGATGACTATTCAGGTCAGAGCAGCTGTGGAGAAGTCATTTGGGGTACGACAGAACTGGCAAAATACAAATATCTAATTTCCTCCCTCCGTAAACGGGTTTAAGAGGGAATCTTCATAGAGTATTAAGCCTTTTCCGTCGTCGCACAAGCAAAGAGGAAAGCATAATGACCAACTGTAAAGGGGTCGACCACCAAGCATGTAGTGTGCTGCAATATAGAGGGGTCATATCCCTTTTTAATGAATTGTTTTATACGTTTGACAAACAAAGTATCAAAATATGTGTGTCCAATAATTTTTCGAGGTTTGTAAATGACATCACCGTAAAACTCCGGATGTGAAATACCTAACTTTAGAAAAGTACGTAAATTGCAATTGTATTTGCTGATGAGTAGAACATTACGGTGGTAAAAGTTTGAAAATGTTTTACGAAGTTTGTCATATCTGTAGCCCTGTTTTAGTAGTTTTTCGGTGATAATAAGGTTACGATTGTTAAAATCATCAACAGAGGAACAAGCTCTAGCAAAACGAATAAGCTGAGAAATGTATACACCGTAACATGTAGCTCGGGGAACATCCCCATCCAAATGAGGATAGTTAACTATTTTAAAATTAAAACAGGACTTATTATAGTCCTGTAAGACAGCTGGTAGCTGAAGGTAGGTTAAAAGTAATGCATATAGGGACTTTCTACGTATATTTGCCCTGCAAGAATAAACCAACTGCATTTTAAGACACTCATGTTCAACTGAATTGCCATTTAGAACATGTTCTGTTGTATATTAATTATGACCACATTTAATAACCTTTTCATCGAGAAACAATTCTAATTTAAATAACAAATGGGTTGGTAGAGAAAAAAAGGAGTAATGATTTTAATCCTCTCAATGCAACATAGATGTCATCTTGTAAAATTATCGTGTGCTGCAGGTTTCAAAGTGTTGTTTTCTTTAGTTTCGTTACAAATATATTTATTGTCAAATAGGTTCGACCTGAGGTGATATCAAGTTATTCGGCGTATCCTCTGGATCCAAACTGTTTGCAAAAGATAGTCACGGATTCACCTTTCGCGGTGAAAGTGTTACAAATGCTTATTACTCACATCTTGACACACCTTCTGTACACACCCTAGACATCCGTGTATATACAACATGGGCATCCGTGTATACACAAAATAGCCATCCCAGTATACACAACCTATGCATCCGTGTATACACAACCTAGGATTCCGTGTATACACAACCTAGACATCCGTGTATACACAACCTAGGCATCCATGTATACACAAACTAGAAATCCGTGTATCCACAACCTTAAGCAATCGTGTATATACGACCTAGACATCCGTGCATACACAACCTAGACATCCGTGTATACACAACCTAGACATCCGTGTATACACAACCTAGACATCCGTGTATACACAACATAGGCATCCATGTATACACAAACTAGAAATCCGTGTATCCACAACCTTAAGCAATCGTGTATATACGACCTAGACATCCGTGCATACACAACCTAGACTTCCGTGTATACACAACCTAGACATCGTGTATACACAACCTAGACATCCGTGCATACACAACCTAGACATCCGTGTATACACAACCTAGGCATCCTTGTATACACAACCTTAAGCAATCGTGTATATACAACCTAGACATCCGTGTATCCACAACGTTAAGCAACCATGTATATAGAACATAGACATCCAAGTATACAAAACTTTGGAATCCGTGTATACACAACCAAGGCATCCATGTATGCACATCCTAGGTATCCGTATATATATATAAAACAATCTAAGCATTATTTACGCGTTGGCTCTCTAGCCTGCACAGTTTTAGAGTAGCTCTACCTATAATTATGGCCAAACCCCTCTAATGCGACCACCTAAAAGAGGTTTAAGTCTGGACGGTAGAGGCAGGTGGTTGCTCAATGCAGGACAAAAGTAATGCAGAAAGTTTTTCTAGGAGCATTAATTTTGTCCTGCATTAAGCAACCACCTGCTTATAAGTACAACCATATGTATTTAAGTGGTCGCATTAGAGGGTTTCTACTGTATGCTCACTAAATATTTTGCCTACTTCGTGCTTAACAGAAAACACATTACAAGCTAGATTGTCGTCATTCTTCAAACGTGTTACATGAGCGTCAAACAGACTGGTATGATATATCACGAGGGAAGGTAGTAAAAATCAGATTGACAACTGATAACCAAACATAGCAAACATAGCTTTCCTTCATAAACGCTTTTTCACGAATTTTGCATAGACAATGTAGGACTCGTCTGGACAATGGTCTGCCTTATGTGCTAAATGTAATAAAATAGGTCACTGTCTACAGTTCCTGACACGATCAATAATTTCCTAGTTGATAATGCTGTAATTAGGCTAAGTAGCATCCACACTGTCACTATTTCAAAGGGTCATTTCAATTAGGCCTCAAAGAGTCATAGATAATGTGCATATTTCAAAGTGTCATTTCTCAAACAACCCCTATGTTATTAACAATAGCTCAGCCCTCCCAGTTTGAACAAAATCACAGCATAGGGTTTGGTGGGGGATGAAGGAGTTAACTTTGAATACATTTGTTTATTTTCATATCTTACTTATGTCTCTAGCCAAAACGGAAATTGAATAGAAAGATTTGTGGCGGTTCGTCATGACTGTATGTGATTAATATTTCCCTTTTGGCTATCTTAAATAGATCCAGCCTCCTTGAATAAATCTACTGAAAAGGGAGTATTTACTTGAAAAGGGACCATTTTAAAATTGTGCAATTTTGAAACCATTTAAATAATTAAAACATTTTTTTTGTTAAAATATACAAACATTGATAAATTAAAAACAACATTTTCAAGAATAGTTACATTATAGATATGGTATTAATTCCACCAAACAGTTCATGTTGACCACTTCGAGACGATTCTAAAGAGTGGTAGCCTATGGTGAAAACATTATTTGAAGAACACCCTTTAGTGATGATTCTGAGTACCAAATTGCGTTGCATTGCGTTATGGTATTATACAATAATGTGCTTACGTGTTAGGTACTTATGTGACATCACCTGGTTGCATTTCAGCACAGTATTTTTTGACCTATGATAGTAATTACCAAAGTTCAAAACAGTGAGCCAGTACTCACGATTTCTGTAGTCTGGGTTGCATCTCTGAAATACCTGGTTGGTTCGAACAGCTACAGGGTAAAGGCATACCATTATTAGTACAACCGTTATTAGTAGTAAGATAATTATATACATGTAATACATATAGGAACACAACATGTACATGTAGACTTTAGAAGCGGTCGTTTATTATTAATCTACGTGTCTTAAAAAGTTGCGTAATCCACTTCAACAATAACATGGAAAGCTCATATAAGAATTTCTAGTATTACAATTGACATGTAAAGCTTCCACCTGCCTAAAAGACCCCTACTTTGACGTCTTTGTGATGCTGTAGTGAAAAAAGTATTGAAAGCATCAATGCTATACTTATATATTCTTCTCATTGTTCGTATAATTTAATTATTACTTAAACTTGTACAAACATTCACATCATTAGATAATACATACGATGAATCATCTACGAGTACAGTCAGTGTTCAGTGAATCATTGCCGATATCTCAATACTGCTAAATCCTTAGAAAATCGCCTACTGTTTAAGAACCTGAAAACCGCGGAAATCAACGGACATGTTCGGCAAATGTCCAATTGATTCTGAATCCATCTCGACACTACGCTAATAATCATACTGACCCGAAATTAAAAGCACCCAGCCGCGAATGTCTACTGTGTAATTTTGTGTTTCTACAGCCGCATTGAAAAGTACGTCCTTTACAGAGAGTTCAGTTTCAGGACATATTTTAGTGACAGACGGGCGCATTTACCTCTGGTGTTCACAGCAACCAGATGTTCTGTTTTTCGATACAAACCTTTTTTCCAAGTCAGTTGCAAAGCCTTCGCAAATATGAATAATATACAACTTTGATATTAAAAGGATAGTGTAAGGATAATGTGCAATGCATTATTTGCAAAAACGTTATGCGCAATGCCATATGTATCAAATATGTCGTTTAAAAGAACGTGTTTGGTAGTGGAATATGCATTAAATACGTGGTTTTTGGCGCTTAAAAGGAACGTTTTGATCGTGTTCTCTATGTTTTGAATGCGTCGTTTTACACTTAACATGGATGTTATTTTATTGTAATACGATGTTTGTGTTAAATGCCTGGTTTGACATTTACAGGATATCTAATTTGTGATGTATTATGTGTGTTGAATGTGTAGTGTAACACTTACATGAACAGGAGTGATATTTGTGGTAATAACTTTTTCTAAAGCAGTTTTAGACGTAATAGGTTTCTTAAGTCATGCAATATTGATGACAAGTAATAGCAACTTCGGGTTTGATGTTTGATCCTTGTACCATGTAAAGTATCCATTTAGTGTATGCGATTAGATTCTATTTTTAAAGAGGGTTTGCCATGCATATCATATAATTGAATGTAATATAGGGTTCAATGAAGTGGTCAGAAGTAATTATCTTGTATTTATCACCTCCTTAACTCCAGTAATCCATACTACTAGAAGCATACTAGATTACCTTATAGACATCATGATAAAAACGCCAAGTCGACAGTGTAGAATCAAATCGGTGTAATCTTTACTGACAAATCCTTCTCAAGCAGGTCATCAAGTTAACAAACATCTCTACGTACTTCCAACAGAAATTTCAAAAATCACTCATATGGTATGATACCAGCAAGCTAATCTAATATAATACTGCAGAAGTCATAAGGCCACGCTTTGTAAAACGTAGTTTTTAATCATTACAAATACATGTATGAGTCATTCAGGAAACACCGCATGCAATATACACAACCGCCCATACAGCACCACAACGACATAAGCAAATGTGCATTTATATAAAAGCCACAAAGAGACGTACAGACATAACAACCAAACAATAGGGGGAAGATGGAAGTACCACCTTTGAACGGTCAGTGACAAATGTCCCTGGGGATTAAACCGGTTATGGGGAGCCCAACTTCACACTTATTCCATCCCCACCCTTAAAGACAAACAGTGTAAATAAATGTATCTCCTCTACGACTCATCTACAACAACTGCGATGGCAAATAAAGTGGGCATGTAAACGATAACATATTTAAGTGAAACAACTTAAATATCCACCTATCGCTAGTTACCTATTGATTGAGCTGCAAACATAGTAACTGTAGAAAAGTAATAAAGGGTGCGAAAAAACTAGATATCCGACAAATATCCGAGATCCACCTTCCGTTTTCGGATTGAAGAGGTCGCCTTCATAGAGTAGTAAACCTTTTTTGTCGGCATACATGCAAAGAGGGCAGCGTGATGCCAACTGTAAAAAGGTTGACAACCAAACATGCAGTATATTGTAGTACCATATGATCATATCCCTTTTTTATTATTTTTTAACATATTTGATGAACAAAGTGGGAAAATGGGTATGTCCAATAACTTTACGAAGTTTGTCAACAACATCACCATAAAATTCAGGATGTGAAAGACCGTGTGTCTGGATCGCCTTAAGATTACATTTGTACTTGCCAATAAGTGAGAGATTTCGATGATAAAACTTAGAGAATGATTTTTTTAGTTTATGATATCTATATCCTTTCTTAAGCAGCTTTTCATTTAAAATGAGATTTCGACTGTTAGAATCGTCAACAGAAGAACAAACTCTAACGAACCGAATAAGTTATATAAACCGCGTAAGATTGGGCACGGGGAACATCTCCATCAAGAGGAAGGAAATTTACAATATCAAAATCAAAATCGTCTCTTTTGTCATAATTTTAGAACAAATGATTCCATTGTCAATTTTAAGGTCAAGATCGAGAAAATCCGCACAAGTGTCGGAAGAGTTAGGTATGACATCTTCTTTTGATTGTTGGTTCAAACTCAACATGAAACTTCTCTCATAGCAGTACAAAAACAAATGGGCAACCAGTGGTGCACACTTCGTACCCATAGGAATATCAATCACCTGACGGTATATAACATTCCCATAACGTATGAATATGTTATCCAGAAGAAAGGTTAGTGATTCGCCAACCTCTGAGCAAGACCAATTGGTATATTTTTTCATTGGCTCGTTAGTAAAGAAAGCTTTTTCAGCATTACATGCCGCCAGAAATGATGTTTTTTCTCTGGCAAATAGTTTCTGGGTTAAGCTAGTAAGTTTATCTTTAATTAGATCATGAGGAAGGGTTGTGTACAAAGTAGAAAAATGAGTATGTACTTACAGTGGATGCAAGAAACCTTTTGTTCCTACGTTTATTTAAGATTTCTGAATAGTTCTTAATAGACCAGAATGTTCATGTCTTATCACAATCGAATTGTTCATGTTCTTTTATCTTCGTTAAACAGGAAGTCAAAAGTAAAGAAAAATTTAGTAGTTGTACAAGAGCTAGAATTTGCAATGAAACGCGCTTTATATGTTTTTATGTAGTTTTGGTAACCAATAAATTGTATGAAAGTTATGTTGTGTAATTTTGATACAGTAGAATCCCTCTTATGCGACCACTTAATTTATAAATATGGTATCTTTATTAGCAGGTGGTTGCTTAATGCAGGACAAAAAGTAATGCAGAAAGCTATGTCCTGCATTTAGCTACTACTCAGGGAGCCAATGGGGTCTACCGTGCACCCCATGACTTTTTTCATGGGTACAAAAATGTTCAGAAAAGTGTCCTGAATCGGAATCGCGATTGTACTCAAGTTTAAATTATTTTAGGCTATGTGTATTTTAACCGTTTCCATGGCAACCTCCCAGTTTTCGTAATGATGACCCATACCTGCAAATTCGCCAATATCACAGCCAGTTTTTATCCTAAAAAAACTTGTACCAAATAGAAGATAATACATTGTGCTTTTTTCCAATTGTTTGGTTAAATTAACTTATTTGCATACTCATGAATATTGATACTAATGAGAAAATAAGAAATAGCAGAAAAAGGATAGAAATAACGTAAACCTTTCATTTTTGTATCTACAAATATCATAAAATAACTTCAATTGCAGTTTAACATGATTACAAATACCCCAGGAAACAACATATCCAATTTGGGAACCAAAGCATTAACTTTAAGTGCCGTGTTCACAGTTTCCATGACAACACCCCAGTTTTCGTAATGGTGGCCCGTACTTGCATGATCGTCCATATTACAGACAATTATTGTCCTAAACCTATAAAATTGGTACCAAATTGGAGATAGGACATTGTGCTTTTATTTCCAGCTTGTTTCTTATTACCTTATTTGCATACTCATGAATATTAATGAGAACATTATAATACTAAAAACAATATAGAAATAACGTAAATAATGTAAACTATTCACTATTTATCCTACAAATATCAGAAAACAACTTCAAATGCAGTTTAACAGGATTACAAAATCCTCAGAAAACAAAATACCAAAAATTTAACTTTAAGTAACTTTTAACTGTTTCCATAGTAAACATTCATGTCACTCTGTTCACACATATTTTGTTAGTCGATACCTACCTGCAAAAATCTTTCATATCACAGAAAGTTGTTGTGCTAACTGTATAACAATGGTACCGAATTAAAGCTAAGACCTTGTGCTCTTGTTTAAAGGCTATACTTAGGAATTACCTGATTTGCATACACATGAATATTAATGAGAATAATTAAAAAATAGCACACAAATACAGAAATAACGTATACCACTTAATTTTTATCCTACCAATATCAGAAAACAACTTCAAATTTAGTTTAAATTGATGACAAAATATTCAGAAAGCAAATTATCTAAATTGATACCCAAACAATGAACTGTAAGTAAGTAACATTGTAACGGTTTCTATGGTAACAAATTTTCACAAATTTTGGAAATTTGACATCTACCTGTAATACTTCGCTATATCTCAGTTATCTTTGATGAATCATGAAATCAATTGTTACAAACATAGATATGAGACATTTGTTGCTCTCATTAGACGAGAATAGGGAATGAAATTCTCCCTCACCAACATAAGACATTTTACTCTCACGAATTGCAAGCCCCAACCCTGGATTGGATTGAATCGGGTACAATTATTTCAACAATAATCGTCAATACAGAGTTCCGTCACCCGCGACTTGTACTGAAGACGTGGCTTAGATATACAGTAGATATGAAATCACTAGCTGGGATGAATCGCATGAGTGTCTATCTGGTCCATGAAAGATATGCAACATATCGTTTACTAAACTGTCCTAGTAATAAATGTTGAAAAAATGCGTTTTCAGACACCTTTTGAAACATGCCAGTGATCCTGCCTCTCTAATGCCTGACGGTAGAGCATTCCAAAGTTTTGGAGATGCGTGCATGAAACTTCTCTCGCCGTATTTTACCATACGACGTTTTGGCACAACCAACGACAATGATCTACTTGCCGACCCCAACTCTCTGCGCAGCCTGTACACGTCAAGCATGTGGACAATGTACTTGGGATATTCATTGTGCATGGCTTCATATGTAAGAGTCAGAATTTTGAATTCAATCCGATGTTGAACCAGTAGTCAGTGAAGTTCCTTCAAAACCGGCGTGATATGATTATATCGAGGAGTTCTGGTTATGATGCGGGCTGCTGTTTTTTGCACTCTTTGAAATTTCCGCAGTGAGTCGTTTGAAACTCCATGCAGAAGTGCATTGCAGTAGTATATGTTTGATGTAACAAGAGAGTTTACCAAAGTCTTGGTAGCATCATGTGAGAGGTACTTTCTTATATCGCCTATTTGCTGAAGCTGTGCATAAGTAGACCTACACACGGAATAGACATGTGATGTCATTTCCATTTGTGAATCGAGCCATGTACCGAGATACCTTAGACTGTCCGATTGTAGAGGGCCCTACTTGCACATTAATCTCTGCAGCTACTTTTGTGTGTTTTGTATGAAACAGAATGACATCAGTTTTGTCAGTATTGAGCTACAGCATGTTCTGATGCATCCAATAGACTACTTCTTTGAGACAGTCCTCAACTCGCGATAAATCTTCCTGTTGACAGGAAATACCCTTGGGCTTAAAGGACAGGTATAACTGTGAACAATCGGCATTGAAATGGTGATTAAGCCCATGGTTTCTGCAGATTTGGCCCACAGGTTTTGTGTACATGATGTAGTGTTTTGGTCCTAGGACGGAACCCTATGGCACGCCATATTCCATTTTAACTGGAGTGGACAGTTCTCATATATTGTGGTAGGCGGGCATCTCGATTCGTTTCCGGATGATAACTTAAGTTCTGTATGTCCGATCTACATGAAGCTTCACATGTGCATTGATATCAATGAGGGCAGAACCACTATTGAATATGAGCTTTGCCCGACCAAGGTCAATGTCATTTTTTTAAAAAATATATTGTGGCGGGCAGACGTATCGATTCGTTTCCGGACGATAACTTTAGTTCTGTATGTCTGATCTTTATGAAACTTCACATGCGCTTTGATATCAATGAGGGCAGGAACCCTATTGAATATGAGCTTTTGTCACTGACCGTTCCAAGGCGGTACTTCCATCTTTCCCCTTATTGTATGTTTGTTTTGTCTTTGTGCGTCTCTTGATATTTTTATATTTATGTACATTTGCTATTTCTTTGTGTTGCTGTTCGGGCGGCTGTTTGTTCTGTATGTGGTGTTTCCTGCATTACTAATTTTTGTACTTTTACCAGACCAACGTATTATGTGAAACCCTGAAACGGGCGGGTGTCTCGATTCGTTTTTTTCTGTAGAATGTTCTCGTTTCCGGACGAGAACTTTAGTTCTGTATGTCCGATCTTCCTGAAACTTCACATGTGTATTGATATCAATCAGGGCAGGAATCCTGTTGAATATGGGCTTTATCAGACTAAGGTTAAGGTCACTTTTCCTAAAAATAGAGTGTTTTCTGTAGAATTTTCCCATTTCCAGACGATAACTTCATTTTTGTATGTCCGATCTTAATGAAACTTCCAATATGCATTGATATCATTAAGGACAGAAACCCTATTGAATATGGGCTTTGCCTGCACAAGGTCAATGTCATATTTCCTAAAAATAGATTTCCGTTTCTGGACGATAATTCCAATCTTCACGACACTTTACATGTGCATTGTTATCGACGAGGGCAGGCACTCTATTGAATATGGGCTTTGTCCAACCAAGGTTAATGTCACTTTTTCTAAAAATAGATAGTTTATTCCGTAACATTTGTTTCGTTTAGGGTATTATATAGATTAAAGGTAAAAAATATTAATTTCCGTGAACTATTGCTACCTGATATGGAGTAAAGGCCTTTCAACTAAAAACATTTGACGGGCGTATTTTGTGACATTTTAGCACTTTTGCTTAACCCATACCATCCAAAATATACTCAAATTAGCGTCCCTGTTTCCCTGGCGAGACGCTTAAAAACGATAGTATCGAAACCACAGATATTTGAACACATGGTTTTAACAGAAACAAAGGTAGCCAGCCACTCTCATCCAAGCTGGAATTGATAAGGCCAGATCATTGGAACGTAAAGATCTACTCAAAGAAATACAAAAAAAGAAACAATGAGACGGAAACTATACCATATGTCAGTACTTTTAACCCCAGACATCCAGGAATATAATCCTGATTTGCTTCATGATATCAACATTCTTAAGAGGGATACTCCCATCAGAAATGTTTTAGATAAATTTAATTTCATCAAAAGCAAACGCCAACCACCCAACTTAAAACGACTATTAACAAAATCAAAATTCTGTGAAAAAGAACAAGTTACAAAAGTCACTCGTTGTGGACGTGGAAATTGTGCATTGTGTGTCCACCTTATAAAAGGAACTTATTTCCTGTCCAAAATCGGTCATAAAACAACAGTACAATTTAGTATGGCATGTGATGTCAAAATGTTGTATATGTGATTGTATGTAAAGGATGTAAAGAAGAATACATATAGACAACTGTGTTGACAGAGAACCAAAGTTTAGCGTCTCCCAAAAATGCAAGATGAATACCGACGGCATAGGACACAGGCGACAAAAGGAAAAACAATACATTCATTTGTTAAAACCAAAATAAACTAACTTTTTTTATGTCACCTAGAGTGGTGTCCCCTTGACATGACGTTGACGTCGTTATATTTGATTAAACTGATCAAACCTTTTGATGATGATGATGATATATATATATATATATATATATATATATATATATATATATATATATATATATATATATATCAGGCGCCTGATGGTCTGATGAAACGCGTCGCGCATTTTTAAGTTATTAATTAAAGATTTTAAAGCCATATAACATTTAGTCTTTTTTAATATATATATATATATCTCCAAAATTTGAACTATACAATAGTGAATACGGGTTTAAAATATGGGATAAAGTTGAAAAGATGCCTGATTTCGTTACATACTGGTTAAATATCATGCACACATATAAGAACAAAGTTATGGGATCTTCAGGAGTGAATGAAAAGTGACGTTGGTTTGCAGCTACATCATCGACGTCATTGCCGTAATGTAACGTTCTCTTAGAACGTCATATCCGTAATTTGCATTGGTATATACAGTCAAACTTAAATAGCTCGAACATCACTGAGTCGGGGACAGTGCTTTGCTCAAGGACTGGTCGAAGTCCCTGAAAAGTTGTTCTAAATCTAATGTAATAAACAACTGTTGGGTCTAATATGGCTAGCTCAGGGACCTGGACTAATAAGAGGTATACTTATACACCGTCAAATGTTAATCTGTTGTTTTAGTAGTGTTGACTCAAAGACACGAACGTGTGAACAAATTACCTGCTAGTTGTGGCTTCTCACCTGTCAGTCGGTGTTTTTCATGGGTAATCAAATAGTACTCAAATTTGTGGATCACACATTTAAATGGAATAATTGCAGGATACAGATCAAAGCATGTCCGATAATAAGCACATTTAATATTTTCTTAGGAGTAAATATTGTTTGTGTTTTTTTTAGAGTTTGCACATGATGAAAAAGTATTTTTGAATGCCAACATGTATACAAAAACTCGTTTAATTAAATAATTCTGAAACTTAACCTTACCGAGAAAGGGAGATAATACAGTCACATACACAAACATGCCCTAGTGAAGACATACAATAAAACCGCACGAGACGCAGGTTTGCATGCTGAAATTTATTGAGCAAAATGATTTAAAGTAAGGAATTGTACAGGAAGAGATCATGTAATTGATAAAAACATCAAATAACTACCAATGGAACTAAATATTGACAAGTTCATATGCAATTCACTTGCTCGAGCACCTTCACTTGGTCGGGGTCAGGCTTAAAATTGTGCAAGCTCGACCTATTGAAGTTTGACTGTATATAAATATTCATGTAAGAAATGATGAATGATGATTACCTGATATTTGTAATGACACCATGGACGGGGGATATTTGCATCATCAGAATCAGATCTATATTATTTATCAGCCAAACAGGGAAGATCAACCCTGTTTACAACGGTGTTAATGAGCGTGTCATAGGAGTATAAGTAAGATCAAAAAGCTTAATACAGGACGTACATACATCAAGCAAGAATGTTATGTTTAATCACTCAGTGGTCGACTAAAACAATGTGTACTGGATGTGGCGAAAAACTAAATCAGCTTGGTTTGGTTATCAATCATGTATCCCGCTACCCCTGGTCGCTTCCAGATGCGACGTAGAGTAATTCAGCACCGAGTCTCATCAGGATCCAGGATGTGTGACCCCAGGTCAATAGTTTCGCAAACGCCTGTAGCATACCACTTGGTTTATATTTCCTTAAAAGGTGTTCGAATGGAAGAAATATATTCTACCAGATCCAAAATTGAACATACTTTTAGTTTCTATAACATCGGTGTGGAGTAACAAATAATTTATTTAATGTAAACAATGAGACTATTGTTTACAAACTGCGTATTGATACAACAGACGACGGCAATGGGGCGAATCGTTGATGCAGTGCTACGATTGGCTAACGAGTAAATACGTCATGCATTTGTTCCGCGTATTCATTATCGGCCGAATACAAACTGCTAATTTGACTGAAACAGTAATTCTGCATTGTCGCTGTTTACTGCACTCTATTTCGGCACTCGCATACCGAAGGTTATGTGATAAATACTTTCAACAGTAAACTAGCATTGTTACCGTGTGTAAATATATTTTGTTCATAGAACAATATCATCCCTTATCATGCGAAGTGTAATCAAAATCGCATTTGCAAAGAGCGTAGATCCAGATGAGACGCTGTGTAACTCGGCGTCTCATCAGCATCCAGGCAGTTTCCCACGTGGTCAGCAGTTTCACATACGCTTGTACGAACCAGAAGTAAGTAAACATGCGACAGGTCATGGGTTTTGGTAACCATATATTTTTCAAGACCATAAGAGTTGAGAATTAAGCTTCCATATCGATAATACGTAATAGTAAAACATCTTATTAGTGATGACTGCTGAAATAGTCAATCCTTTATGAAGTGGAATAGTCCATCCGGTCAGCTAAACACTACTAACTAAATTTATATATAGCAGAAAACCTCTAAAGTGAGAGCTTAGTGAATTGACACTGGTGTCTTTAAAGGCAAGTGATTTCTTAATGCAGGACGAAAGTAATGCGGAAAGCTCCAGTCCAGAGGAAGACCCCAGATGTTCTTCTGTGCATGTATACAGAAGACATCTTTGTAGAACGTACGACCTACCACAAGCCAGCTGGTATCGTAAGAAAGACTAATAATAAGAAGAATAACAAACACAATATGTCCCCCAATTTAGTTTGGGGGACATAACTACTGCTAAATAGGCTTACAAACTGCCATACTTACATCAAAGAAACAAACGCACAAAGTCTGGAGTTCGAAACCCATACAACGTAAAAGACGAGCTCTATCGAACAAGCTAATATCGCACACGTTTGCTGCGATACGAATGTGCATCGTAAATATTCTACAGATTTATAAAACAAATCATAGATGTTAGAAGGACTGGTACCACATGTGACGAAGAGAAAATAGGTACCATATTCCATACAGAGTTGTTAATGTTAGGTTTACGACTTTATATATGTATTGTTCTTGTCTAGTCTAAGCCTAAAAAAGTATGGACATGTACACTGAAATAAACAAACATAGACGCAGGTAGAAACGAAGGACATTTCCATATTGCGACGTTCAATTAGACGAATGATGTGTCAGTACAATATCCTTTCCTTCATAAAGACAACTTTTGTCTGTGGGCGCGGAGCTATTTGTGTTCACGATTTGTTTGGTTCATGGACCCGGATTTGATATATTAAACCCTTTCGATGAATTCTCAAATATCCGTGATTAACATTGGGCTTAACGTGTATACTTTGTATGATTTACTTCAGTTTCTATTTTAATTATATTTATAAATGTATTTAAGATGTATGCAATGGTAAAAATTATGCTTAGCAATATTTTGACTATCCGAATATGTCGCAATTTTGTCGGACACGAGTATTACAGGGCACTCCTTTCCGTACTCATGTCAAATGTTTACAGAGTTAACTGCCCTTGTAAATCTCGGAGCTGTCGTTGATTAATACGTTTTGATGATTAATAAAGATTTTTGTTTGTATGTATTTGTTTTACGAACGCCCTTTTAGGACTTTGTATAGACTAATAAGTCCTAATACCATACGAAAGTATTTCTGCGAAGCAATATGCTATTTTTCGCTACGGGTCGAATCAGTCTAAGTTGGCCCAAGTCAATTCGGTCCATGGTCAATCCGGCCGCAAAAGAGTCAAAGCGGTCCCAATTTCGGTCAAATTTTGATCCGTACATCAACAGGTAGTAACTAAAATGTTGATTAAACACTGATATTTCAAAATAAATATTTAACTAAGTGACACACTTTGTTTTTATCTAATATAACGTTATGTTGAATAGAAATTTAACTTCACGAATTGCGCATTGTATTAAATATAACGTGATCTTGACCATTTTCTTATTCTATGTTTACTACGAATTTCTATACCTACTGAATATTCATGGAGAAAAGATTTAACGAAATATGGAAGGTGGAACACTGTATCCATCTTAGAAAGTATAGAAAAAGATCTATTTAATTCCATTAGCTAAAAAGAGCATTCCCTGATTTATCTGGGTCTTCTCTGTTTGCAGATGCGTGCAATACGTTTGTATGAGGGGAAGTGTGAAATCAACAGTATGCGATAATTGTCAGCATGCGCATATTGTATAAGTTAATATCAATTGCTTATATTATATTGACAAATCACTCATGATGTTGATGAAATATTTATACAAACACACCGTACCATTTATGTTTTATAGAATGAAACGTGATCGTTATCTGGGTCTGAATTATGATTCGGCGGTTTGAAAGGTTTACATCAAACACATAGCCGAGATATACGTGTGAAAACCTAATCCCTATATCACATACGGTCGACTGTAGGCTTACGGTAGTACCGTAAGCGGCCATCAAAAAGTTCTATTTTAGGTCTGTAAGGCAGGTGGTAGCTTAATGCAGAATAAAAGTAAAGCAGAAAGCTCCTATAGACGTTTCCGCATTATCCTTCCCTGCATTATATGCAACCACCTGTTTTTACGACTAACATGTTTAATAAATGAATGACCACTTATGGTAGAGTTTACTGTATTATTTAAATAAGGTCCACGAACGGGAAGGTCGACCAAACGACCATATTTCCATATGGACATTCAGGAAATTCAGATACTTCAAGATATATGTACATGTATGAATAACGAATTGATTTGATCACCACTTTTTTTTTTTAAAAGACTAGTGTTTTGTCTATACAAGAACATAATGCCTTGATGATTCACTGTCTACAGAATTGGGTTAGTTTTGTTTTTAAAAAAATGTGCCAGTATTTTAATAGACCCCGTCCCCTAACAAAATAAATGAAAATCCGATGATTTTCCCATGGCAGAAACTGTAAAATCAGATCTCTATAGTATACCATAACCAATAAGAGCAGACCCTGGAAAGTCCAGATGGGTCATTTTTGATATGTCTGATCTGGATCTACTCTGTTTGCAAAGATATGAAAAGTCATATATATGAGTAAAGGGATACGCCTGGATAAATATGGGACAGCAATTATTCAGATAACACACATGTACGTTTTAGGTTTAGTTTATATGGGTGAAGGGGTAAACCTTGATATACGGTAGAGTAATTATTCAAACAACATATATGTTGTTTAAATATTATTTCTTAGAGTTAGTAATTAATAACAATGTTAGTACTTCAAACTGCAATAGATTCATAAACAGCATGTATTGATTTGATATTAATTGAAAGATGGACACTGTCACTCAGCATTGCGTTTCTGACTTACTGGGGTCAAGGACTGAGTTTCGCTAATAACCGCTTTGTTAATGGTTTGACCGTTGTTACAGTCTGTTATATTTTTTGCAATACATTAATAAATTCAAAGACGCCAAACATGAAGATTAACGTGTGCAGCGATTTCTTCCCAATTTAATATCCATATCCAACCGGATGCCATTATGGTCATTGAGGAATTTGATTCTTATAAACTTGCAACGTGTTGTAACAGGGGTTTCATTCTGGCTATACTTAAATCATTTTCCTTCAAATTAATTACCTTTTTGTCATCACTATTAATTCTTTATGAAAGTCCATACAAGTCACTTTTAAAATATTTTCAGTTCAATTTAATTATGTAATTCCACCTTCATTACAATCTGTTATAGAGGTTTCCTCAACAATCTTCAAAAGGTGCAACATTACCAACATACCAACATATTCACTTAACAAGCATTTAAAACAAAGAGCTAACGATATGCTACTTGTTGTATCCACATGAACCATTTTTGAAACCTCCATTCTTCATGAAAAGTAACTGACCTAACCATTGTCGTCTGATCTGGATCAAAACTTTTTGTGAATATCAATCAGTGTGCCCGTCTTTCTGTGTTTAACTTTTTACAGCCAAACCTGTATTAGGCAGCCAATTAATAAAGAAACATTGAAGTCTCAAATTACAGATTACTGCTTAGGGTGGGACATGTGTGATGCACGAGGCTCCCGAAAGAGCTTCATGCACTACACTTGTCCTGCATTAAGCTGACACATTTCTATAAGGTTCCTAGTCTATGTTATTTTGAGTATCTGTTTAACATTTTCCTTAATATTGACGACTTTTGACAACTCTGTAAAAATCACTTTGTGAAACCATTGTCACAATGGTTTCAAACTACAAAATTCTAATATTTTCCTTTTCTCTAGTTAAAGCTCATTTTCGGTAGATTTATTCAAAGAGGCTGGGTCTAAAATTGTCTATCAGGTAATGGATTAACACAGGTTTTATGTAATTACCTCGTTTTCAACCCTTTGATAATTGTACCTGTATTACTACTCCCGTTTTCGTTCCGTAGAAGAATATGTATGGGTGCATGGTATTTCATCCCCATGTAGGTATATGTTGTTTCAACCGATATATGCATTTTTATGTGTATAATGTGTTTATCCGGGTATCAATCATATTAACTACATGTAATTTAATTCGTGATATCATGAATATCCGTATTACTTCTCCTTTCGTTTCGTTTGATATTATGCTCGGGGTCTGTTGTCATTTGGTCAATAATGCCTACATGTACATTGTAACTCTGGTTTTCTTAACCCTTATACATGTCGCCAATTATAAAGTTGTCTGCAAATGGTAAACTTTGAATTGTTGCTTTTTAAAAATGAAAAAATACCTACAGAAATAGCTCAGATGCCTCGTTACGTGACTTTCTGTTCTGACACGATTCTAAAATGTTGGCAAATACAAGTGAAGTCGCGTTCGGCGGGAAAAGATTTAATTGATACAGTATACATTGTACGTATTGGTTGTGTACCATTTTGTACATATGGCATGATGTGATACTGAACAGTAATATTCTTTTTAAATGTAATGTTCAGATTAGATTTACACTTTAACATTGTTATCTGCATATATGTTACTGATCTCCATTCATGGAGAAAATGCATAGACTAAACTTACTTGCGTTTTGCTGTTGACAATGTATTTAAAAGCACAGGTGTCCTTCGCATATATGTCTCAATAACAACAACAACTCAATCACAAATACATTATTTTTTAATCATATGTCATAAGTATCTAAAACACACCAAAAGATAGTTTTCTGACCAAACCAACCAAAAAAATCATCTTTTGGTATGTTGTTAGATACTTATATGACATGTGATTAAAAAAAATAATGCATATGTGATGGAGTTGTTGTTGTTGTTGAAACATAGCATGCAAAGGACAGCTGTGTTTAAAAGGTTACCCATGGAACACAGTTTCTAACTCTGCTTTTACAAATATGGCTACCATTTGTAAACCAGTTTTTTTTTTTATAATAAACCTTGTTCATTTCTTCTCAAACTCGGTGTGTTCCCCACAATTTAAGAAAATGTGTCCAACAAGGTTCGTTCCCGAAGTCTTCTTACTAATATCGCAGTAAGTAGAGTATACGATAAAAACTGCTGGGTTTGTCATTCAATAGTACACTACTGCAATTCAATCTTTGTGGCAAACACCAACTTCCAGTTTTGGAAGATTGCTATTACCATTTCATTTGCATATTTCTTTCTTTTGCGCGGAGCATCTCCTTTGCTTTTACAGCAACATTTGTACTTGTTCAGACCAGACATTTGCCTTAGGAGCTGTCTACTGAGTTGCCTGTGATAGAACATACAAATGATTCAGAAGTTTCTGCACCGGACAAAACCTCTCTCGTTGATTTGTAATTCTAGATATTGTAAATAAATTCGTCACCGAGGAAAATAAAAATTCCTGATCTAAGGGTTTCGTCCATTAAACGTTAATGTATATTGGGTATGGAAGGTTAAACAGGAAAATGAAATATTACTTTGCGTTTCATGTAACATGACTGCATCATGCTTGCGCAATGGTTAAATTTAATTTGCTACAAACAACAACACTCATTTGATTATAAATGTGTGCATACACATCTCACACTTATTATCAATTTATTAGCATAACCCAAGAAACCATTGCAACTAGTGCATTCCCGGAAGAACGACTGCAAATAAAGGAGAATATTCATTACCAATATCTCTGGTCCGTTGGAATGTGTAGCCTGTCCTAAGTATTACATTAGCTATAAACTGATCCATGCACGCTGTCATAATATGTACCATCGATACTGACGATTGTGTGAGGATCTTCACGGAGGTGATTTCATTTCGTTTGTCACAGAGATTGAGAACAAAACAAGTAGAGATTATTTGGGTAATGCTGAACCACATCTGGTGTGTGAATTGCTCGTAGAAGTCATCATTGTAGTACATATAGTTTAGGAAGTTCCACCATGGATAGTAGTGAGGGTAACAGAAAAAGTAACAAAACATTAACACCATTTCTGCATTAAAAATAATATCTATTCAAATTCTGATTTAAAGCAATTGCTAATATAAGAGATTTGTTTAAACTGTTGGGGACCTAATGAGATTCCAAATTACTTTGTGTCGTATCTTGATCTACACTGTCTACACTTGCCAGTAAGTTTGCAGTCAGCATAGCAATTGTTAAAATATGCACGTATACATAACCATGAGATACGAGGGGTGTTCCATAAATAATGTCATCTGTGCTTTATTTCGCGGAAATCGTGCAATTCATGCACAAAACCACCTCGTGTCGATTGAGTGATCACTGGCTCGTGACACAGGTAAATATCTCGTCCACACGTTCACTTGCCTCGGTACAGTGTACATCGTTTCATAGCCTATTCGTTAGACTATACACAAAATGACAGGAAAACGAGCTGAAAATGTTCTTGAAATTAGGGCCTATATAAAAGGTAGGTCATTACTCGGCATAAAGGCTGTAGATATTCACCGCGAGGTGTTTGACATTTATGGGGAGGGCCAAATGACCCACAGGACTGTTTGTAGGTGGGTAGCTAAATTTAGTGCTGGGCAGCAGCAACTGAAAGATGCTGCTCGCCCAGGTCGTCCTGCAACAACTACGACCAAAGGTAACATAGAAAAAATCCGAACTATCCTCAAAACTGATGCTCGATTCACCGTAAGACAATTGGCTCGAATGACAAACTTGTCGTTAGCAAGAGTTCATGCAATTTTGAAGAAACACCTAAAAGTTAGAAAGATAAATGCAAGATGGATACCCCATTTGTTAACGGATGAGCAAAAGAAGACGCGTGTAACAATGGCAAAAACACTTCTCAAAAATGTACCCAAAATATAGTAAAAAGGCTTTTGATAATATAGTCACTGGTGATGAGACCTGGGTGTATTATTTTGAACCAAAGCGGAAGGTTTCCAACCGAATATGGGCCACTAAAAATGCCAGACGCCCAAGTATTGCCAAACGAATACGAACGGTAAAGAAGGTTTTGTATGCTATTTTTTTCACTAATAAGGGTCCAGCTATTCAAATCCCGGTGCAAAAAGGCAGAACGGTCACAGGCAAGTTCTATAAAAACGTTGTTCTGAGAAAATTGAAGAACTACTACAAAAGTAGCCGCCCCAAAACAGGACTTAAGTATGTCCGACTTTTGCATGATAATGCACCCGCTCACAAGGCACGTATTGTGACTGACCTTTTGGAGTCAGAGAAGGTTACCGTCCTTCCGCACCCTCCGTATTCGCCAGACTTGGCCCCCTGCGACTATTTTCTCTTTCCAAAACTTAAATATCATTTATCTGGAAGGAGATACAATTCGAGAAATGCCCTTGGATCTGCTGTTTATCAGTGTCTGATGGGTGTCCCCATTGAAGAGTATGAAAAATGCTTCCAAAAATGGATTGACCGGCTAAAAAGGTGTATTCTGGCTGGCGGAGAGTATTTTGAAGGGCAGAGCAAATTAAAATGAACAAAAGCACTTCCGCTATATGAGCACCGATGCAAGTGACATTATTTTTGGAACACCCCTCGTACATTCCTAAAAGGGTCATGCAAGGTATATATGTATTTATTACACCAAAGTTGCCGAAAAACGTCACACGGGGTGAGTCTGCAATTACCTTTGCAAACAGTGTGTGTAACGTGTTGTCTTATGATTGTTTAGCTTGCTATTAAACTGATGTCTGCTGAATCAAGGACATGTTACAATTTTCCGATAGTCTACATCGACCATCCAAAGTAACTTTAAGAACGGTGATAGCTTTATACAGAACGAAAGGTATACTGAAACTTCATCGAGTAGCTTTCCGTATACACTTTTTTTCGCATTCAGCAACCGCATGTTCTTAACTATCCCTATATGCATCTATTATATTGTTTCTATAGGCCTGTTCTACTGTACTGTATATTCATGCTAGTGTTTGAGAAACTATTGGCCGAGTGTCAAACATATTGGACCCTGGTTCGATTATGAGCTCGGCATATCTGCTACATCCAAGCCGTTTGCCAATCCGAGTTGAGTCGCGCGCACAACACGATATATTAATTAGTGTTCGGTATTGTATGTAGTGACCTGTAATTAATCCCAAACAGTGTTTCAGTCCTCTAGAACATGTGCCTTCAAAAGGATTGATAGCCGATTTGAAGCAAGCCATCGTTCTGTAGAACATTCGAGTTTTAAATTAAAGAATGTTTGGTAGAATACAAATCTAACGTGTAAAAGTGTCAAATACACATCGTTGCAATAAAATGCTTTCACATGATAAAATAAGGTGAGCGTATCACTACGGTAAAACTAAATTTGTGTTTTCTTTTCGATTATAAAACACTGGTTCATGATAGCATTACCCTGTGCCCAGACTAATTTGTCTTTACATTAACAACGCAATACATATAGGCCAAAAGCGGATGGCTCCTCATAGTATCGGACGCTCATACTTAACACTTACATGTTACTTAAGCACAACAAAAACATGCACATGCGTGTATTTCCTTTGCGTATAAGTTTGAGCAGGCATCTGATGGTTTCGTAAGCCATAAGAAAATACACCATAATTACAATCCATATCCGATGTGTTTGCCATGTAGTGTTGAAGTACATATGCTTATAACCAACTCGTCCAGGTGTTTCATAGGGACCTGAAAATCGTACAAAGTCAACGTCAGAAATACTAATGGCGCTTGGGTATTGAAAACAGTACTGATTGAAAGAGTGGTAAAATACATGTATACCGACACGAAAAGGAAACTCAGCGTTTTATCTTTTGTGAAATATTTCACCAACTTCACATTTAAAAATGAATAATATAGCAATATAAGTTAAATATAAATTCAATATGAACGTGTTTACCACATTATATTTTGGGAGTAACCGGGGTAATGTTTAACAAGCAAATTCACAGAATTTATATCCCCTGCCAAAGGTATTACCTTATAAAACGGCAAACAATGATGGGGGTCTTATCTTTAGATAATCAATTTAAAACATGAAGGCTATGATAGCCCTGGATCGCTCAACCAGGTTTTACTTGCCTTTGATACAAACTGTCCCTTAAATAGGCGTGCCATGACAAAACCTGTAATAGTCTGTAATCATTTTCTGACAAACTGATTGTATATGCAATCGATTGTTATTATTTTTATGGTCATTTGAAGTCTTTAAATATGCTTTTTAGCCATTTGAATGATGTAGATGTTTGCGAAAATTTGCTTTATTTTATGACGTCAATGTCAAGTTGATATCGTTTGCACGTCGTTTTATATATGACTAACCTTCCGATCTTATTTGCCTCTATAGTAAACATAAAATATGGCAGTAGTTACAACTACACATTTATCCAGATCAGAAGAATAGTTTTATTTTGAATGTTTAACTTCGTTTAAAATATAGGTAAAATCAGTGTCGGTACTGGACAAGTGGCATCCTGGTTGGCGTCGCTCAGGTATAGACGGCCAACCTTGTAAAATGTATTGTTGTCTCGTTTGACTTTAACCACCTGGCCCTATTGTCATCGTGCACGGAATTCCTGATTTTGACCTCGGGTTGGTCAGGCCCGGTTACGCACTGCTACTATGCCACAGTCTTGCCGTCTTATGCGAAAGTACTGGATCTTGCTGTAAATATGAAGGAAAAAACGTTTTTATATACAAGGTACCAAATATCTCAGTGTCTGATACCGCTCGAAGTTGCAGTATAAACGGCGGCAAATGACAACAGTAAGTTTACACACTACACGTAATTACTATTTGTAAGCAATTCTACCGTAATGGGAATAATAGCTTTCCCAATACATGAGATCATTTAAGGGGTGATTTTGAGAATTATTAAAGTTGATCAAGATCCACCAATTCAAATAACGATCAAAGCATTTTCAGTCATATACATTTAATGTCATTTAAAATGTCATCTAAAGGTATTACCTTATTTCAGGCATTTGCTTAAACAGTGGTGCGAGGTAACTCTTCCAGTCTCTCCACAGTTTCTAACGCATTATAACAAATGAATTGTCTCAATATTAATTAAATAATTTTACACCACAAAGCTAAATTCGTGTACAAATTGTTCAAAGGGCGTGTCCCTCATTATGTTTCTAATATGTTTCAAAGTTAAAACTCAATATTTTTTAGTAATAAAAACAATGTCATACCTAGACCTAGGTTAGAAGAATATAAAGAAACCATTTCATTCTCGGGGTCATCTCTGTGGAATGTTATACCTGATTCAATTAGACAAGCGGGCTCTGTATATAATTCACCTTTATGTTTTTTCAATGGTTAAAATAAAAACGGACCTAGTTATATATGATACATGTACAATGAATTGAACAGTATGAATCTCAAGCTATCACTGTACAAGAGTGGACTATGCATTTCCTTTTACTTGGAACTTAAATGAAGCTCCTTATTACAAAGTGAACGTTAAGAAGCAGACATATTATTATTTGTTGCAAATAACTGATATGATTTGTTCTCTAAAAATAGTTTTCTCTATATCTATATATATATCTACTGAAAGTTAGAGTAGATCTACTGTGCTGCGACTTCCAACTATAAAAGACGGTAATATCATAATAATTTTTAGCTCGTCTGTTTCGAAGAAAAAGTCGAGCTATTGTGATCACTGGGTCGTATCACCGATTAAGAGTGTGTGTGTGTGTTTGTGTGTGTGTGTGTGTGTGTGTGTGTGTGTGGGGGGGGGGGTTAGATTAGTCATTTGGCTAATCCAAGCTATAGAAAGTACATTTTTCATTCATTCATTTAAATTAATTAGGTTACTCTTAAAGCATTTCATTCATTCATTTATTCAATTCGTCATAAACCTAGTGCAGTTTGGATCCAGATGAGACGTCGAATAACATCTCATCAGGTTCAATCAGTTTACACTCTAAGTTCATTTTTTCTAAATTTGAAGCAGAGGACAATTTAGTTTAACTAATACTGAGCAAAGATATTTTCTCGTATTTATAGTAATGACAGCGTGGGTAACTAACGTCTACGGAGGACGATCAACGCCAAAATTGCATCATGCTTTGTGGCATTCAAGTTTGCTTTATGTTAAATGCATCATGCATTGTGGCATTTCAGTTTGCTTCATGATAAATGCATCCTGCATTGTGGTATTGAACAGTTTGCTAAACGATTATTGCATGTCAAGATGGGAGTCATTCTTTCATTGAAGTTTCTTCAATGATGCATGTCCCAACGACACACGACACAATGCGGTAAGCCCATAGCAACAAGCATAAAGCCGAACGCCGAACCCCGGAGGCATAATGCACTTCAGCCGAACTTGCCAAATAGGTGGCGCTGCATATAAAACCAGATAATCAAACTACTGAAAGTACTGAGGATGGATTCAACGTAGATCGAATTAAATGTTTTGTTTGGTTTTTAAATGTTGTTTTGAGCGAAAAAAGAACATTATTGAGAAGTGTGTGTGTATGGGGGGATTAATTATTTAAAAATGATGTTGCCTTTGGTGCAATTTTATTTGTTGCTTTTTTATGTTCGTCTGATCAGGGTCTTTCTTGTTTGCTGATGGTCTGTCATAGATATCATTCTGCATAGTTTGCCCTGATAAAACTCACGTGTCCATATGCTATTTTAACAATATATTTCATTGTCATTATTTTTCACATGAATATTCATTGAGTAAAGGGTCAACTGTGTAGTACCCTGATCGCCGATGTGTGATAGACCACGCGTGGCTCATTTACGGACCGTCTGATCAGGATCTGCTCTGATTGCTAATGGAATTTCATTCATCTGTTTATTTAGAATTTCTGAAAATTTAATGACTGCAATGTTCCACCTTCCATATTTTCATTATAATGTTTTGGTCCATAAATATTCTGTATAGGTATTGGAATCGGGACTAAATATAGAAAATGGAAAGGGCTAAGATTATAAATATAAACATGTCTAATATATCATAAAATAGCATATCTTTATTAGAATTATATTGGGTTTGAGAAATACATTACATTACATTATTCTCATTTTGTATACAATATACTTATAATATGTTTACTAACCCTTTCTCTCATGTTAATATCTTTTCACACATTTGCAAACACAGCAGACGAAAATCAGATGGCTCCTATAGCAGCTGTCTGATCAGGGTCAACTCTGTTTGTCAATAGAATTTGAAAGAGGTTTCTTTACTTTCTAAAATGGCTACACTATCCCACCTTCCACATTTCATTATAACTATTTTGTCCATGAATATTCAGTAGGTATTTAAATTTTAATAAACATAGAACAGGGGAAGGGTTGAAAATAAATTAAGATATGAATAATAATAATTCATGAAGGTATAATGAATATAGCTGAAATTTTGAACATTGAAAGACTTTATTTAACGAGGGTAGCTCAATTAGTCAGAATGACTAATCTACCCTGAGGCCCTCAAAACAAGCATTTCATACAAAATACAAAATAGTAAAACACGGATCTATATACACAAGAAATCAATGTTCAGAAATTCAGTAATGTTGCGTCTGGATAATTAATAAATTTTGTCTGCTTCAATTTGTAGATTTATTCTTTATGGACACGCATTTGGATCCTGATAAAACTCCGAGTAAAATGGCGTCTAATCTGGATCCAATCTGTTATCATAGATTTGATTTGCCACTAGCATCCAAATAGTTAATATAAAGCTATAATATATAAAGTATTGCACATAACAAAAAGAAATGCATAAATGACATCTGACCCCGATTCAGGTAGATGAATGCACGCGCTATTAAAATCACATATTTGTGACGTCATTTACCCACGCTGTCATTATTATATACGAGAGAATACTTTTGCTCAATACTTGTTAATCTAAAATGACCACTGCTTCAAATTTTGAAAAATGCAGTTAGAGAGTAAACTAATTGAACCTGATGAGACTGAGTTATTAACGATATAGATTAATATATTCTTTCTGAAATTCAACCAATTTGCCCAGGGAGAGGGTATACATACTTTTGTGCATGCCCTTATTTAGATTTACATTGTTATTATATGTTTTCATTTACATTTTCTTAAATGTTCTTCACTCGAGGTCCTCTACAAAAGTTACATAAATTATGCCCCTTGTGTCAAAATTGGTTCACCCCAGGGCCGGCTAGTTTTCTATAGAAATAGATGTCAGGGCCTTTCAGACCCTCTTGTTATTATTATACTTCTCCCAGCAGTAAATACCCCCACCCCACCCCCACACACTCTCTCTCTAACGTAACCCTTCTATTTCTATGTCTTCAGCGTTTTCCTTCTTTACCTATTTATTCGGCAAATCATTTCAGCATTTTAGTCCGAGCTGACTAGAGTACGATAAAGGCCGGGGCGAAGTTGGAACAACGAACCACGCATCAAGCATCAAGCACCAAGCACCAAGCACTAGGCGCTAAGCAAATAACACAAAGAATATGCTCCAAAGAAGTTTAAACAATGAAATACATTATTTGACGTTATAATAATCAATAAATAAGTTTACAGAAGGTCAAATGTCGGATCGAGGAAGAAACTTCAAAGAAAGAAGAAAGCACATCGTGACATGCAATACTCATTTAGCATAATACATTTAACATGAAGCTAATTGAAATGCAACAAAGCATGATGCGTTGATCGTCCTCCATAAACGTCACCAATACGTGGTTTTAATAGCGCGTTCATTCATCCACCTGATCGAGGTGAAATGGCATTTATGCATTTCATTTTTTGGTGCAACACTTAATATATTATAGCTTTATATTTGGATGCCCAGGTGGCAAATCAAAACTATGATAACAGATTGGATCCAGATTAGACGCCAATTTAAGTTACTCGGAGTTTTATCAGGGTCCAAAATGAAATGCATGTCCTTGAATAATAGATCTACACATTGAAGCAGGCAGCAAGTAGATCTATTAATTATTCAGACGCAACATTACTGAATTTCTGACCATTGATTTCTTGTGCATATAGATCTGTGTTTTACTGATTTGTATTTTGTATGGAATGCAGCTAGATCTACCCTCGTTAAATAAAGTAGTTCATTCATTACATAATTCATTCATTCACTCCCATGTCGGGTACCGGATGGCTTCGTCGGCAGTAGAAAACTTCTGCACCACATATTCCAGCTGGTCAATCGTTTCTACGCTTTTATAAGCGTCTGTAATAATAATGGAAAGTCACATTTCAGCGTTGTTACTGGTACAATATATAGAATGCCGTTTATTTGCAGTGTAGATCTAGATTCTAATACAGTTTGAGATATTTTTCATGAATAATACTTTCTTGCAGTCCAACTAGTGCAAATATGTAGGATATCAAGATCAGGTCCAATATCCGCAAAAGTGTTACATTGTAGATTCGAACCATTGTGAGACGATCGCTAATTCAAGTTGGGATCGTCGTAGAGCGGGGGCACCTAATGCCGAACGTGAACGTTATACCGAACAAAAACGAAAACGCGCTATTTTCACGCAAAGCCTTTGATCTGCACCGAAATGACGTCATACAGATGATGTCATATCCTTTTCATCGCCAACAAAGCCATTGGTAAGTGCTGAGCGCGCGTTTATTTGAATTTCTTTTCACTAGAGTAAACCAGTCTTTTACTATACATGTGTCTTACCGATTCCGTAACTCTGGAGTGCCGAGTTCATAAGGATATACATACTTTGTTTTTATGTATTTTGTTGTAACCTAAACTGATTTTACGTGTAAACATATTTCAAGAACAAGGGTAATTACTCAATATCAACATATATTGTTGCAATACAGAGTTGTCGAGGTGTTCGGTAAAAGGTGCACGTGAATCCATGAGGAACTCTATTACCGAACACTTCAATTTTCCGCAGCACAAAATCGGAATCTAGATATAGATCCATATCTATCAAGAAAAACTGCAGATAAATTAATAAATAAATAATAATAATTATAAATAAATGAATAAGATCTAAATAGATTCTAAATAAATAAATAAAACACCATTTTATTTACAGGACAACCTACAGTAGACACAATGAGTCGGCAAGTAGGAGCAACAAGAAAACGTCAACAATATGACATTAACATTATAGAAAAAGTTGTACCACTAATTAGAAACCATTGCATTAGTATCAACCAGGCATCAAAACAATATGGCATTCCAAAAACCACACTTCACGATCATGTTAACAAAAAATACAATAATCATGATGTGGGTGCAACGCCAGTATTGTCAAAAGAGGAAGAAGGGAGGGTAGCTGAGTGGGCCGTGCACATGTCAAAGATTGGATTTGGTCGCACCCGCCAGGAGCTTGCTTTGACAATCAAGAAGATAATTGATGAAGATGGGAGACGAATCCCTTTCAAAGATAACAAACCTGGAAAAAATTGGCTAAAGGGATTTTTTGCAAGGCATCCAGAATTAAGTATCCGTACCACATTGCAATTTGGGAAGGAGAGGGCCCTGATTTCACCGGAGAAGGTTGAGAAATGGTTCTCAGACTTTCGGAGGTACATAGAGGATGAGGTCGGTGACAAGGACCTGCTGTCTGATCTGTCTAGAATGTATAACGCAGACGAGTCTGGGTTCTCATTATGCTTGAAAGGCAATCAAACTATTGGCTACAAAGGGGCCCCAGTGATATATCACATTGGTAATAGCGACAAAACACAAATGACCGTGATGGCAGCGGTAAGTGCTACTGCCCACTACGTGCCGCCAATGATCATATTTCCGGGACAGCGTTTTGCGTATGATCCACTCGAGGGGTTTCCAGAAGCAGCCATTGGTAGGTCTGACAATGGTTGGATGGACACAGAAGTCTTCTGCAACTGGCTTTTGAATGTCTTTGTTCCGGCAATTAACGAACGTCGTGTCAAGAAGCCCGTATTACTCCTTATTGATGGGCACAAAACTCACGTGACCATGCAGGCATCAGACATTTGTGTACAGAATGGTGTTGAGCTATACTGCCTTTTAGAACATGCATCACACATCATGCAGCCCCTTGATCTACGCTTGTTTAGCTCATTAAAACGTACGTGTAGGCAGTCTGTCCGCGACTGGCAGAGTGAGCATATTGGCGAATTCGTAACCAAGCGAAATTTTGCAAGGGTTTTCAAGCAAGCCTGGGACACAAGTACAACAGTAGAGGTTGCTGTAAAAGGTTTTCATGAGGCAGGCCTATTCCCATTGGACCCAGCTACCGTCCTTCGATCTGTTAAACTGGATCCAAGTATGTTGTTTGGTAAAACTAGTTCTACAAAATCCTTTGACTCTCCAAAAGCTGCTGCTAAACCTTTGCCTAGTGGATGTGCTGCCCGAGATATATCAACTGACGACCAGACCAACAAGGAAATCGGTAAAACTTTAAGTGTTTTATAACAGACATACGATAAAATGCTACATCGTGAATAAACATATATATATGTATAAATTTAAGACAGATTAAGCATATTGCACATTTAATTATCACAGTTATAATATAAAACAAAACATAATGCCCCCTGACTATCGTCAACGGGGGCATAAAAACAATAATTAATAATAACAATACTTATAAAACAGTTAGAATCTATAATACAAAAAATTAAAAACAAATATTTGAATAAAACACTATGCTCGTGACCAGTAATTTTATTTTTATCTCTACAGACCAAACGGAAGATCAAACAGATCTACATGGTGTTGAGACTACTGCCACGATGGAAGCGGACAATAGTGAATTAGATGATAAAGGTATATCGAATATAAACATGTGTATAAAAATAATAAAAATAACCTGTAGACCTGTCAAAACAACATTTGTGTTCACGTAAATGTTACTGTAACAACATCAACTCGTCAAATATTTAAACAACGTTCATCTCGAACTTCTGAACAGCTTCGTTTGTTCATAATTATTCTGGTACATTTCAGACAAGGGCTCAGCTGTCACAATATAACCCCTGCAAAACATTCTACTGTGGAAGTAGGTAACACTCAAACCTCACCATTCAGCAAATTCCTAACATTTCCGCAAGCAAATTCATCAAGTAAAAACGACCAAGTCAACAACCAATGCCAAAAGCCGTCACTGGGGCTATGTATCGAGAGATTATACAAAACAGGTTGAAAACAAAAGAAGAATTTGAGCAGGCGAAAAAACAGCGACAGGAAGAAGCGACGGCTCAGAGAGGAAGAGAGAGAGAAAAAGAAAAGTGAGCGAGAAGAGAAGCGACGGCAAAAACAACGTGAAGATAGAGAGAAAAAGGCTAAGAAGAGAGAGATGAGAGAAAAGCTATTGAAAAGTATTGAGGATGAGAGTGAGACGGATGATGCGATGGATGTTGGTATTGGCAATTGCTATGAGTGCGAAAGTCCGTATGAAAGCGATTACCTGCAGTGTTGTAATTGTCACCGTCGATTTCATTTGGTGTGTGCGAGCAGTCTGATTGCGGAAGGAATGGATGACGTTCTTCCGTTTGAGTGCAAACACTGTTAATATTGAATGCATGCTCTATTGAAACTGTAATAAATACACACCTTGCCTTCTGATCTTATGTTGTAATAGGCTCGAGTGATGTTTTTCTTAAAATAAATATGGAAATGTTCGGTATTAGATGCCGTGGTGTTCGGTATTACATGCGGTGTTCGGTAATAGGGTTACATCAGTAACAACATACTACTGTTCATAACTCATTCATTCAACGTCATATAATGAAGCAGTAACAAGCAAAGGGAAGTATACACATTGTTCTAGATAATGACCTTTAAAACGTTTACGATAAGTGCATGTAGGCCTAATACCGAACTATATAAATTGCTGCTTAGGTGTTCGGTAATAGGTGCCCCCGCTCTACATCATCGTATAATAATTTCAATTTTATAACAATGTTACATCTTTGAAGGCAAATCATGATTATATTGGGTTGATCTAGATCTAGAACAAATTATCGAATACGCGTTACATTTGCTGCATGTAGTGCATATTCAAATAGAGGAATTAAACATTTCCAGCATGAAACATTTCCAACACCCGGCATTATTTTCAACCAGAACATTACGCCATAAATGCAAACAAACACTGTGTATTTCATGCGTTTAAAACATACTGCATCCATTTTATATAGTCTTATCATATAAATATAGGAACATAAATATCTTACCTCTAAGTAATAATTGAATTGAAAGCTTACGATCTTTTAACAAAACAATGCATTACTTCCATCTTTCAGTGTGGGGAAAATGTGTAAAAATTATGACGTCAACTTTAATTGGTCGTTACGTCATTTCGTAGGCGATGTCACTATTACAGGTTTTGTCATGGCACGACTAATATATTGACCAACTTTATGAATATTGGGCCAAATTACTGCTTTCTACGACAATTGTGTACATGTTTTGATATTGAAAGAGTCACAGCAAGGGGAAATGTGCCTTATTGTATTACAAAAAGTATAGAACTAGACTAGCTGGCTGTCGCATCTTCGTAGTGGCATCTGATCCAGTCTTACTACTTTTTACATTAGTTGTAGTTTGTATATATAATATACAGTTTATTCTGATATAGTGAATCATTACATATCGGATTGGATGTTGCATTGGTGACATGGTTGCTTATCTATTTCGTAGTGGCATCTGATCCAGTCTTACTACTTTTTACATTAGTTGTAGTTTGTATATATAATATACAGTTTATTCTGATATAGTGAATCATTACATATCGGATTGGATGTTGCATTGGTGACATGGTTGCTTATCTATTTGGCAAGTACCAATGTAATCTCAAGGCACTTCTGCGACACGGTATTTCACATCCTGAAGTTTATGGTGATGTGCTTTACAAACTTCGTAAAATTATTGGACATACCCATTTCCTCACTTTATTCATCAAATATGTTAAAAGGTTTCATTAAAAAGTGATATAATCCTATAGTACTACAACATACTGCATGTTTGGTTGTCAACCCTTTTACAGTTGGCAATCACGCTGGCCTCTTTGCATGTACGCCGACAAGAAAGGTTTAGTACTCTATGAAGGCGACCTCTTAAATCCAGAAGGAGAACGTCGGATATCTGTACTATTTTGTTTTTGTCGTACCCTTTATTACTTTTCTACAGTTACTCTGTTTGCAGCTCAATCATTGAGTACACTAGCGATAGGTGGATACAGTTTGTTCACTTAAATGTTTTCGTTATACATGCACTTTACCACTGTATTTGCCGTCGCGGTTGTTGTAGATTAGTCGGAGAGGGGATACGTTTATTAACACTGTCTTTTAGGGTGGTGATGGAATAAGTGTGAGGTTGGGCGCCCATAAACCGGTTTAACCCCCATTGACTTTTGTCACTGACCGTTCCAAGGCGGTATCCATCTTCCCCCTATTGTATGTTTGTTTTGTCTTTGTGTGTCTCTTGATGTTTTTATAGTTATGTACAATTGCTGTTTCCTTGTGTTGCTGTTCGGGCGACTGTTTGTTCTGTATTTGGTGTTTCCTGAATGACTCATTTTTGTATTTGAATCTTTCCATCACTAAGGATAAAGTTTCGTCTAAAATATACGATAGACGGATAGATTTGGATTTCAAAATTGTTAATTATCCTTCTCTAGGTGGAGATGTTCCCCGGTCTACATCTTATTGGGTTTACATTTCTCAACTTATTTGCTTTTCCCGAGCCTGTTTTTTAGTAGGAGATGTTAATAGTCGTAATTTAGTTATAACTCATAAACTTCTTAAGCAAGGCTACATATATCATAAAATTTGGAAAGCTTTTGCAAAATTCTATTATCGAAATTTACAATACAGCACGTTATTTAGACGACATTTTTAATATTGATAACCCATACTTTGATTCTATGATAACCTCAATTTACCCTAGGGAGCTCAAGCTTAATAAAGCAAATAGTTCTGACATATCTGCAGCCTTTTTAGATTTAAATTTATCTATAAACAATGGAACAATTTCTTCTGGAATTTATGACAAAAGGGATGACTTTAATTTTAAAATAGTTAACTATCCTCATTTGGATGGGGATGTTCCCCGAGCTACATGTTACGGTGTATACATTTCTCAGCTTATTCGTTTTGCTAGAGCTTGTTCCTCTGTTGATGATTTTAACAATCGTAACCTTATTATCACTGAAAAACTACTAAAACAGGGCTACAGATATGACAAACTTCGTAAAACATTTTCAAACGTTTACCACCGTAATGTTCTACTCATCAGCAAATACAATTGTAATTTACGTACTTTTCTAAAGTTAGGTATTTCACATCCGGAGTTTTACGGTGATGTCATTTACAAACTTCGAAAAATTATTGGACACACATATTTTGATACTTTGTTTGTCAAACGTATAAAACAATTCATTAAAAAGGGATATGACCCCTCTATATTGCAGCACACTACATGATTGGTGGTCGACCCCTTTACAGTTTGTCATTATGCTTTCCTCTTTGCTTGTGAGACGACGGAAAAGGCTTAATACTCTATGAAGATTCCCTCTTAAACCCGTTTACGGAGGGAGGAAATTAGATATTTGTATTTTGCCAGTTCTGTCGTACCCCAAATGACTTCTCCACAGCTGCTCTGACCTGAATAGTCATCGAGTACATGTCTACGATGTCAAGTTTATTCTTTTTCAAACAAAACAGTTGTGCATGCTTAATATCCACTAGTAATTGTATCTTCTTGCGATTTATCTTTTATTAAATGTCGGTGTAGAAGTGTTTCAAATAGTTTTCACGTACTTTTAAATTGTGACGTCATTTACATGACGACGTCGCTTGTTTACCTCTAACGTTTATTTTCAAATCATTTTCATTTTGGCAGACATCGTTATGCATGTTGTGGAGTTGTCTGGAGGGGGATTTTTATTTACATTTTGACTTTGGTGAAAGTGGGATAAGGACGAGGTTGGGTACCCGTAAACCAGGTTTAAGTCCCCCAGTAGCTTATTTTGGTTGCTGGCCGTTCCAAGGCGGCACTCCTGCTTTCAGCCTACGGTCAATTTTGTTGTTTAATATGCTTAATGTTTAATGTGTTTCGTCTTGATATGCGTCCTGTTATATTTTGTCTTGTGGCTTTACCGTTTCTTGTTAGATGGTGTTTGGTGCGATGTCATTTCGTGTGTGGCTCTCCCTGTTTGACTATTTTTCCATATTTACCCCTCATTAGTAAATATAACTGCAATTTGAAAGGAGATGTGTTTGCTTGCAGAGGGCCGTTGTGGAGAGGTCGTACTGTATGCTATAAACCCCTTCACTGCCATTATGACGTAATAATACGTCTAATACAGTCATTGCAAAAGCATTGTCTGCTTAACTGTTTTGACTTTTTGGTATTTTTACCTAAGAACCATTGATATGAGTGTCAAACAATTTGGATCCTTATCAGACATCAGTCGCGGCGTCTGATCGGAATCAAAACGGTTTGCAAATATTAGAGTTTTCAAGTTTGACATCGAATGATTTAATAGTAAATACAACTTAAATGGATTATCTTTTTTTTCATCCATAGCATACATGTACATGTACATCATATCAGTGAATCGATTGAACAGCATCTAAGTATGCAGTACATGTGTATCAAGCAGAATGACAAAGCATGTACACAGTAAAATAGTAAGCACTAAGCGTAATGTATAATTACCATAACCATACATGTATAATTCGAATGATTTTTGACACCGGTTAAAACGTACATTTTAAGCTGCCGAACCAAGACCAATACTGGAGAAAATAAATGACTTTACAACTCACCTGGCTGAAAGTTCTAGCTGATTGATATTAGATACATTTAGTTAATAAAATCCCTCAATTATTTCGTCTGCCAACTAAATAGTTATATATAAATATACAGGAATCATAAGAACACTAATGTGGACCCATAACAGAACAATAGATTTTGTTGGTCGTTTCCAGTAGATTTCTGATAAATAAATTTTGGTCTGATGTTACACTGACAACAAAATCGATTAGGAATTGGAATCGAAATCTCAAACATAGAGTCGAAATGAAGATGATGCCCTAACAATGTGCACGTACGTATGCAAACCTGATAAACATCATAGTAACTCTCTCTCTCTCTCTCTCTGTGAGTGTGTGTGTGTGTGTGTGTGTGTGTGTGTGTGTGTGTGTGTGTGTGTGTGTGTGTGTGTGTGTGTGTGTGTGTGTGTGTGTGCGTGCGTGCGTGCGTGCGTGCGTGCGTGCGTGCGTGCGTGCGTGCGTATGTGTTAGTCTCAACGAACCATTTCTTGGATGTTGGGTCATTCTGTTGGGTCTGGGTCAAAACTTTTTTTTATTATTCGTCTTATCTATTATTATTCTATTATTTAAGTATTAAATATATTTTATTTTAAATGTTCTATAATTACAAAGTGAATATACCCTGTTTTGTATATAAAATGTATCTATGTGAAGCGGTTTTGAACGCACATATCTTGTGTGAAAAGAGCGCTATATGATCTAACCCGGTCATACCAGCCCGTACACCCTGTCAAATTACCGTGTAACGAATTTATTACCAGTCAGAGATCCGATTTACCTAATTTAGAAATGAACACCTCTTATTTTTGCTGACATTAGATCTCTAATTATATGACGACATGACAATGAAAACATGACGTCATCACATAGCAAATACGACGTCGTCTCAGAGCAATTTAAACTTCACTTGTAAACATTTGAGTTTAAACGATTACACGTTGCACCGAGAAGTTGATAGTGTCAAATTGAGGAACATATGAGGAACAGTTTTTCACGTTTATTATCGATTATTTGGTCATAATCCGTCCAGAATTAACGTAGTAAGGACGATATGAAATCTCGAATCGACGCTATTAAAAAAAAAAAAAAAAAAAAAACGAACAACGTCACGCGTCAAATTTGAATTCTGTATTCTGCGTGGAAGCCGCCGAATACGGTTCTGTACACCCCGGCAGTTTTTGGCAAACTGACCAATCACATTGCAAGGATTTACTCTGACTACTAATAATAACTCTTATTGCACTTTGATCAAGATTTATGTAACTTTAAATGAAAGCATTGTGAACGTCTTTGTTCACTGGAAATAGATAGGGTCAGTAATTCTATGGGGATCACTTTACTTCGTTACACCGGATATCGTCACGCCTGGGTTATTTAAGCAGGCAGTATTTAGACCCCCTTTACCTTTAGAGCGTAATAGTGGTTTGTCTTAATTTAAATTTTCGCCACGTCATAGACAAGCAAGGTTTTACGCAAGCGTAAAATGGCTGCGTAACATGTATTTAAGCAGGATAGAAGAAAATGAGGAGCAATATTGTTTAGTACTTTTAATTTACAGATACATTGGGAAAACATGACTGTTATGTATGAATTAATACATGTAGCGGGGGAATGTTTTAATGAGCTATGATGCATAATACCTGTGTTTGACACCAGTAATACACATTTCGTCACAGATCAATGTTATTCATTTGCTGAAACACACGGACGTAGAAACCATTATCACATTAAGTGATGTTCACAAGGCATACAAACTCCCATACTTACAGTCTACATGAAATTATTCCAATAGGTCGACTCAATGCCCATTAACTTTTTCACTTATATTGTCCCAAAATTAAGAACAGGTTAGTATAAGATAAGTATACATTTAAGTTGAAGCAAATTCATGCACAATGGTGAAATATGCAAAACGGTCAACAAAACCACCAGTAAAAGGTCTCAGATAAATAACTTTAACAAAGCCAAAATGCAAACAAAGGACTTATATTTTTATGTACAAAATGGTTTTAAACCAAAAGCACGTATACTAAGGGTGCTAAGAAAATTTGGGAGAAAAAAATAATTCAGCTTCCACCGAGGATCGAACCCACGACCTCACGTTTCCTAGTCCATCGTCATAACCCTTAGATCACGCTGACAGCTATGATTGGGAATGTGATTTTAATCAGTTATACCTAATTCACTAGCATTTTCACTGAAACTGGATCATGGCAGAAAAGAAATAAATAACCCCGACAAAAATATGCTGAGAAAAAATATATGAATCAAAATAAATTAATATATATTAATAAAAACTTGTCTCACAGTAAACCATAGTTATTAAAAAGATTGGATTTTATAGAAACACAGGACCGCAGAAACGTATGGTCAAAATTCAAAGCCGTATGAGAATATGTGCAACCGCTGAAAAATATATTACAATGCAGTAAATAGCAGCCAAACAAATATAAACTCTACTTGGAATTTTCTATCAAACATTTAAATGAATTTCTCAATGAATACGAATAAAGGGGCGAAAACTGTTTTACTCTTGAAATATTGTTCTGTTATTGCATAATTTGGCCATTCCTCTAAAAAATAAAGCATAAGTCATAAAACACATTGCAGTAAGTACTGAAATCTACGATCCAAACATGGGGCCGGAAAATTAATGAACTTAATGTAAATTATAAACTATCTTTGTTTGATAGTGTCATATTCCAAATACTATGGAGCACAAACTGCTTGTTGCACAAACTGTCAGCTTTATGGCTAACCTGAATTCAAGTCCGAGTGTTCTAAGGTCTGTGTGTGGTTGTCTACATGTATGTACGAGTATATGTATCTGCGTGTGTGCCTGTGTGTATGACTGTCTCTGTATACGTGTCTGTGTGTATGTATGTCTGTGCGTATGTTTGTCTGTCTGTCGTTATCTATTCTTTTCACTAAGGCAATTCATTTACAATGGAAATCAATGAAATCATGAAATGTCTATCTGTCTGTCTCTATTTCTGTCTGTCTGGTTGTCCCTCTTTCTCTTCTGACTGTGTCTGGCTGTCGTTTGTCGGTATGTATGTCTCTCTCTGTATGTACGTATGCCTGTCTCTGTCTGTTTGTCTCTGTCTGTTTGTCTGTATATGTGTCTGTCTCTCTATGTCTCTCCCTCTCTCTGTGTCTCTGTATGTGTGTGTGTGTGTGTGTCTCTCTCTCTCTCTCTCTCTCTCTCTCTCTCCTCTCTCTCTCCCTCTCTCTCTCTCTCTCTTATTTACTTATTGTATTACAATATATATCAAGGACCTTTAATGCAATAGAACCAGAATTATTTTTTGAACTCATACATTGTAAAGCAGTTTATATTCTAGCTCTTGTTTGATTATTAAGTCGTTAAAGTAACGCACCATAAAAATAAGTTTTCCACCCGTACTGATGACACTGATAACAATCTTAATAGTTTGGCGTAGATATATTGAAATGAAACATTCAACACATACTTGTACGCAGCGAGCCGTACTACATAATACTGTATGTACTTTTACATGTACTTGTTATATCCATGTGGATGATAGCTACATAGATAACAAAAGTGTAACCGGATATAACCTTACTAACCCATATTGATACACAACAGAACCTTTCAACAGAGTGATGTATAAACATGAGTTTGTTTGAACGCATGTGGCTATGAATTCAAGTCTGATCCAGAATTCGACGGCAGCAAGTACATGTAACAGATCTAGCAACTTTTTTGAGCAATTCTAAAATTCCAGGTTGTCATAGTTCTATTTATCCTTTACCTGAAGAATATTTATATATTTTCACGTAATAGTTTAGAAAGGTTTATATGCTAGTTGCAAAACCATGATAACAGATATGATCCATATTAGACGCCACGTTACACGACGTTTCGTCAGTATCCAAATGCACTACATTGAATAACTGAAGTAGGCAACGTCTTATAATCACTTTAGATGCAAAATTACTTAGCGTGCAAAGAGATAATTCTACAAGTTTGGTGTATTGCTTTGCTCAGTTTTAATTACGCATACGTCCGCTCGCCTATTATGTATAACAATATCAGTTTTGGTCGTATAAATCCAAAGCACTATTTATTGGCATTCGTGTATGTATTGAATTTACTCCAAATAGTTGGACATGCAAACAGCATAGTCCCAAATTAAAACGTAGACACAAATAAAATCTTTGTACAATTTAAATGAAGAAATATTCATGTTTTAACCCTTTTTGCCTGCTAAGTGCAACCTAACTAGTGTTAGCAAACATTTTGGATCCTGATGAGACGCTGGGTAACATGATCTGGGTATACACTGTTTGCACAGACGCAGAAAGTCGTGTTTGTGGAATAAAGGTGCTGAACTAGATCAGATGGCGCCTATAGCAGCCTCCTGACCAGGGTCTGCTCTGTTTGCTTTCGGTATGATATAGATCTGATTTACAGTTTTTATCAAGACAAAAATAATCCCTTGAAAAGTTTACATTATCAAATTGAACTGATAAATATTGATGCTGGAAATACTTATTACATGAATACTGGACATGGAAGGGTATAAAAGATATATTTATTACAGATATATTTATTACATTTTTAAAATCTTTGGATTTATATGCCTAAAACATTACACGCTGTTTATACTTTAGCTGTGTTTTAAAGGCATTAATATGTGGTCACAGACAAAAGATTAGTAAGGCAGATGGGTGAAAGTTCGACCATTTAACAAATTATCTATAGCCATTTATTGCAAATCAAGTGTATTTATACACTATATGACAATCAAGTCAGTATAAGAGATGTTTACGGAAAAGCGTAATAATTCACTATGCTACTGCTTGTCTCTTTTGCAAATGAATACATGTACATGCGTCTATCTTCAAAGCTGCCCAATCACCTTAATTCACTATCACATTCTCAGGCTTGGCTTTAAAGAAACTTTTTTTCTAATAAAAGGTGGTAAACTATGTTGAACCTGATCAAAGAAATGTGTCAAAAATATTCAAGACTGCTTGCGATATTAATTTATTTGCTATTTGTATAAAAATACAACTTTCTACAGGACTCAATTTCATTCCAGAATTTAAACACCGACTGACTTGTTAGGTTTTCAGCTTCTTTTGCTTACAGGGGAATATTATTTAAAGTCCGAATCTTCAACTTCACTGAAATCTAAAGACGTCAATGCTGTCATTGAACAAGCAGTTTTAGCATATTTAACAATTTACTCCATGAATATTCATATATGAAATAATGAATGATAAATAGATTATATTAGTACACATGGAAACAGGAATTGTTGGCCACGGCAGATTATTATCTTTATTATATCATAAGTAAACAGAGCAGACCCTGAACAGAGCCGTCTGACCTGGGTCTTCTCTGTTTGCATAGGGGTAGAAAGGCGTATTCATGGAATATAGGGTTAACCCCCCCTTCCCTTATGTTTAATCCATGTTCAATACCTACTGAATATTCATGGACAAAATACATGTAGTTTTACTCGGGCATTGTAAATCAGTGTATATTCTAGTCTTTGCTTGATTATTAAGTCGTTAAAGTAACGCACCATAAATCTAAGTTTTCCGCCCATAATGATGATACTAAAAGCTATCTTAATACTTGCCTCGATGATCCGCACCGCCAGAATTTGCACAGGGTATCCTTCATCAATGCTAATAATTATATATTAGAGGTAAGATCATCTATTTCTCCCCGTATTCATGTAAAACAAGATTTCTATAATCAATTTACATATAAATTATTATAGATAAAGAACAATAGCTAAAAATACAGCATCTTTACTTTTCGATGCGTTGCCTCCATCGTCCACACGTCGCTATTTACACGGTCGACAATAGCATTCAAATGCATGTACATGTAACAAGATCATTTTTTTGGCCGTAAAGATCTAAAGCAATATTTATAGAATTGGTTCATACAAACTTAATATCAATAAATAACTAGAACAAAAATACAGCATCTTTAAATTTGGGTGTGGGGCTTCGATCGACCGAGGGGCGCCAATCCAAAAATAACAACAAAACAATAAATCATAAGCAATCAGATTCAAATTAATTTACTACTATGTAAAAAGTACAACAGAAGCGATTCCACGAAATATTTACAGAAGTCATGCTCTAGATCAAAAGATATAACATCTTTACTTATATGTTATTTAACGTTACTCTATTTAAGCACATCCCCAACAGTATTGTTTGTCAGAACCTTTATTGTGGTATGTTATAAAGTAAATGTCTGACCATAAAAAAGGAACTGCATACATGTATTAATCTACGAAATTTGATAAGCAAACAAAGCAGACCCAGGCCGACAGCTAGATATATAGGAGTTGTCTGTTCTGGGTTTTTTCTTGTTTGTTAGTCCGAGAAAATGCGGAAAGGGTTAAAATTGATACATTGTATACATAACTGGTGATAATACTGAAAGTTGTTCGAAATTAAATAAAACAACACCTAAATAAATCTGTATTTCTAGCTTATATTATAGCTACATATATATCAGACGAACAGTGAACTCATCGAACTGATTATAGAGCAAAAACAATCCTTACCCATACTTCCCGCAAAACATACTGTTTGCTTCTAATAATGTTACAGGGGGTGGGGGGTTATTTTATGGCTAGATCTAGGAAAAATATCGTAAAACTTATAATTTATTTATCGACGCAAATCGAAAAAATATATCGACGCCGCCGTGAGAACGCACACGTAACACGCGGTTGCTCTTTGATCATACCAATCCTTTTTATGTAAGGGTAATTCAGATTGGTTAAAGGTCCGCGGTTCGGCGTTGCGGATCGGCACTTAGCGTACGGACGGTCCATAACACTCGAAAAGCGCATGATGCGGTTTATAAATCGCATGATGAAGTTTAGAAAGCGCATGCGCTTTACAAAGCGCACGACGCGCTTTGTAAACCGCATGATGCGCTATTGGAACATTATGAAACACTTCGTACGTAATACATCGCAGTCCACGATGATACCATCGCGACCCGCGGCGACATGTGCTTCTGGTGAGACACCTTCGCGGACCCATCACAACCCGCGACGGACTGCGGAATACTACATAACAGCGCGGACAAAAAACCTAGTCCGCGTTGGATAAAATTACGATGGACCGCGGAAAACAAAAAAGTCCGCGGGGCTTGTCCCAATATTATCAAATGTTGAGCACAGTCTCTTAACCTCTGTGTAAATTCGCATAGGAATATATTGGTAATACCTATCCCATGAGCAATCCAAGAATACCCGAAACCAAATTGATACGACACATTGATCCAACGCAAAGAATATATGCTCTTCAACCAACTCTGTTGTTGCTAAATTAAATGCATGTGTTGTAACTTTCAGAGTGGACCTTCCTTCACATTTTCTCCTACATTTTTATGTGTCAAACATTTTTTATCCTGCTTTACAGGTAACTATGCAACGTCACTTCTAAGCTGTATTTAAATTATTTCCAAAATATATTATATAATACAGCAAGCCCCTAGGTCACTTTCCGGTAACTTCTTGAACTAGTAAACACAGGTCCTCGTGTAATGCGGAGTAAAATAATAATAGAAACAACACCATCGCTTTCTGATTACTTTGCGTTCTCCTGTATTCAACATCCGTAACACTTACCTAGTCGTGAATATATTTTTTCTGCTGAAATTTGGAACTTGTAAAATGTCCACTATCGTTGAGAATATATTATTTGAATGTCAAACGTATACGAGCGTGTGTCAACTTGTTCCCCGTGCTCCATCTTACGGGGTTTATATATCTCAACTTATGCGTTTTGCTAGAGCTTGTTCATCTATTGACGATTTTAACAGTCGAAATCTCATTTTAACTGATAAACTGCTTAAACAAGGATATAGATACCATAAACTAAGAAAAACTTTCTCTAAATTTTACTATCGAAATCTCTCGCTTATTGGCAAGTACAAATGTAATCTCAAGGTACTTTTGCGACACGGTATTTCACATCCGGAATTTTATGGTGATGTGATTTACAAACTTCGTAAAATTATTGGACATACCCATTTTCTCACTTTGTTCATCAAATATATAAAACAATTCATTAAAAAGGGATATGATCCTGTATTACTACAACATACTGCATGTTTGGTTGTGAACCCTTTTACAGTTGGCAATCACGCTGGCCTCTTTGCATGTACGCCGACAAGAAAGGTTTAGTACTCTATGAAGGCGACCTCTTAAATCCAGAAATGGAAGGAGAACGTCGGATATCTGTACTATTTCATTTTTGTCGTACCCTTTATTACTTTTCTACAGTTACTCTGTTTGCAGCTCAATCATTGAGTACAATAGCGATAGGTGGATACAGTATTTTCAATAAAATGTTTTTTTGTTATACATGCACTTTACCACTGTATTTGCTGTCGCGGTTGTTGTAGATTAGTCGGAGAGGGGATACGTTTATTTACACTGTTTGTCTTTTAGGATGGGGATGGAATAAGGGTGAGGTTGGGCGCCCATAAACCGGTTTAAACCCCCGGTGACTTTTGTCACTGACCGTTCCAAGGCGGTACTTCCATCTTCCTCCTATTGTATGTTTGTTTTGTCTTTGTGCGTCTCTTGTTGTTTTTTCTACCTATGTACATTTGCTGTTTCCTTGTGTTGCTGTTCGGGCGAGTGTTTGTTCTGTATGTGGTGTTTCCTGCATGACTCATTTTTGTACTTTTATGTCAACGTCAGTGTAGCGTATATCAGCGTATAAGTAGCGTATGCGAGCATATGAGTAACGTATTCTTACCGCATGTGAGCGTATGAGTAGCGTATGGATAGCCAGAAATAGATTACATATGGTAGTCATTCGGCAGACATACGTTACTATTACGTTACTGATACGCTATCCATATGATAGCTTTACTGGCCGCCTTCATGCCACCGTATGTGAAACGTATTTGACCTACGCTCTAGTGTGACACCCCCTTATTAGAGTATACGTATGTGTTGGCTTACCTTTAAATAAAGTATCAAAACAGCTGCAGGTACAGTTTGTCCTCTGAACACGCGGCTTATCGGGTCCCCACATTGCCCTGTAATATACGCCTGGAAGAGATAACAAGAAAGAACGTATCAAAACCATTGCCTTAAGTCATTGCTCCTCAGACTACTAATGAGAAAATTACGATATGTGCTTGTTTACACTTTCATGCGATCGAGTGTGTGTGATTTGAAATAAGTTAACCCTTACAGTGCATGAGCCGATTCATTAATGTCCTTTGCAAACAATGTAGATCCAGATGAGGTAATTCCTACAGGAGAGGAGTACTCTCATTAGGGATTGCACTGTTTGTCATGTTACATTTGTCTTTAGAAAATCCCTTAATATTCATCATAAGCTTGACTTCCTTGCATTTTGGGATAGCCCATTTTAAAATTCAGCAGCATTGTAAGGGTTACATAACAGATCGTTGGCGTTAACGTATCACTCCTTTACGACTGAGAAAATCTGGTTATTATTTAAAACAAACAAACATTTAGCCCGTGCATTCACATTTCCGAATAAAATAATGATTTTAGTCACGTGCAACGAATAAATAAAATGCGTACTGGAAGCACTTGTATTTTAAATTTTATTTTGCCTATATAACAAGTAACTATGTGTCTAATTCATATCTAAGCTATCTGAATCGGAGGTAGTCACAATTACCCTAGACTCAAATATGAGCGGACGCTATTTGTTAATACCAATACATTTGGAATCAATAATAAGGGGAAGCAATTAGGTATTAAAAATGTATCACAATGTGTATTATAAGAATGCACGTTGACAAATACCGTTCATATTAATCTGAACTACTTGGTTGTATTTTCATTGGCATTGCGGTTTTCCGATTGGTTTCGTATGTGTTTCATAACATCCAGATAAATCGATATTTTGATACACGCATGTGTTTAACGATAGATAATGTTCATATCTAAAACCCTAAAATGGCCCAAACAGTAGTATTTCAATATAATTTTGATAAACGTGTTAATTGTAGACAGAACCCTTGCTATTGCTCCAATTGTTTACACGTTCTAACGTTCTATAAGATGAGCTCGTACGTGTTAATTCTACTATACAAGTTCTATTCGTATGTAAGCGCAGTGTTTAACGCACCAGCTTCTCAATTTTGCGGCGCTTTGTCGATCTTTGATTGTAGCAGTATATGAGAGGTTACCGTGAGTGACTACAAAAACATGTTGGCTCCACATAAATAACCTTCTCATTTTAACTGAAAAGCTACTGAAGCAAGGATATAGATACCATAAACTACGAAACAGTTTATCTAAATTTTATTATCGAAATCTCGCACTTATTGGCAAGTACAAATGTAATCTCAAGCCGCTCCTGCGACACGGTGTTTCACATCCTGAATTTTATGGTGATATGATTTACAAACTATTTCGTTTTTGTCGTACCCTTTATTACTTTTCTACAGATACTCTGTTTGCAGCTTAATCATTGAGTACACTAGCGATAGGTGGATACAGTTTATTTCACTTAAATATTTTCCTTTTACATGCACTTTACCACTGTGTTTGCAATCGCGATTGTTGTAGATTAGTCGGAGGTGGGATATGTTTATTTACACCATTTGTGTTTTAGGGTCGGGAGGGAATAAGTGTGAGGTTGGGTGCCGCTAAACCGGTTTAACCCCCAGTGACCTTTGTCACTGACCGTTCCAAGGCGGTACTTCCATCTTCCCCCTATTGTATGTTTGTTTTGTCTTAGTGCGTCTCTTTATGTTTTGATAGGCATTTACAGTTGCTGTGTTTTATTGAGTTGCTCTTTGGGCGGCTGTTTGTTCTGTATGTGGTGTCTCCTGCATGACTCATATTTGTACTTGTACACTACACAGTGCAATAATAAAAGTAATTATAAACCTGTAATAATGAAAATGATACTCGTACTTGGTGTAATAACTCATGTTTTCAGACATATACCATGTGGAGCGGATAATAGTTGTTATACCACGACGTTTGAAAGCCGCGTTTAGTATTCTGCTATTGCGTAATTATTTCCACATTAAATATTTAGAAACATGTTTGGCTTCTCTTGAAATTAGTTTAGTATTAAAATACATACGGAAGAAGTACCAATCTTCAAATGCAGACGTACATATATTAAGATGTTAGAAAGAAGACGACCCCTACTGAAGCTTACGACAAACTTTCAGATGATACAAGCGTACGTGTTCAGTATACAGCTGACTGTTTTTAGAGGCTTTCGACAAATGTCCCCTAAACGTTCGTTCGTGAAGACTGTCGATACTGAATCTTACTACAGATCTTCTGATACTCGATACACCAAATATGACAGCGTTGTAAAGTACTAAATACTGGTGCTCACGACTAACCTTTTGATGCAAACTAACCAAACGAAAACTAACAACCAGCTTTGGAACATACTCATTTAAATATACGCCTGATACTATTCTAGAACCTTAGCCATCGATGTTTACGATTACTCTTCAGATGCAGACCTACATAAAGGTACCTACCGCTCCATACAAAGACATATAATAATTATGCTCCTATTGAAACTAATGATAAATCGTCAAATGCAGACTAATATTCTGAAAATGGGTGATCCTTCGAAAGCAAAAGTAGAAATGCAAAAAGAAAAAATTGCAGACTCGGTTTTATTGAATCTGTTCATGAGTAGTAATTAAAAGTGCAACACTACTCACGCCCCCTAGCACCGGCTTAAGCAGTATTCAATGACATCAAAACTAATGATCCCAAAGGACAAGAAAATATAACAACACTGAGAATGAAGTACGGGGCGACTTTTTACGGCCGCCACACAAGCACTTAACACCTGCTGTTGTGAAGTACATATATTCTGAAAATGGGTGATCCTTCGAAAGCAAAAGTAGAAGTAGTAGTCTGTTCATGAGTAGTAATTAAAAGTGCAACACTACTCACGCCCCCTAGCACCGGCTTAAGCAGTATTCAATTTTCAAAACTAATGACATCAAAACTAATGATCCCGAAGGACTAGAAAATATAACAACACTGAGAATGAAGTACGGGCGACTTTTTACGACCGCCACACAAGCACTTAACACCTGCTGTTGTGAACCCAATTGTACGTTCGACAACGTTATAAGACTGTCAGCCAGGACTGAAGCTTACAACACATTTTTAAATACAGACTCACCTAAATGTATGTATGGCAGCATAGTAAGACACACTGTCCCTGCCAGGAAGGGTATTGTTTTTTCACCCATTGCAGCTGCTTGACTTGACCTTTGCAAATGCTGTTCCATGTTGCCCTGAATGAAATAGTTAATAAAAATAATACATACTCATGTAAAAGTGCCAACCTATTAACTCGTGCGAGTAATTTACTAGATCATGGGTAGACATTATCGAACCTGATCTGACGATTCTGATAAATGTCTATTCTGATCGATGCCAGTAGTTTAAATGCAACCACATATATGAGCCATGCGTGGGATCAACATCAATTACAATCAATTTTGGACGAATTACCCGTAAAAATGGGTTAGATACGAGTTACCTGTCTTATGGGAACTGTAAATGTTCGAAATAATTACGACGTATTTAGTACAATATATGTAGAGAATATCGGAAAGATCGGCGAACGTTTGTTGAAATGGTTGTGGTTTTATGAAATGGTTGTGGTTTTATGAAATGGTTGTGGTTTTATGAAATGTAGAATGATAATTTAAATAAATTTTCGATATTCTGCAAATCCTTAGCAACTGACAGAGTTGTCACTTTTGGTCAAATTTCGACATTTTGCCAGGTCACTTGGAACTGTCGAAAATACACATTCGACACAATTGCGATGGATTTCGTGATAAATAATAAATTCGAACATTTACAATCCACACGTTTCCACAATTTGATTTTTCTTTGGCTTAGTGGTTATCGACATTTCTAGTTAGACAGATTGGAAATAAAGTGAATATCGATTTACGATTAAAAGTCGATATTAAGGGAGGAATGAAACTTTGCAAGTATTAAACCCTAAATGTCGAAACTATTCACATTCTGGAAATGTTCAGTAGTGATGTTTTTTGCAAACTTATGACAGTGGTGCTGCAACATATGTACAGTCTGAGTATTGCATGCATTAATATGAGAAAAAGTTTAAACTTTAAGTAAAATTATCAATACATTTCTAGTCAAATCATATAAAACTGTACAATACCGTCGACTAATATTCCGTTTGCTTTATGAAAGATCCGCAACCATTAACTCACTGTACGATAAGCTACTCTATGTGTAGTATTTTAATCAACAGCAATACATTATGTGAGACAGCTGTTGCAGGGATCAATTTGAGATTGGGTCAATAGTTTCTCCCTGATTTAATATGCAAACAGTTTGGATCCAGATGAGACGCCGAGCGATTCATCAGGTTCCCAACTGTTTGACACTGGCTATCTTGTACTGAAATATATATCATTTTGAACAGAGCTTCTCGCGCAACTCTATCCAGTGTTACCACGGTTTTGAAAAGAACAAAATATTCGTCGCTAAATATAGTAACAAGTGTGAGCCGACTGCTTTATGCATTATATCTATCCGCTTCGAATCAAAGAGCTGAAAAGGTGCAACTTAAAAACCAGGAATGGATTAATGTTAATGTCTGCATAAATATGTCGAAAATATATCCTGAATCATGTTAGTCACCAATCAGCAATAAGGTTACATTATTATGCAAAGTCATATGCAAATAGGATCTAAGTGTTACTGTGCCGGTTGCGGTCAACTACTTCATTTATGTAACGGAAGCTGTGGCTTAGTAGTCATTGTAACTGCATAATGGTTTGAATTACGTCTGTACTGTTTCTAAATCAGGCTAAGTCCTATTACCATACCCCGTCATTAAAATATATATCACTATAATGACCTAACCTAATGTCTGCCACATACAGTATTACAGGCAGCTGTATTAGACCAAAAACAATCCCCTAGATATAAAATGTCAACATTATATTCGGATGGGCGGATGGATTTTTGGTGTCAATAAATTTGTTTCTGGGTCGTAACTTAAGGAGTGACATAATTCTTTTCCAATGAAATGTATTTTGTGTAAATGATTGCATGGGGACAACTGTCAGGATAGCATTTGCCAACAGTCTGGTGAGTGTCAAGATTACTATTATTAAACATTAAAACCAATTTTTCCGGACAATAATATTAGCAAGGAATGACATATTCCAAGGAAACCTGGAATATATAAATACACTCTAAGATGAGATCCTTCGAAAGGAAACACAGCAATGCAAAGAGAGAAAATTGCAGACTCGGTTTTATTTAGTCTATTCATGAACAGTAATTAATAGTGCAACACTGCTCATGTCCCTAGCACCGGCCTAAGCTGTATTCAGCTTTCAAAACTAAAATCACTGAAATTGATGATCCTGAAGGACCAGCATATATAACCACACTGAGAATGAATTACGAGGTTGCATAAAGCTGAAAGTTATTTATGGTGTCAGTTTGATCAATGTCAATTACACTTTACTCGTGGTGTCCAACTTTCCGGCTGATAACTTTTGTAAGGAAAAAGATGATCCCATGAACCTTAGTACGCTTATAGCTTGCAAGGCGATTGTCAAATATTTCTGTGGGGTTTATATTGGAATTACTGTATACTGGTCACTGTATGTTAGGCTAAATTCAAGAAAGCATGCGTTTACCTTATACCTGTAGTAGTCAGTGTAAGCTATAGTTGGTATCGTCCATCAAGTTTCATGTGGATGGATAATATAGATAGTTTTAGGGTGTAACTCATTCATTACCCAGAAGGCATGGTGAAAGAATTGCTGGAGATGAAAATGTTGGAGGCATGGTATGTCGCAGTAAAATGTGGCTCTCGGCCATAGGGTCTATATGTGGCCTTGATGGAAACGTTTGCACGTGGTCCTATGTGGTGCTGCAACACCATGGGAGCTTATGCGGTCTAAAACCGTTAACGTATCCTTTACTTGTGTACGAATTATGCAGCGGTGTGCACATGGTGTTTGGCTGGAATTGAGAGTTACCTATGGAAATTGTCTAGTGTGGCGTGTACCTGTGTGACTGGTTTATTTTTATACCCCCTTTTGAAAAAATGGGGGCATATTGCTTTGCACATGTCGGTCGGTCTGTCGGTCTGTCGGTCGGTAGATCGATGGTTTCCAAATGATAACTAATAAACGACTTGGCCTAGAATCTTCAAACTTGCTGTGGTATTTGGTCATGACAAGTAGATGACCCCTATTGTTTTTTAGGTCACTAGGTCAAAGGTCAAATAGTTTCGATCAATAACTGCTCAAGGGTTTGGCTTGAGATCTTCAAACTTGCTGTGGTGGTTGGTCATGACCACTAGATGACTCCTATTGTTTTTGAGGTCACTAGGTCAAAGGTCAAGGTCACCATGACCTTAACTGGTTAAATGGTTTCCGATCAATAACTGCTCAAGGGTTTAGCTTAGAATCTTCAAACTTGCTGTGTTAGTTGGTCATGACCACTGGATGACACATATTGATTTAAAGGTCACTACGTCAAAGGTCAAGGTCACCATGACCTTAACTGGTAAAATGGTTTCTGATCAATAACTGCTCAAGGGTTTGGCTTAGGATCTTCAAATTTGCTTAGGTGTTTGGTCATGACAACTTGATGAGTTCTGTTGTTTTTTAGGTTACTAGGTCAAAGGTCAAGGTCACCATGCTCTTAACTGTTCAAATGGTTTCCGATCAATAACTGCTCAAGGGTTTGGCTTAGAATCTTCAAACTTGCTGCGGTAGTTGGTCATGACAACTGGATGACCCCTATTGTATTTGAGGTCACTAGGTCAAAGATCAAGGTCACCATGACCTTAACTTGTAAAATGGTTTCTGATTAATAACTGCTCAAGGGTTTGGCTTAGGATCTTCAAATTTGCTTAGGTGGTTGGTCATGACAACTAGATGAGTCCTTTTGTGTTTTAGGTCACTAGGTCAAAGGTCAATGTCACCATGACCTTAACTGGTGAAATGGTTTGCGATCAATAACTGCTCAAGGGTTTCACTTAGGATCTTCAAACTTGCTGTGGTGGTTGGTCATGACCAATAGATAACCCCTATTATTTTTGAGGTCACTAGGTCAAAGATCAAGGTCACCATGACCTTAACTGGGGAAATGGTTTGCGATAAATAACTGCTCAAGGGTTTGACTTAGGATCTTCAAACTTGCTGTGGTGGTTGGTCATGACAACTAGATAACCCATATTGATCTTGAGGTCACTAGGTCAAAGGTCAAGGTCATCATGACCTTAACTGATGAAATGGTTCCAATTAATAACTGCTCAATGGTTTGGTTCGGGATCTTCAAAACTTGCTGTGGTAGTTGGTCGTGACCACTAGATGATCCCTATAGTTGTTGAGGTCACTAGATCAAAGGTCAAGGTCACCATGACCTTAACTTGTGAAATGTTTTCAGATCAATAAATGATCAGTGGTTTGGCTTAGGATCTTCAAAGTTGATATGGTGATTAGTCATGACCGCTAGATGACCTCTATAGTTGAGGTCACTAGATCAAAGATCAGGGGGTCTGGGGGGTATACATGTTTTACAAACATCTCTTGTTTGTTTTAATTTCCTGAGTTGAAAGCAGAATGCGACAAAACTAGGGTCCTGTGTGGAAATAGTGTATAATATAAAACTGTGTTTCTGAGTTGTTAGTTGAAATGCCTTTCCTGTGTGGAAAACATTATAACAGTTTCTCTGTGTGAGAATATTAGGTAATATAGACAAAGTATCCTGTGTTGACAGTTTAGTTAATACAAAGAACTATTTACCTGTGTGGAAAGTTACTGGATAGAAACAATATATAACCCAATACATAACATTATTATGCAGTTGTATTTGTATTAATAAGCAATAAACCAATAATGTCAATTATAGAACTGCTTATATATATTTGTGTGTGTGTGTGTGTGTGTGTGTGTGTGTGTGTGTGTGTGTGTGTGTGTGTGTGTGTGTGTGTGTGTGTGTGTGTGTGTGTGTGTGTGTGTGTGTGTGTGTGTGTGTGTGTGTGTGTGTGTGTGTGTGTGTGTGTGTGTGCGTGCGTGCGTGTGCGTGTGCGTGTGCGTGTGCGTGTGCGTGTGTGTATTATTAAAATTGCATGTAAATACTACAGGCTCGTTATTGAATCTATTCATTGGTAAAATAATACCGGATCACCTTGTTTTTTTTAATAATATAAGGTTTAAAAAACTTGTGACAGCGATAAATACTGAGAATATATTTAGGGTCAGTAGGGTGAAGGTAAATATCTTTATTACTAAAGTAGAAACTGGATTTCTGGATATTAGGAAATGACACACGAAGTCCACAGAAACACAACAAACACAAAGACGTTTGCACTCACATTTGGATAAACGACCTTCACAGAACTATTCTCCGCCTGTGTAACACTGACATTTATTAGCTAAAATACTATCAGTTTCAGGGTGGGTTTTGTTCATGTTCATTTCAAAACTAAGGTCAAGTGTCAAAAATGTTGGATACTAATGAGAATTAATTAGCGTTTTATCGAATCCAAATTGTTTGCGAAAATAACAGCAGATTCGCCTATTGCAAAAAGTCTTATAAGTCGGTATCTGGGTCTAAGGTCATAAAACAGCTGAGTCTGAGCCTGAGTTCATTCTCAAGTATCTGATTGGTCAGATTCTGATCAAGTTCAGATTCTGACCGATCAGATGCTTTAGAATGATCTCAGACTCAAGCAAAACGTTTTATAACCTCGCAGCCTGGCGACCGATGCGTTGAAATAATTAACCTTTTACCTGATATATTATAATGTAAGAAATAATGGAATCATGATTATGCATTATCTCATTATTAAAATATTAGTTATGCAGTGTTGAGAGTCCCTGATATGGAATATACACAGTCGCCTCGTCCCATATGAATATGTGCAGGCAGTGTATATTCCATATTAGGGACACTAAGCACTGCATAGCGAATTTATCTTACCGACTACCTTTAATTTCAAGCATTTACACGCATGATTGCATCATAGGCCTACATGTCTTTGAGCGGACGTATTTCCTCCTTAGAAAGAACCATAAAATGCTATAGAATAATGGATGTATCACGCCATATCTAAACAGTACATCAAATCTATAATCTTATACACGGATCATTTCGGGGTTTTTTCTGTTATAGATCTATAGTTTAACCATTTTCTCCATGTATATATATATTCTAAAAGTAGCACATATTGTATCTAGGAGTAACAAGGGAATTGATATGACCAGAATGACTTTTCTTGTAAGTTAATTACCCCCTTTAATAGAAAAAAGAAAGAACTTTTTGTTTATTCAAATGTCGTTTATATATTTTGCTTTTTGTTTCTATCATTATAAAACTAACTAATGTTTATATTTCAATGTCAATAAAGCATAAATTATATGTATTTTGTTTCTATCATTATAAAACTAACTAATGTTTATATTTCAATGTCAATAAAGCATAAATTATATGTATGCATTTTTAAAAACTATGTTCAGATAAACATAAATGATTGTTATAAGTTGGAGAAAAGCACAAGTCTGTCAAGCAAGGGAATGTATCCTTGTAAAGACCTGATATGGATTTAAGTAACCCTATATGGGGTTTATAGGGTTTCCATGTGACATCGATTGGCCAATGGAATGAAACGAATTTAGTAGGAGGTTATTAGTGGAATTTATTGGCCATGTAGAAATAAAAATATATCATTTTATAAACAAAGAGAACAGATCGTTAAACCTCAAAGCCTATATTCTCTGTGCTAAAATTAGAGGCACTTATGTTAACATTTCTTATCAGTGATATCTGTTATTTTGTATAAACAATACAATATATAATTATGCTGATGAAATTGCTATGTGCATTTCTCAAAACTGTAAAGTAAAGGAGTATAAGGCTGGCTCAATGTAATCAAATGCAAGCACACCCTAAAAGTTTCAGCATATTGCTGTTGGACCAATGAACAAGTATAAAATTAATTTTTTGAGTTTTCGTCTCATCATATACTATCTGAAGATCTTGTTAAATCTTTAGGAGTAGACATATACTCTTTTTTAGATTTTGATATACACTTTTCTCTGATATGTAGCAAGATTCAATCATATCTATATTTTCCAATTGTATGGCATATGTTTTGCAAAACACATGCATACAGACTTAAAAACTGCATGTTTGAGAATAATACACCAACTTGCACAGGGGAAGTAATATAGTGTTGTGGTACTCCTGCGCATTGTAATGGTAATTTCCCTTTACTCGTGTAATGAATCCATGTGCATTCTATATAATGCATTGCGAGTACACCCATTCATGTTTTAGGTATATCCCTTTACTTTTAGGGAAATTTCCAACTGAAACGTTTTAATACTTTTTAGTATTCAGAATACATGTATATAAATGTTATGATACATGCACATGCATAATAATTATATTTAACCAAATATATCGAATCAAATTATGTGCAATCAATGCAATACAATGTTTTTAATCTTGAAGTTATAGAATATTAGATAAGCATGTGCATGCAAAATACTTATGTGTAACCTTATGGATGCGCGCATTTGTATGTATATGCTAAGTAATACCATGCATGTTATCCTTTCACGTACTTTGTACTTATTATCTCATATTTACATGTGTTGTCGGAACGAATAGCCCATGAGCTTAATTAAAAAACCACGACGTTGAAATGTGTTCTTGTATCTGGAATCTTGCATATGTTTATACTGATATAACGCTTGAAATGGCTACCTATTGTTTAACAACATCGGCGTTTATTAATTAAGCTACAGTAGGAGTCGGGGGGCTTCCGTGGCCGAGTCACCTCACCGCTGTTGTTGGAATTCAGGTCTTGGCATTCAAATTTTTCATGTTTGGAAGCTTTCCAGATGGCTTGTAGTAGGTCGGTGGTTTCCCCCGGTTGTTCATCAATGTAATTATACCCCCACTTCTGAAGAAGCGGTAACTATATTGGAATCGGGCATGTCCGTGTGTCCGTCCGTCCGTCAGGATTTGTCCGGAGCATTACTCCTAAAGTATTATAGGCACAACTTTAGATATGGATGAAGGGTGATGAGAGGATGAGCAGTCCAGAAAGGTTTTTACTCTAAATTCATTTTTGAGGGAGTTATTATACCCCCGCAAACGAAGTTTCGGTGGGGTATCCTGGAGTCACCATGTCCGTCCGGTTGTCTGTCCGTCCGTCCGTCCGCCTTGTCCGGATAATAACTTCAAAAGTATAAAAGCTATTGACTTCAAACTTCATATATAGATAGATCACATTGACGGCAAGTGCAGTGCACATAGTTGGTAACTCTGTCTTCAGTAGTTTTGGCGTTATTGCCGTTTGTTATTTTTCAGTTTTCCGGAGTTTTTTCTAAACCTTTACAGATATTGAAGTGATGTGTGTTGTGTGGCTTTATTATAATGAGTTACAGATCAAGTTTGAATTTCGTTACGCTTCATTGATTTTTCACGGAAATACATGTGCACAGTGATTTTACTTAGACATTTTCCGGAAATTCAGGTTTTACGAAGTTTTTTTCTTCACCTTTACATATATTGAAGTGATGTGTGGTATGTGGCTTTATTATAATGAGTTACAGACCAAGTTTGAATTTCGTTACGTTTCATTTATTTTTCACGGAAATACAGTGAATTTACTTAGAAATTTTCCGGAAATTCAGGTTTCCCGCAGTTTTTGTTCTAAACCCTGTCAGATATTGATGTGATATTTGGTATGTAGCTTTATAATAATGAGTTACAGATCAACTTTGAATTTTGTTACACTACATTGATTTTTAACGGAATTACAGCATTTTGACTTCTACAGGAGCAGTCTGATATTGATCTACTTTGTCTGGAATGTGTGGAAATACGTCCTTATCATGTAACTTCTGAAAGTAGGAGATCCTTCGAAAACAAAAGCAGCAATGCAAAATGAGAAAATTGCAGACTCGGCTTTTGAGTCTGTTCATGTGCAGTTATTAAAAGTGCAACAATATTCATGCTCCCAGGCACCGGCTTAAGCGGTATTCACTTCTTGAAACTAATAATAAAGAAACTTATGACCCCGAATTACCAGAAAGTATAACAAAACTGGGAATGAAGTAAGGGCGACTTTTTACGGTCGCCATACACACACTTAACACCTGCTGCTGTGAAGTACATAATTTCTGAAAGTAGGAGATTCTTCGAAAGCTAAATCAGCAATGCAAACAGAGAAAATTGCAACGCAGTAAATATAATGATGCCAAACATTGATCTATTGTCATTTCTTCTATGAGTTACTCGGTATCTCATCAGTGTCCACGCTGTTGGCTAGTGCGAGTCAGATCGCGTTAGTGGTATTAGGGTTATATACCTTCTTATGATAGAATGCGGAACAAACGAGTGAGTTGGCATTTGCAAATGGATGTAGACCAGATTGTTGCATTAAAATTGATATTGCTAATTATATCTTTTTATATTGGAAGAACACTATAAATTCAACAATGATGTATCAGTCCATTTTGTATTTTCAGCATTCAAAAAGATATAAATAAAAAGTAAATTCAATGCATGTCGTGCTATTTATGTTAAAAATTCTGAAGGAAGTCTGGCATTATCTCATAGCCTGCTGACGAAATGATGCCTGCTAAAATTCTAATATGCTGCAGTATTTTAAACCACCTAATCTCGCCTCGTTAACACATTACCTCATATGCTACCTCTTTGAATAAATCTACCGAAAAGGAGCATTAACTAGAGAAAAAGGAAACGTTTAGAAGTTTGTAGTTTGAAATCATTGTGATAAATAGAGCATTTGCTCCTATAGGAAATGCTCTATTTATCACAATGGTTTCACAAAGTGACTTTTACAGAGTCTAGTCTAGTTGCTTATGGGGTCATTTCACCAAGTACGACCTGGAAAAGTCGCACGCGACCACGCACGACCTTAATCGCAACTCGGTTTTCCCATGGTCGCGGGCAGAAACCGTGCGACCTACCCCATTATTTTTCACGGAAATACATGTGCACAGTGATTTTACTTAGACATTTTCCGGAAATTCAGGTTTTACGAAGTTTTTTTCTTCACCTTTACATATATTGAAGTGATGTGTGATATGTGGCTTTATTATAATGAGTTACAGACCAAGTTTGAATTTCGTTACGTTTCATTTATTTTTCACGGAAATACAGTGAATTTACTTAGAAATTTTCCGGAAATTCAGGTTTCCCGCAGTTTTTGTTCTAAACCCTGTCAGATATTGATGTGATATTTGGTATGTAGCTTTATAATAATGAGTTACAGATCAACTTTGAATTTTGTTACACTACATTGATTTTTAACGGAATTACAGCATTTTGACTTCTACAGGAGCAGTCTGATATTGATCTACTTTGTCTGGAATGTGTGGAAATACGTCCTTATCATGTAACTTCTGAAAGTAGGAGATCCTTCGAAAACAAAAGCAGCAATGCAAAATGAGAAAATTGCAGACTCGGCTTTTGAGTCTGTTCATGTGCAGTTATTAAAAGTGCAACAATATTCATGCTCCCAGGCACCGGCTTAAGCGGTATTCACTTCTTGAAACTAATAATAAAGAAACTTATGACCCCGAATTACCAGAAAGTATAACAAAACTGGGAATGAAGTAAGGGCGACTTTTTACGGTCGCCATACACACACTTAACACCTGCTGCTGTGAAGTACATAATTTCTGAAAGTAGGAGATTCTTCGAAAGCTAAATCAGCAATGCAAACAGAGAAAATTGCAACGCAGTAAATATAATGATGCCAAACATTGATCTATTGTCATTTCTTCTATGAGTTACTCGGTATCTCATCAGTGTCCACGCTGTTGGCTAGTGCGAGTCAGATCGCGTTAGTGGTATTAGGGTTATATACCTTCTTATGATAGAATGCGGAACAAACGAGTGAGTTGGCATTTGCAAATGGATGTAGACCAGATTGTTGCATTAAAATTGATATTGCTAATTATATCTTTTTATATTGGAAGAACACTATAAATTCAACAATGATGTATCAGTCCATTTTGTATTTTCAGCATTCAAAAAGATATAAATAAAAAGTAAATTCAATGCATGTCGTGCTATTTATGTTAAAAATTCTGAAGGAAGTCTGGCATTATCTCATAGCCTGCTGACGAAATGATGCCTGCTAAAATTCTAATATGCTGCAGTATTTTAAACCACCTAATCTCGCCTCGTTAACACATTACCTCATATGCTACATCTTTGAATAAATCTACCGAAAAGGAGCATTAACTAGAGAAAAAGGAAACGTTTAGAAGTTTGTAGTTTGAAATCATTGTGATAAATAGAGCATTTGCTCCTATAGGAAATGCTCTATTTATCACAATGGTTTCACAAAGTGACTTTTACAGAGTCTAGTCTAGTTGCTTATGGGGTCATTTCACCAAGTACGACCTGGAAAAGTCGCACGCGACCACGCACGACCTTAATCGCAACTCGGTTTTCCCATGGTCGCGGGCAGAAACCGTGCGACCTACCCCATTATTTTCTGTGCACGCTCTATGTTCGATGTTAGCTCGTTTGACCTTCGATGTGTACGCTCTATATACGCCCTACACGCTCTACACACGCTCTATATACGCTCTACCTACGTCTATCCACTCGATCTGAAGCGATCTTAACACGACCAAGTTTCGTTCTGTTCGACCAATCTGCGACATTGCCTCGATCTCTCGGCGACCTATCCTCGCAAGCGCGCGACCTCGGCCGACCAAGACTCGTTCCCGGCCTATCTAGCTACGTACGAGTTGCAATGTACCCTCGATCAATACGATTTAGATGCGATCTCGAACGTTCTAGCCTCGATCAGACGACCAATTCTCGATCTTTTCTCGACAGAGTCTCGTCCGAGCTACGCGCACATTGGTTTTGGTTGCACGGATTTGCGTGCGACCCACTGCGATCGTTATACAATGCCCGGCGATCGTTGGCCGACCATCAGTTTTTGACCAGTCTCCGAAGGGATAACATGGACCCAATCGCTCTGCATCATGCTATTGTATTACAGCACCATGCCCTGAAATTGCAGCAAGACTCTCTGGTTATGCTAACCATGCTGAAAAGGAGCTGCGTGAACACCAAAGGGAACATTATTGTCAGTACACCTCCCTCATGACGGAACTGAGGCTGGGAGATGAAGCTACCTATATCGGACCTATCTCCGTATGCCCCCGGAGATGTTTGACGAACTTTTGGCCAGGGTGGGCCTTGAATTGCAAAGATGGACACTAACTATAGAAGATCTATAGAACCGCGAGTTAAGCGAGGGTCGATCTTATTTGGTTGAAGCTTAAGTGCACAGAGGTCGCCAATGGAAATAATATGTAACACACGGGTCTAGGGAAGGTCTGGGACAGGTCACGCGGAGCGAGGTTTAATCGCAAAAGAGCGAAGCTAGATCGCACGGATCGAGCGAGGATCGAGCAGGGGTCGAGCAGCACGACCATTCGCGCGACCAGTTCTCGCTCGAGAAGACTGAGCCACGCTCATCCCCGCTCTAGTTTCGATCGTCTCACGACCAATGCGTTCTTTCCTCGATCTCGCTCGCTCTTTCGACGCTCTCCGTGCGACTTTTAGGTCGAGGCTCGGTTTTTTGAAAAACCGAGCTACGATCTGTTTCTCCGGGAGACCAATCCTCGACCTTGTGCGACCACGGGAGACCAAGGCACGACCAACCCTCGGTCAACTGTCGACTACGTGCGACCTGCGGCGACCAAGCCACGCTCTGAGATCGCAGCTCAGTCTTCCGGGAAGATTTCTCGGTGAAATGACCCCTTTATGTCCATTTTTATGCAAAATCGTTACTAGCTGGATTAAAGTATAAGACTTGGTATATGAGTTGCATTTGCAGTCTATAATCAAAATAATTGGGGGTGCCCGACTTGGCTACCCTAGTTCTGTCAAAATCCAAGATGGCGTCCAAGATGGCCGCCATAACACTATGTGTTTGATAAAAACACCCATATGTGTCAGTTTCCCTGAATAAAATTGTCTACAAATTTATAAAAGTAACACAAAGGTTGCATAATAACATATTTGGATCCATTTGGACCATTAACTGTATGATCTTATACGAAATAAACTAAATTTCTAAAAACTAAATAGAACAGAATAGAACACAAATCGTCTAGGGCATTCACTTACAACTTACACAAATATGTTACTGTTGTAATGTACCCGAATTAGATTGTTCTGTTGATTAATTGAATATCTGCCACAAACATTTCCTTAAACGGTGTGCACTGTGATCATAATACAGTAAAACCTCTCTGTTACGACTATTAAAACGAACGATAATTGATTGTATGAAACACAGATGGTAGCTTAAAGTAAGGTGAAAGTAAAACAGAAATCTCCTCAAGGATCATTTGTTTAATTTTAACCTTGCTTGAAGCAGACACCTTCCTTAAAGACCAAGTAAGTGATGCAGTTCAGTGGACTCAATAGAGAGGCTTTACTATATATCAGTTGATCTTATTAGAATACAGTCAACCATTGATACGAACTATAATGCTAAAATCTAATGTGACTTTAAGTTGAATTTACCCGTTCTCTCTTCAATTGTAAATCGATAGAGCTTGCTTAAGTAGAACACGCTCGTATTTAAAAGTTAAAACATGACTAAACTTTATCAAAGTTTGACTGTATATTAGTTGTACTAACTATTAGTAAAATTTGCTGTTACCAACAGGAAAGTACGTGGTGAAAGGGATAATCAACAGTTCCCTTTGCACACACATAACTATGTGCACTTCAGATGGGTCCTTTTGCATATCGAGGGCTTGGTGCAAAACTATTGGAACTCCTTCACAAAGTGAAGGAGTTAGAATAGTTTTGCACCAAGCCCTCGATATGCACTTTCTAGAGCACTGTAACATTGCATTGCAGCCACATTTTATAAGTTCTCTGCAGCTTGTTTGCTGCTTATCGGAGTGTTGTCCAGAGAGGTTGCCAATTGTCATTTAATTTGGTCCAACCAAATTTGTTGAGAGACGGGTCATTCTCTCATGGCTGTAAGCTTGTTAACCTATGCTGGCTTGGTACAGGCTCCGATTGGCATGTTGCAAAAGAGAGGCTTGAGTTGATGGTAGGTTCTGCATTAATTTCAATGTTTACCTGTCGTAGGCCATTGACTTTGTCTAGTTGTGTAGTATGATCATAAAGTACACGAGTGAACCTTTCAGTGTACTTAAATTCCACACTTAGCACTTCAAAAGGTATAAATGGATGCTGCAGAGGAAAGACAAATGATGCTGTCACTTCCAGGAATGATTTTCATGCTTTCCATGATGTCTTTTTACCCTTTCCTCCAAATTGTGAAGTACTATTACACCCTGTAAATGCATGAAAACATGGGAGCGATACTGAAACGTCCTCATCTGTGCGGTTGTATACAGCGTGATGTGATAGTACCTAGCATGTTTTCCTTTCCCAAACTCTATCCAAAGCTGTCATTCCGAATTCATCCTTAGCAACTGTAGAAATATGCCAAGTAATATCACAACAACATCTATATCAACTGTGTTTACTATTAGACTAACATATCCTTTTTGGATTGCGTCTTGGACATTGAGGCATATTATTGTATCCGCTTCCTCGTGGCCAGTGAGCGGCATTTGTGTACCACAGCCTTTAGCGACAACATATTGGCCTGCAATGATGTAAACCGGTTTGTCTGCTGGGTATTCACAGGCAGTCACATCTCCAATCAAAAGTTCAAAAAGCTCTTCTTTGGTTTTTGAATTTCGGAGAAATTAGTTGAAACCTACTGGTAGTCTTGTTTGACTTGACATTTTCTTTCTTGTGCGTTGCCCCCCCCCCTTCCTTGAGACTATTTCTGTTGTATGTGTCTCAAACAACAGGCCAATCTGTTGTCACTTTAGTAAACATCTTAGGTACTATCACATCAACGAAGTGTACTTTATTATCATACTACACAACTAGACAAAGACAATGACCTACGACAGGAACTGTTTGCTCAATGTAAACATGTGAAATTAATGCAGAACATACCACCAACTCAAGCCTCTCTTTTGCAACATGCAAGTCGGAGCCTGTACCAAGCCAGCATTTGGTTAACGAGCTTACAACCATGCCAGAATGACCCGTCTCCCGACAACTTTGGTTACACCAACTAAAATGACAATTGGCAACCTCTCTGGACAATACCCCAGAGAGACTGCAAGGCAATGCCACTGTGCCCTGGAAATTGTATATTATGTGCATTCAAAAGAAACTTGATTCTCCCTTTCACCATGTACTTTCCTGAAGTAACAGCAAAATTGACTAATAGTTAGTACAACTAATATACAGTCGAACTTTGATAAAGTTTAGTCATGTTTAAACTTTGAAATACGAGTATATTCGACTTTCTGGTCCTTCGGGGATCATTAGTTTTGAAAATTGAATACTGCTTAAGCTGGTTAGTGTTGCACTTTTAATTACTCCCATGAACTCAATAAAACTGAGACTGCAATTTTCTTTTTTCGAATTGCTACTTTTGCTTTCGAAGGGTCTGCCACTTTTAGAATACTTAAGCAAGCTCTATCGATTTACAATTGAAGAGAATACGGGCAAATTCAACTAAAGAGGGTTCGTGTTATCCAATTTTGACTGTATTCTAAGATCAACTGATATACAGTAAACCCTCCCTATTGAGACAACTGAACTGCATCAATTATTTGGTCTTTAGGGAAGGTGGCTGCTTAAGCTGCCACCTGTGTTTCATACAATTAATTATCGTTCGTTTTAGTGGTCGTAATAGAGAGGTTTTACTGTATTATGATCACGGTGCACTACGTTTAAGGAAATGTTTGTTGCAGTATTCAGTTAATCAACAGAACTATCTAATTCGGATACATTACGATAGTAACATATTTGTGTAAGCTGTGAGTGAATGCTCTAGACGATTTGTGTTCTATTCTGTTCTGTTTAGTTTTTAGAAATTTAGTTATTTTGTATAAGATCATAAATTTAATTGTCCAAATGGATCCAAATATGATATAAGGCAACATTTGTGTTCTGTTTACAAATTTGTAGACAATTTATTCAGGGAAACTGACAAATATGGGTGTTTTTATCAAACACATAGTGTTATGGCGGCCATCTTGAAGGTAGCCAAGTCGGGCACTCCCAGTTATTTTAATTATAGACTGCAAATGCAACTCATATACCAAGTATCATGAGGGAAAGGGTTAAACATTACCTCTTATTAGGCAAAGGGCTTGGGCGATTGGTCATAATGACCACGTACAAAATCAATTCTATTAACAAATCCCAAAAGATCGTGCTGCTTAATGCAGACTGATGGTCATGCAAAAGGTACCTAGAGGATTTTACTGTACATCCATTCCGACAGTTGCTGCCATTGCAACACTATCCTGTGTTCGAGTATTGACTGTCTTTGATATCAAGGTAATATACGCGTATATTGATATCAGAACGGAAAAGACTCCATCAATTAAAAAACCCTCTATGGTGGAATTCAGTAGAGAACAATTTAGATACTTTTTGGTAGGTGGCTGCTTAAGGTAAGGTTAAGGTCATGAAAAAAGCATGAAAAAGAGAAGTTCGTATGCTTTTCATCCCTCATTGAGCTGTCACCAGTTTACAAGACCGATATTTATACCAAAATTACCGTCCGGTTTAGAGAGGTTAATATACGATAATAGAATAATCGTCTGAAGTTCAGGATTCACACTGGCTACTTATTAGTCTTAGAGGCCTATTAATGCACAAATGTTATTGAATTTATTATTTATTATTATTATTATACCACATTTATATAGCGCTCTTTTCACACAGGATATGTGCGTTCAAAAGCGCTTCACATGGATGAAATCACCGGAACGAACCGCATGATTATCTATCCAGACAATAAAAGATATACAATAGATATACAATATAAATGAAATCACTAGCCGGAGGGAACCACATGATTCACTCTATGGCAATGGGCGGCAAAATGAACCGACCCAAATATCACTCGAGCCATTATATACACAAAACAGAGAAAATATAATAATGGAATCTGGTGCATAAAGTAGCCCAAGTGAATGAACACCCTACAGTGACCATAGGTGTTCAGTGCAAACAATGGCAATATCTTAAAAACGATACAGCCTTCCGAAGTCACAATCCAAAGTTGGTTGGAAAGACCACTCACAACCAGAGACTTGGGACCAGGGTCCCACTTTGACATGAAAACATGTTGCTCTCAATAGTCGAGAATAGGGAATGAAATTCTCCCTCACCAACATGAGACATGTTGCTCTCATGGATTGCAATCCCCAACCCTGGATTGGATTGAATCGGGTACAATTATCACAACAATAATCATCAATACAGAGTGCCGTCACCCGCGACTTGTACTGAAGACGTGACTTAGATATACAGTAGATATGAAATCACTAACCGGGATGAATCGCATGATTGACTATCTGGTCCATTAAAGATATGTAACATATCCTTTACTAAAATGTCTTAGTAATAAATGTTGAAAAAATGCGTTTTCAGACACCTTTTGAAACAAGCCAGTGATCCTGCCTGACGGTAGAGCATTCCAAAGTTTTGGATCTGCATGCATGAAACTTCTCTCACCGTATTTTACCATACGACCTTTTGGCACAACCAACGACAATGATCTACTTGCCGACCTCAACTCTCTGCGCGGCCTGTACACGTTAAGCATGTCGACAGTGTACTTGGGAGATTCATTGTGCATTTAAAAAGAAAGGTTATGATCCTATTATATTGCAACGCACTACATGTTTGGTTATCGACCATTTTACAGTCGGTAGCTACACTTCCCTCTTTGCTTGCGCGATGACAGGCCGAGGGTAGTACTCTATGATGGTATACTCTTAAACTTGGATACAGGATGAGCTTACCAGACTCATGTATTACTTTTTCCCTGTCGTGCCCTTAACGGCTTACCTTCAGGTGCTCTGACTTCAGCAAAGTCATTGAGTACATATTTGACGGATTGTCACAGTTATTATGCTATGTTTTACATGTTGTCCTGTGTTCACCGTCGTCAATGTTGTGGGTAAGTCCAGCGGGGATACCTTTATTTACACTATTTGTAAAGCTAGGGTGACTTTGAGAGAAGTGTGAGGTTAGGACGTCCGTAAACCGGTTTAAACCCCCAGTGGTGTTTTTGCTACTGACCGTGCCAAGGCGGTACTCTCTTTGTCACCCTTCCTTTTGTTTGCCTTGCGTCTTTGTGCTTGTGATTTTGTTCATGTGTGGAACGTTTGTGGAACGTTTGTCTCGTTTGTCTTCCTGTGTGTCTTTTGGTGTTTTCTGTGTTCATCTCGTGTGTGAGTGTGCGTTTGGGTGTGTGGTTGTGTGTGTGTGTGTATGTGTGTCATGCTGTCTATCGGTGTTTTGGTGGTGGTTGCGTCTTGTATGTGGCTTTGCCTGCTTGACTTTACTACTTTTCCATTTATACGTAAGAGTCAGAATTTTGAATTCAATCCGATGTTGAACCGGAAGCCAGTGAAGTTCCTTCAAAACCGGCGTGATATGATTATATCGAGGGGTTCTGGTTATAATGCGGGCTGCTGTGTTTTGCACTCTTTGAAATTTACGTAGTGAGTTGTTTGAAATTCCATGCAGCAGTGAATTGCAGTAGTCTATTTTTGATGTAACAAGGGAGTTTACCAAAGTCTTGGGGAGGGCCGTAACTAATGTTGGTCGAACTTGTGGCCCGACCCTTTTTCATGAAATGATAAATGAAATAAAATATGTTTATACTAACCAAAGTCTTGGTAGCATCAGGTGAGAGGTACTTTCTTATATGGCCTATTTGCCGGAGCTGTGCATAACTAGACCTACACACGGAATTTACATGTGATGTCATATCCATTTGTGAATCGAGCCATGCACCGAGATTCTTTAGACACAAAGACGGTCTGATTTTAGAGGGCCCTACTTGCACATTAACCTCTGCAGGTACTTTCGTGTGTTTCGTATGAAACCGAATGACCTCAGTTTTGTCAGTATTGAGCTTCAGCATGTTCTGATGCATCCAAGAGACTACTTCTTTGAGACAGTCCTCAACTCGCGATAAAGCTTCCTGTTGACAGGAAATGCCCTTGGGCTTAAAGGACAGGTATAACTGCGAGTCATCGGCATAGAAATGGTGATTAAGCCCATGGTTTATGCAGATTGAGCCGACAGGTTTTGTGTACATAATGTAGTGTTTTGGTCCTAGTACGGAACCCTGTGGCACACTATATTCCATTTTAACTGGGGTGGACAGTTCTCCATCTACTGAGACTATTTGATAGCGGTCATTCAGAGATAGGAGGTTATCCACTCAAGAGGTTTTCCAATAATTCTGAAGTCTTTTTCCAGGCGTTTTAGCAGAGTTTCATGATCGATAGTGTCAAATGCAGCCGATAAGTCAAGCATGACCAGAATTGTAATTTCGTTTTTGTCTAGGGACCGAAGGATGTCGTTCTGAACTTTCAGGAGAGCAGTCTCTGTTGAATGATGTCTTCTGTATGCCGACTGATGGTGCTCATGTAGTTCGTTTGAGGTCAAGTGGGACTCAATGCGTTTGTCGACCACTTTTTCTAACACTTTGGAGACGAATGGCAAATTCGATACAGGCCTATAATTCTTAAGTTCATTTGAATCGAGATTCATTTTCTTCAAAAGAGGTCTGACATGTGACATCTTGAAGCTTTTCGGGACGTAGGCAGAGTCTAAAGAGGAGTTTACAATTTTTGTCAGAACCGGTGGAAGTTCATCAAGGCATGACTTTAACAGCCATGTAGGTATGGGATCCAGTTCACAGGACTTGCAAGGGGGTGCCTTAATGATCTGTTCTACTTATTCTTCTGTAGCTGTAACAAAACTATCTAAAGCGTTCGTTGCACGCTGCATTTCAGTGACAACTGGCGCACTCGATACAGTGCCTGATGCAATATCTGCCCGTATTTTGCCCACTTTGTCGGTAAAAATGTTACTGAAGTCTTGTGCAAGTTGTCTTGAGGACGAAGTCTTAGGCAATGTGATGTCACAAGTTGTACCAAGCAGGTGCTTAGTAACTTTGAAAATACTCTTTGAGTCTGCCTGGCAAGATTCTACTTTTTCTGAGTAGAAATCAACCTTTGACTTTGTCAACAGCTTGTTTACGTATGCACACTGTTCTCTGTACAGCTGATGGTCTATTGTGAGTCTGGACTTTTTCCAATTTCTTTCCAACTTTTAGCATCGTGCCGTTCCTGGGTATACCACGGACATGACGATCTGAGCGTTATGGTTTTTGTACACAATAGTGCATGTGTATCGGCAAGTGCCGCCAACGCTTATGTATATGTGTTAACCAGCTCGTCAACATCTGTCATTTGCACACTTGCTTGGATTGATTCAGAGTTGAGGATATCTCTTTTAAATGAGTCGACATTAATTGCCCTAAGCTTTCGAAATAACGAAACAGTTTTTCTCACTGTTGGAGGTTTAGCCGCCTTTGCTTCGAAAGTTACAGAAAAATGATCGCGCGAAACTTTACCAGTACTGTCAGATAGTCCTGGGTCGGTGACTTCAACATTTGGCACACAGTCAAAACCGTTTCTCGTGATAACAACATCAAGGGTGTTTATGTTTAAATTGTTCGTTGGGGTCCTCAGAACACATTTTGAGCATTCCCCCAAAATGATTTTGTCACAACTATGTTTTATTTAACGGTTTCCATGGTAACCCGATGTTAATTGCGAAACATCCGTGGTTAAGAAAATGCGTCATAACTTTGCTTTTAGAGGCAATAGAAGGACTAAACAAGAACCAAAGTAAAGCAGACATATAACTTGAATATGATATGTAATTTAACTAATATTCATAAATTTATTCTTATGAATATTAATGAGGAAGTAAAAATATCCGTTTCTTTTCTATTATTTATTTTACGTATACTACCAGATATTGAACAAAACATGACAAGAGCAGGGGATCATTACTTTTGGTTAATGAATATTAATGCATATTTATGAATATTAATGTGATGTAAAAATGAACTCACTTGAATGAGCTGTTCTTTTTATCTGAGATTATTTTAGTTAACCAGTACAGAACTTGATACTGACTGAAACAGAGATAGTGATGTTCATGTATATAAATATGTAGATAATGAATATTATTTTCAAAATCATGAATATTAATGAGAATGTAAACTGTTGTAGGAAAGTAAGTTTTTCTATTATATGGCAATATACATGTATGTGAACAACACATTTATTGTAAGAAAATACAGCAGAGGAATTGAGGCTCATGCATGTTTTTATGAAGACTATTACTTTTATGAGTGTTTTGCAATACAATAGAAAATATATAGCATCTTGGCTGCACTATTCAGCTTATGTTTACTCATATCAGCCTTGAGTGACTTTCAACTTACTCGCGATGTCTTGTGTATTTGCTTGATTATTTACCACAGCATGCCGGAGCAACGCAAGGCTTCTTGTGAGCATTTCGCGACAGACTGGACAACTCATAAAGTGTGTCTGGCCTGCTGCGGATGCTCCGCTTCAACTCCCTGTCCAGTTTCATCCCTCTGGACAGGGGAGACGTGGGGGCGGAAGAAGTATTCTTCTCTTTGGTCAGCGACTCCCTGGCCACAAACAAATCACTGACATCGAAAGCTCAGAAGAAGCCTGCCTCTTCTTTAAAATCTCTTTCGTCAACAGCCCCTGTGGTGCAGTCGATTCCCCTTTTACCTCTTGAATGGTTCCCTTTGTTCTGGTCCCAGGTACTCTTGTTGCCAGGTCTCCCGGTCCGCTTGTGTTTCCTGGTCCCGGTCAGTCTAGGCCCAGCTATCCGTCACAGGTCCCCAGTGTCCTGGCGTTCGAGCTTCCGTTTCATGAAGTCACCGGCAGACCGATCTACCAAGCCCCGGCCAAATGATGTCACTGAGTATTATTTGGCCCGGTGTCCCAAGTTTGCTCTCCAACGGTCCTCCTGTGGCCCAGTCCGGTCTTTTGGACCGGGATACCGAAGTGGACCGGTAGATCTACCGGTCCAATCTTTTCTACAGGGCATTCTGTCTCTACACCGCATTACAGTGGTGAAAATCAACAGGAAGCTGCTCTGGCTAAGTCTAGACGTTCTCGGTCGTCTAGACCCTGCAATTACTCTTCGTCTTCTAATTTCACTTCGGACTCCCCAGCCTCCATCCCACCCAACCCGTAGGAGGCGTAAAAGCCCTTCTTATTATTCTAATGGGAATGGGCACTCGTGCCGCTCTCATCGCAGGCGCAGATCGAGGTCTTACCATTACTCTTCTATGCGAAGACATCACTCTTCCTCCTCAGATTCGCCGGTGATCGCTCTCGCCAGCCGACACTTATTTCTGGGAACCAGCAGGCTTCACCTTACTGACGACATGACCAGCAAGATCATGTAACTACTTTATATAATACTCTATATAATTTGCTTATAAAATATTTACTGATAATTTACTATTACTGATTATATTATAATTACTATACAACTAGACACTGTTAAATTAACTGTCGCCATATATACATATATAGTTGTGTTTTGCCACATGGGTCTATGACCTTCTTGTATTATGAAATAAAATCTTGAAATCTTGAATCTTGTAACTCCCCCTCAGCGATCCCCATTCCCATTTCCTCTCGACCCCCCCCCGAAGCCCGTTCTGGATTACACCCCACTCAGGGCATGTTGTGAGTTCATCTCTGGAGGGAGAATAGCTCTCACGTGAACCCATCCACAGTCCACACTTCAATGTCTGTGGCGGGTCCCACTCCTCCGGGGTGCTGCCATCTGTGGCGGCGTTCACCAGGGAGGATTCTGAGGGAGAGCAGGAAGACACTCACTCAGATTTAGACGGGGCTTAGTCCTCTTCTACTTTAGATAATTCTTAACATAAATATTTGTCTATTGAGAAGGCGTGTGAAGATTGTTTTAGAATCCTCCCACCCTCTGTCTGCCCTAAACCCCGAATCCTATTCACAGGGGACCTCTATCCTCTTCCGTGCTAGTGTCAGTCGAAAAAGTGAACCTCCCTAACCTAGCTAAGTATAGGGAGTCTCTTTCTCCTTCGAGAGGACTTCTTTCCCGTTTGCCTGACCTGGACGTAGATTTTTGTGCCAGCCCGGAAACTGGGTGGACCATGTCCGCTGAACTCTTACGAACAAGGGCTCCCTGGGTATCTGGAAAATCGGCCTGGGATGTTTCATCAGATCCCCTAACTTCATTCCGACAGCCCCATAGTGTGCATTAGCGTCGCGAGTTGCATCAGTGCCAACAGATGGGGGTCGCTTCAAACATTGACCTCCTATCTGTGGCCTTCTATGTGGAGCTTGAATCCAAAGTTACTAAGTGCTTTTCATACCATCTGGGCCGTTTTACCCAAATGGCATTGGGTCAAGGGCTCACATCGACAGCGAATATGCTCCGCTGTAGCCCTGACACATTCCTCTAGTCTACATGATAAGTCGAAGGACGAGCTGTGGGCGTCTCTCTTTGCTTCCGAACTACTTTTCGTTAAGGAGAAAGAGCTGACAGGGCTTCTACCAAGAACCCTCCCGAATCCGGTCTGGGGTTCTTGGAAAATCCCAAAGGCTGAATGTAAGCCTCTTACGGGACCTCCCAAGAAAGGTAAGACAACCAGACTCTATTCTGCCCCTCAACGGGGCCCAGCCAAGAGCCGGTTAGGACCCTTCCCTTACCCCCTAACTCAGGACTGGTGTCTCAGGGTTCCTTACCTCCCCACCTTAGGAGTTATGGGCCTAATAGGCCCCAAACCTAAGGACTCGCCCTTTCTGTCCCATTCCGATCCGACCTTGCACTAATGTGGCGCACTATCACTCAGGACCCTTGGACCCTCTCTATTGTAGAGAAGAGCTATTGTGTCCCTCTGGGTCGACAGCCGCCTCTCTCCGGAGAGAGGGGATTCTACTAAATAACTTTAAATGCAGTTAAATAAGGCTTTTGGAAACATTATTAGTTATACAGATCATTGGCGGGGTATCTGACTTTTTGTTTCCTGCTGAGGAAATTCATGTTGCCCGAGCCGTTAGGCGAGGGCTACATGCATTTTCCTCAGCAGGGAATAAAAAGTCAGATATCCTGCCAATGATCTGTATAACGATTTTATTAATACTGCAAAGTTTAATATTTGTAGCAGTTAATTATCGTTGTTAATGTAGGCGTCGTTTTGCTTCCCCTCAGGTGCCTCATACTGTAAGGTAAGGGCTTGTAATATCTGTATAATAACCAGCTCATTACAATTATGGATAGTAAGGGATCTTCCAAGAGCATTAGTTTCTCAAAGGATTGAAAGAATCAGACGTTAGTAAAATTTTTTAGCGTTTAAGCAGACACTATCTTTTAGCATGAGAACGGTTAAACATAATTGGCGCAATTCCGACGTCATTTGGATGACGTCAAAATGACGGTTTTATAATATTCAAACAAATGGGCGTTTGAAGGAGCGGTTATACTGCAATTTACAGGTATGTGTACTGTGCATGTGCATACATAAAATCTGAATCGAATTGGGTGTGGTTTGTTTTTGTAAAAGCGGGGGTTTGGGGGCTAATCGATACGTGCACAAACATTTGACAACATTTGCAGCATCAGAGCAGAATAAGACATTCGCCACGTATCGGGTTCTTTTAGGCTACATTGTTATACAACAACCATAACAAAATGTTTCTCAATGGATAATTTTGTTCCGCCCCAAACTCTTGTTATTTCGTTTGAGAGCGGTTGTTTGGATCGAATCGACGAAGTGAAGCTAGTCGGCCATTTTAGTTTGTTGTAGCAATGAAGCGAGGCCCTCGACAGGGGAAATTCCATTGTTGCTCATGACTCCGTATATACATCAGAATTAAGAGGGATACACGGCTTTTATACATGGCTATTGACCAATCGAAATCGAGGATTTTACTTTGCAGTATAATAAAATCAAATATGCACCTTCAATAACTTAAGAGATATTTTCCAGTAATTGACCCTTTTCTGTTCGTGATATATATATATATATATATATATATATTCTCAAATGTACAAGATATGTCCTTTTATGAAATTATCTGGATAAAAGATGTATACTGCTCAGGGAGCCAGTAGTGCCTACCGTGCACCCCCTAGACTTTTTTTCATGGGTACCAAAATGTTCAGAAAAGTGTCCTGAATCAGAATCGCGAATGTACTCAAACTTAAATTCTTTTAGGCTATGTGTATTTTAACCGTTTCCATGCCCCCCCCCCCCCCCCCAGTTTTCGTAATGATGACCCATACCTACAAATTCGCCCATATCACAGCCAGTTTTTGTCCTAAAACTATGAAACTGGTACCAAATGGAATATAAGACATTGTGCTTTTATTTCTAACTGTTTTTTTAATTACCTTATTTGCATACTGATGAATATTAATGAGAACATTAAAAATAGTAAAAAAAGTATAGAAATAACGTAAACCTTTCATTTTTTTATCCTACAAATATCAGAAAATAACTTCAAATGCAGTTTAACATGATGATGAAACCCCCAGGAAACAAAATATCCAATTAAGGACCATAGCATTAATTTTAAGCACCATTTTCACCGTTTCCATGGCAACACCCTAGTTTTCGTAATGATGATCTGTACCTGCAACATCGTCCATATCACAGCCAGTTTTTGTCCAAATCCTTTAAAACTGGTACCAAATTGGAGATAGGACATTGTGCTTTTATTTCCAGTTAGTTTTTTTTCAAATTACCTTATTTGCATACTCATGAATATTAATGAGAACATTAAAAATAGTAAAAACAATATAGAAATAATGTAAATAATGTAAACTATTCACTTTCTATCCTACAAATATCAGAAAACAATTTCAAATGCAGTTTAACCTGATGATAAAATCCTCAGAAAACAAAATATAAAATTTGAGGACCAAAATTTTAACTCTACGTAACTTTTTAACTGTTTCCATAGTAACCATTCATTTCACTCTGTTCACACATTTTTGTTAGTCGACACCTACCTGCAAAAATCTTCCATATCAATGGAAGATTTTGTGCTAACTGTATAAAACTGGTACCGAATTAAAGCTAAAACAGTGTGCTTTGGTTTAAAGGCTATACTTAGGAATTACCTTATTTGCATACACATGAATATTAATGAGAATAATTAAAAAATAGCAAAAAAATACAGAAATAACGTAAACCTCTCAATTTTTATCCTACTAATATCAGAATAACTTCAAATGTAATTTAAATTGATGACAAAATACTCAGAAAGCTAAGTATCTAAATTGATACCCAAACAATGAACTGTAAGTAAGATTGTAATGGTTTCCATGGTAACCGATCCTTTCACAAATTTTGGACATTTGACATCCAACTGTAATACTCCGCTAGATCTCAGTTATTTTTGATGAATCATGAAATCAATTGTTACAAACATAGATATGAGGCATTGCTTTAATAGTAAATATTACTTTTCTGATATAAACTAATTTGCATATGTATGAATATTTATGAGAACAGTAACAGATGTTGAAATTTTCGACAGACACCAGTCTTTCTCTTATAAAGCAAACAAGTATGGGAAATGGTTAGCTAATGTTTACTATGATCACTGAATATCACCAAGATTGTTAGATAAATAAATTTGGGACAAATTATATACATGTAGCACTGATGGTGATACATATGTTTCCTAGGCAACCATTCTAACCTCATTGTTCATATTACAGAGTGTTTACATACCTGTAACATACAAAGATATTGCGGCCTACTTTGGCGATAATTATAAATGATATAAACATATACCCGGTAGTTGATGTATGAATCTTAATGTTTGGTTTACTTTATGCAAATTACTTTATTTGCATCCTCATGAATATTAATTAGTGATAAGAAAATAAAGAGAAACAATATTGAAAATAACATGTTTCGCAATATGATGAGCAGATTACACCATGCTCCAAGTATAGCTTGCAATAATAAATGTACCTTTTGATGATGAATAAATAAATTTTAGGTCTAAAACTGTTACCAAAATGACCATGCACTGCTTCCATGGTAACTGTTGAAAGCCAAGTACTTATGATACCCCAAGCAATCTTCTGTTATTGTTTTTAAAGTGTCAGTGATTTTAAAGCCCATAAAGCCTGTGTTGAATTGTTGGGTTTCAAGACTGTTTCGACTTTTGATATACCATCATCTGTCGAGAACTGGTAATCCTGTGATGTGTTTTAAGACCCTTTGCTTTGTTTGTCTTGCTAAGCTATCATCAGCCGTACCAATACCGAAGGGAACTGGTGTCAGCAGATTCTGCATCAGCTCACCTATATCAATCTGCATATTGGGTCTTTGTGAACCACTAATAATTGCTACAATTCCTTGATTCCTTACAATTAGAAGCTGCAAGGCAGAAATGTTTTTTCACATCTATGACGGTGAGCCTTACCAGTTCTGGCCAGATTATGGTATATCAACAGTGAGAAACAGTCTTGATGCCCTGAATTCAACACAGGAAGAAACTGAAACAAGGACCGTTATTTACACCAAGCATGAAAAAGAACAAGGCTACAAAACTGTTCATCTTCGAACTCCAGACAGTGATATATTCTTCATTCTTCTGTATTACCTTAACTGGTTTGAAGGTGTTACTGTCTTGTTTGATACTGGCTCAAGCAATCATCAAAAAATAATAAACATGTCAGAAGTTGCCCAAGCATACACAGAAGATTACCGATCAGCACTTCTGGGTTTCCATTTGTACTGTGGCTGTGATTCTACAAATGCATTCAATGGCTGAGAACATTTGACACCCACTAAGACCATTGAAAAGAAGCCAATGTTTATAAAACCATTAGCAGGTTTGGGCAACTCTTGGGATGTGTCTGGAGATCTTGTGCAAGACTTGGATGAATTTACGTGTGCAATGTATCGCAACCTAAGATTTCACACTGTGAATGAATTGATACTGTTTAAGATTAAGGAGAAGTGTGAAGACAAGCCAACAGATGCACTTCGCAATGCTGATATGGGAACATTACCCCCTTGTAGGGCCTGCTTAATACAGCACATCTGAAGAGTTATTTACCAGCTGATACTTTGGAAGAGATCTCTTTCCCAACCCAGACATTCCCCTTGTTTTAGAGACGAATAGTTGTCAACATGTAACTCTGACAGTCAATCAACAGATATGATTACATTATGGCCTATAATAAGGGTATGCTCCACAGACATTCAACAGCAATGTTATCATCTTGACCTAGCTCTTATCAGAGTATTACATGAGAAGATCCAATATAAACTGTTCCATTTTAGCCTCTAATTAAGGTATGCTCTGAGAGTCAGACCTTCAATTTATAAATTAGCTGATAAATACCCATGATGTCATTATTTCTAACATGAATTTTCAGCTGGTAAAGGGTTAAGTGAGATATCATTCATCTATTTTTGTTGAGTCGGCATACTCAAAGAAGCTTTCTGTAAAGGTGTTTTAAAGCAGAGAGTGGGATTAACCCTTTACTAGATGTATACATGCCCTTTAACTTCTTTTAGACAGTTTTAGAATTAAAATTCATTTATTTATCACCAAAAGGTACATTTATCATTGCAAGCTATATTTGGAGAATGGTGTAATGTTGTGCTCGGCATACTGCGAAACATGTTATTTTCAATATTGTTTCTGTTTGTTTTCTTATCACTAATTAATATTCATGAGGATGCAAATAAGGTAATTTGCATAAAGTGAACCTTTATATCATTTATAATTATCGCCCAAGAAGGCAGCAATATCTTTGTATGTTGCAGGTATGTAAACACTCTGTAATATGAACAATGAGGTTAGAATGGTTGCCTAGGAAACAGATATATCACCATCAGTGCTATATAATTTGTCCCAAATTTATTTATCTAATAATCATGGTGATATTCAGTGATCATAGTAAACTTTAGCTAACCATTTTCCATATTTGTTTGCCTTATAAGAGAAAGACTGGTGTCTGTCGAAAATTTCAACATCTATTACTGTTCTCATAAATATTCATACATATGCAAATTAGTTTATATCAGAAAAGTAATATTTACTATTAAAGCAATGCCTCATATCTATGTTTGTAACAATTGATTTCATGATTCATAAAAAATAACTGAGATCTAGCAGAGTATTACAGTTGGATGTCAAATTTCCAAATTTTGTAAAAGGATCGGTTACCATGGAAACCGTTACAATCTTACTTACAGTTCATTGTTTGGGTATCAATTAAGATGATTAGCTTTCTGAGTATTTTGTCATCATTTTAAACTACATTTGAAGTTGTTTTTTGATATTGGTAGGATGAAAATTGAGAGGTTTACGTTATTTCTGTATTTTTTTGCTATTTTTAATTATTCTCATTAATATTTATGTGTATGCAAATAAGGTAATTCCTAGTTATAGCTTTTAAACCGAAGCACACTGTCTTAGCTTTAATTCGGTACCAGTTTTATACGGTTAGCACAAATACTTCCTGTGATATGGAAGATTTTTGCAGGTAGGTGTCGACTAACAAAACTGTGTGAACAGAGTGAAATGAATGGGTTACTATGGAAACAGTTGAAAAGTTACTTAGAGTTTAAGTTTTGGTCCTCAAATTTGATATTTTCTGAGGATTTTGTCATCAGGTTAAACTGCATTTGAAATTGTTTTCTGATATTTGTAGGATAAAAAGTGAATAGTTTACACTATTTACGTTATTTCTATATTTTTTTTACTATTTTTAATGTTCTCATTAATATTCATGAGTATGCAAATAAGGTAATTAAAAAAACAACTGGAAATAAAAGCACAATGTCCTATCTCCAATTTGGTACCAGTTTTAAAGGATTTGGACAAAAACTGGCTGTGATATGGACGATTTCGCATGTACGGATCACCATTACGAAAACTAGGGTGTTGCCATGGAAACGGTGAAAATGGTGCTTAAAATTAATGCTATTGTCCTCAAATTGGATATTTTGTTTCCTGGGCGTTTCTTCATCATGTTAAACTGCATTTGAAGTTATTTTCTGATATTTGTAGGATAAAAAAATGAAAGGTTTACGTTATTTCTATACTTTTTTTTACTATTTTAATGTTCTCATTAATATTCATCAGTATGCAAATAAGGTAATTAAAAAAAAAATTGGAAATAAAAGCACAATGTCTTATATTCCATTTGGTACCAGTTTTATAGTTTTAGGACAGAAACTGGCTGTGATGTGGGCGAATTTGTAGGTATGGGTTATCATTACGAAAACTGGGGGTTGCCATGGAAACGGTTAAAATACACATAGCCTAAAAGAATTTAAGTTTGAGTACATTCGCGATTCTGATTCAGGACACTTTTCTGAACATTTTGGTACCCATGAAAAAAAGTCTAGGGGGGGGGGGGGTGCACGGTAGGCACTACTGGCTCCCTGAGTATACGTTCCGTTGCTCACCTGTCTGCTTTACTTATGTTTCAATATTTTTTCATTTTTATTAATATTCATGATTAGGGAATAATATTTGTTAGCTTAATGTATTTATATCTCTGTTTCAGCCTGTATCAAGTTCCGTACAGATTTTAATTAAATAATAGATAAGAACAGCTCATTTAGGTGTGTTTATTTTTATATCTCATTAATATTTCATGAATATGGCATTTATATTCAAAAGACATGAACAAATCAATTATATACACAAAGTAATGATCCTCTGCTCTCGCCTTTTTTGGTACAATATCTGGTATTTAGGTAAATTAAATCACAAAATAATACTAAATAAAATGCTCATACAAAAATGCTTATTCATTTACGAACATTATATGCAAATTAGCTTAAATATGCATGCTTTATAGAAATATTACCTGAAACAAAGATGGTTTATTTTCCTTGTATGATCACATGAAATCATTCAAACCTGATTTCAATAACTCCTGTTTATTAATAGGCCTCTCAGACTAAAAACTAAACTCATTTATTTTCTAAAAAACGGATTTTTTTTACTTCTTCATTAATATTAATAAGAATAAATTTATGAATATTAGTTAATTTACATATCATATTCAAGTTATATGTCTTTGCTTTACTTTAGTTCTTGATTTGTCCTTCTATTGCCTCTGAAAGCAAAGTAAGTTATGAAGCATTTTCTTAACCACGGATGTTTCGAATTTACATCGGGTTACCATGGAAACCGTTAAATAAAACATAGCTGGGACACAATTATTTTGGGGGAATGCTCAAAATGTGTACTTCCTCAATAATATTCATAAGTAATCATAAATGAATATTATTAAAATTATATATTATAATCAAGCTATATGTCTCTGCTTTACTTTGGTTTTTGTTTTGTCCTTATGTTGCCTCTAAAAGCAAAGTTATGACACATTTTCTGAATAAGGGATGTTTTGAAATTTAGCCCGGGTTACCATGGAAACCATTTAACAAACATAGATGGACAAAATTGTTTGGGGGAATGCTCAAAATGTGTTCTGAGGACCCCAACGAACAATTTAAACCTGAATTCAATATTTTTTGTGCATTAATAAGCAACTCAGACTAAACAACAAACTCCTGTTTTTTTTTAAAAAAAACGCATGTTTTACTTCCTCATTAATATTCACAAGAATGCATTTATGAAAATTAATAAAATCATATATTATATTCAAGATATATGTCTCTGCTTTACTTTGATACTTGTTTTGTCATTATAGTGCCTCTAAAAGCAAAGTTATGACGCATTTTCTGAACCAAGGTAGTTTCGAAAATTACCTCGGGTTACCATGGAAACCGTTAAATAAAACATAGCTGGGACAAACTTATTTTTTGGGTCATGCTCAAAATGTGTTCTAAGGACCCCAAGGAACAAGGTCCCCAAGGAACAATTTAGTACCCATAAAAAAAAGTATGGGGGGGTGCTACGGTAACCATGACTAGGACCCAGCCTATATGTACTCAATCAATCTTTTATAATAATAGTTTTTGAAGTCTCAAGGCATCCTGAGATCCAGGGCTGATTTGACATCCATTAATAACACAATATTAACATATATGCCAAACTAGTGTCATCAAAGACCAAAACTGAAAACCTATGGCACTTAAAAAAACTGTCTTTGTATAGTAAACCCTGCATGAATGTTCAGTAATCACAATACAACGCCTCCACATACACGAGAAGAAATTCTACAGTTAGTCTTTCTTGTGTTGCTGTTCAGGCGGCTGTTTGTTCAGTATGTTGTGTTTCCTGCATGACTCCTATTTGCACCTTCACTACAATCTACCTAATACCTAATTATTATAGCGATGCTTAATTTGAATAACTACTATAACTGGAGATATGGAAGATGTCACCTGAGGAAACTATTGTTTAATCCGATCATATTTATTGGCATTTTTGGAAAGTTGCCATGCACATACGATGTGAGGTGTATAAAGAAAATCTACGTACATTATTTGCTTTACTTCCCCGTACTTTGTAACCTTTTAGGTCTCCTTAAAATCACCACTTTAAGCAAACCTAATACGTAAACATGATAGAGTTTGACTGGATATATCAGTTCTCTGTATAAACATATAGAAATGAATCCCCTGGGTATGCAAATGGTATTCGGAATTAAGAAAATACAATTTTAAAGTATTTATATAATTATGTTCCTATAAGTTTCAGATATGATTTATAAATACAGTAATACCCCACTAATGCGACCACCTAAAAGAGGTATAATTCTGGTGCTAGATGCAGGTGGTAGCTTAATGCAAGACAAAATTTCTGCATTACTTTGTTCTGCATTAAGCAACCACCTGCTTATAAAGACCGCCGTATTTATTCATTAAGTTATCGAATTAGAGTGGTTCTACTATATAAGGTATTTGCGAAACATAAATGTCTCTTGCATGCAAAACATTATACACAATGTTTAACCCATTCGTTTCAGCATGCTGCTTTCTGTGACGTTTAGTCAACTGGACATATTAAAACTTTAACCATTAAGCGGTTATCTTCTACTAAACTCTTTGCAAAGAGTTTGGAGCCAGCTGAGAGGCGTGTAATTCTGCATCTCATCGAATCCAAACCGTGTAATCGGTCAATAGTTTCTAAAACAAAGCTTAATCTAGTATTCTTTGTTTGATAATGCGCTGTACAACGGACCATCTGAACGCATTGTGATTTTTATGCGCCCCGGGGGCATATTGTTATTGCTATGTCTATTGGTTTGTTGGTTAGTTTGTGTCAAACGTTAACGTTGGTGATAAGTGTGTAGCCATTGCACATGCATACTTCAAACTCAGCATGCGTGTGTATCTTATGGAGGCCAATATTTGTAGGGGTCAATGTCATACATCAATGTCAATGGTCAAATCGAGGAGCATAGTGTTGCACAGACACATCTTCTTTTTTTTTAAAAAAAATGAAAATACATCAATATTGGCCACTTTGACGCATTTTGAAACAAAATATTGTTTCGCTTATAGCAGCAGTATTAGTGAATTATTGCACAAGTAGACGAAGTCCCTAGAAGTCAAACGGTTCATGTATTAAAAGCAGTGGTAGCAATAGCGGGAGTTGCATTATGAAAATATCAGTAGTCTAGCAGATCAGTAGAAAATGCAATACAGCAGATGCCGCCATTCTGGATCCAGATGAGATTTCGGTTAACTCGGCATGGCATTACGATTCATGCTGCTCGAAACTCGGTCAATAGTTTCCATCCAATCGAACGTATCCAAATTTGAGCACACGATTTGACAGTGGGGTTAGTTTTCCAGAATGTTACTTTTTATAGCAAATAACAATTCACTGAGAGTAAAATATCGTATATTTATTTGCCTTCATATACGGATGTTTTGATCAATCTTAGAATAATATTCCAAAGTATTAACGCAGTTAATTCCCTTGAACTCAAGAACTGTTTAAAACTGATTGTTTGATGGAACCAAAATAGAACCTGTCCTTGGCACTCAATAAGGTGGTTGCTAAATGCAGTTGCCAATTGGAGTTTTTTGTATCACTCTTGTCCCGCATTAAGCTACCATCTGTTTTAGTAGTCCAGATTTAGACTACATTTTTAATGGCAGCTTAAGACAGGTTGAACTGTGTATTGTTCAGTCGGAAACAGCAGTTACTGCAGTATACTCCATGACACTTTATGTTATTAGATGTATGTAATTATTAGATGTATGTAATTCTTACAATGTAAATAATAAATCTTACAAGTAGAAGTTAGTCATTTCGTTGGTCGGTTCGAATCAGCTTGTTATTATCACGTTAATTTGTTCATGTACAGTTCACAGAATTACGCACTACTTTTAGCTTTGATTTAGCGTTTTAAAAACATCTTAAAATTGGCAGAAAAATGTTGATCTGTTATTCTTATACAGAGGATCTCTAGTCAAAAAAGGAAAGTTGTCCACGATGCAATGTTGCAAAGCAAAGCGCAACGTAACTTGCATTTGCAAACAGGTGCAAACCAAATGGTGTAACGAATATTGCTCCTGTCTCCACAATCTGTACAGTATTGTTCAGGCACAAGTTTCGATAGGTTATATGGGCAAACTATAACTTGAGATCAAATTCGTTTAAAAAACAAAATATGACGAGTTTCCTAAGCAATGCAAGATAAGGCAAAACACACATAAACACAGCAATAATGCATTGCAGTATTGTTCCATGGGAAGTGTCTGTTGTTACAAAAGACTTCCGGATATAAGTGAAATATTGACACCCACGCAACCATTGTCGTCACCTCATCCATTAGCTTCGTAAACAGAAAAGCGAAGAAACCAATTACAGAACACATTTGCTATAATTGAATGACGCTTTCCTGTCTCCAATAGTGAAAAATGGTAGCGAGATATAAAGATTAGCAGTCAACTATTTGAGAAATTGTAGACTATGACCTTGACATTTCAGTATTTGAAGCGTCTACATGAAGCGTCTAGACGGTTTGAAATTAAATATACCTATGGTGTTATTGATACAGAACTTGTTGTAAACAATTGTACCCAGGATCCCATCCAAACATTCAAAGATCAAAATCAAATGATGATCAAAATACATTAAACCAATCCTAATTTGTCTATACAAATCACTGTCATGTGTAGATACGTGAGTGTTTGTCTGTGAATATGGTTTGTCTTTTCTATTTAATTGCATTTCTTGATATATATGAATTACAACGGATACAATGAGGTGTTAAACATTTCTTTCATAGATACGTCTTTTAGATCCATTTTAAACAGGGTAGATCAGGAACTGACGGCTCTGACAGGATCAGTCTGGTTACGGTCTACTCCGTTTCTGAAAGTAGAAGGTCCTTCAAAAGCAGAAGAAGCAATGCTAATTGAGAAAATCGCAGACTCGTTTGTATTGAGTCTGATCATGAGCAGATATAAAACCCACTCATGCCCCCCCCCCCCCCCCAGTGATAATTTTTTAAAACTACTAACATCAAAACTAATGATCCCGAAGTGCCTGAAAACATAACACTGAGAATGAAGTACGGGACGCATTTTTACGGCCACCACAGTAGCATGTGTGCCGTTATAAAGCATTCCCTTGTGCACACTGTCATTATAAAAGTACAATTATATGTAATTAATGTGCATGGTCATTATCTCGTGCATGAGATAAAAGTTTTAAGGCGTGTCCTTGTAGCATGCGGAAATCTAAAAATACACACATCGCTATGTTATCGGAGAAGACGGATGTCATCGAAAATAAAACTTTAAAATAGCATTGTCAAATGGTCGTGTTGTAATGGACAAGTACATATATAATTCATAACAACATTATAGCCATTGACATAATGAATATTGTTTGGACCTTTTTATGAAGATTTCTATGATCTCTTTATATCGTAAAACTGCCAATAGTAACAGTTATCATCCCCACTCGTAATCTCATTTTATAGACGTAATACTATTATTGCGATATCGCGATCATAATTATACGGAATTAATAAGAAAAGTTCGGGGAACAAATCGGAACACTGACAGACAGTTAGAATAGCAATATCGAAACACCGTGATGTAACGAAACGAAAATGTGTAATTTATAAACGATAACCATGGCTATTGACACAATATTGCGTGGTCCCTTTTTGCAGATTTCCAGTTTCAAATCAGTAGCAGCGGTTACCATCTCCGCTCGTTATTTCTTTTTACAGAACAAACTATCATTGCAATATCGCGAACACATACGGGGTCAATTAGAACACCTCGGAGGACAACTCGGAACACAACCAAAATGTTACAAGTACGCACACCGACTTTGGCTAACACACGGGGCGAAAAACATTGGCGACGTCAATAGTTTAACATCAAACTGTCGCAGTATTGATTATTCGTAAGGTATTTCTACACCCTAATACTTTTTGTCAAACAAACTAAAATGATGATCCATTTTCTAAAACGCGTCATTTATACGTAGACACAATGGTGAATAGGTAATATAAATATCAAGCATTAATGTCTCTTTTGAGAATATTACACGTTGATTGAGAGTCGCCAGATATGCAACTGTTCCAGTCAACCATTTTCCTGTAAATCGAGATCTGCTAGCTATGTGCAACTTTCGACAGGCGACATGCCTAGTAAATTGCATGAAATATCGGAAAACATATTTTACAAGCTTGATCAGATCGAAAGTAGGTAAAATACACAAGCTCGGGATAATAGCTGACATTACATGTCCGTAGGAAAATTCAAGAAACATGTACTGGCTCCTGGCAAAATAGCGAATGCATAAACATGATTGTATAAATCAGAAAGGTTTGTTGTTTGTCTAACAGCAATGGTATGGTGTGATTTTGAAGGTTAAATTTATTGTTGCAATCCAAGACAGACAAGTCAGTCATGTTACAACGCAAATTATATTGAAAATTGAATACTGCTTAAGCCGGTGCTAGGGGGCGTGAGTAGTGTTGCACTTTTAATTACTACTCATGAACAGACTCAATAAAACCGAGTCTGCAATTTTCTCTTTTTGCATTTTTACTTTTGCTTTCGAGGGATCACCCATTTTCAGAATATATTATTATTATTCAGGTAGCATGCGTTAAGTACAATTGCACCTTTTTTTTTATAACAAAACAGCAATACTTTTTTTTGTTTTATCATTGTGTAAATCTACATGTATGTGTACATTTTGTACGCATTGAGTGAGTTGGGGTTTCTGCGGTTGCTAAACGTTTTTATTTGATATACATGTACATGTATTGTGCATTTAATTGTGTTCAAATGTGTTTTGTTGATCTATTGTTTATATCATAATTGTTGCTAATCAAAGTCACTAAGGAAAACATTAAGACACCTTTGAATAATAAAGATCTGGGGTCGTATTAAAAGCATATTAAAGGAAAATAACAATCAAACATATTCACATGAGAAAAATGCGTTCGTACCTACAGCCCCAGGCGATCACACAAACGCATTTTTTCCAAACAGAAAAATGAGAAAAATGCGCGCGCGTTTTCTCGTGATGAGAATATTGCGGGCGCGGTTTTCGCTCGGTGAGAATATTGCGCGCGTGTTTTTGCAAGGTGAGAAGAATGCGTTTGTAAGAAATTTGAGGCTCAACATGGCACACACATAGGGATCGTCGTTACACCTGTTTTTGTCCGGACCGTATCTCCTGTTCAACAGATATCATTTGATTAATACTTCACTTATGGAACAGGCCTGGTGAGAGGAAATGTCATGCACAAGGTCAATAACTCTAACATCAGTATTTCAGAGTTATTCCCGTTTTTCATTCATAATGGGATCGGGTCCAAAACCAAAGGAACCTATTTCCTAAAAAGGACATTAGTCACTTTGTGTATTGTACTGAATTACTACACAATTAATTTGCTATATAGACAAATCATTGATTATATTTCAATCAGTTTGAATCCAGACGAATCCCTATTTCTTTCAAAATTGTTGACTTTTTGTATATTCATATACGTTAGAAAGTTGTATGGACTGAACCAGATATTATTTTGGACTTGGAAATGTTTTGGTTCCCAATACCCCGGGGCATTGTGGGCGGGACCAAACCATAGAAAACCAATACAATCCCCATTTGTTCAAAAACCGTACAGGCATGCGTATCCAACAGTTTTAGGGACTTAAATATCGTAATGTGTTGGCTCCCATCCCTTACGGTACTATGGGCGGGGCTAAATTCGTAGAAAAGCGATCTAATGTCTATTCCCTCACACACACATTGAGTTTTTGTATAGATATATGCATTTGAAAAGTGTAGGGACTGAATCAGAAATTATTTTCGACTTGGAAATCTTTGTTCCCTATACCACGGGGCACTATGGGTGGGACCAAACTAGAGACAAGCAATATAATTCCCATTTCCTTAAAAACCGTTGACTTCTTGTATACACATATGTATCTAAAAAGTATAGGGACAGAAGCAAAGTTTGTTTTGAACTTGGAAATGTGTCCCCACCTCCATGACACTGTGGGTGGGGCCTAAACTTGTTTTGTCATTTTGGCATGAACCATGGGGATTCGGTGTCCTGAACTCTTTCTTCAATCGTGATGCTCTTTCTATGCATATCATTACAAACACGCTCTAGCTCTCGTTGAACTTTGGATTGTTTGTGTTAATTACCGACAAGGGAATTATGAAAGCAGAATCCTTACATGAACTTGATACATGTACTTTGAAGTGCTTCAATGAAATTTCGAGAATGGGTTTGCTATGATATCAGATTTGATGTGTGAAACCTCCAGCAAGAGGAATTAATCTTATGCCGTACTTTTCATGTTTGAATATCAATGCTACTGAATGCTAACGTCGTTGAAGCCGGATGTATGTTAAACGGATCCAGAGTATGGACATGACCAAATGCCTGTTACTGTGATACATTTTTTGTCAATTTGCATATTATGCAAATATTTATGTATTTTGTGATTATGATTTTAATAATTTTGATATTATACTTTTGTTTTTGATGTTATACTTTTCATTCTCAGTGTTGTTATACCTTCTGATCCTTCGAGATCATGAATTTCAGTACTTCTTGTTCTGAAAATTGAATACCGCTTAAGCCGGTGCTAGGGGCGTGAGAAGTGTTGCACTTTCAATTACTGTTCATGAACAGACTCAATAAAACCGAGTCTACAATTTTCTCTTTTTGTGTTGCAATTTTTGCTCTCGGGGGATCAACCCTTTTCAGAATTTATTATTTATTTGCACCATATAGGTATGGTGAAGATCTATATGTTGTTGTTTGTTTGTTGTATATAAAACACAAGGATTATCTGATATGTTTGCTGATATGGCAACAATGAATGTTAAGTGGTTACTTTTACATTTACAAAACAAACTTGTGTTTGTTTGCCAAACATAGTTGCTCAAGCCTGTAACAGCCCAGACACATGTTTGTCACACAAACATCATACTTTTATTAAGCTATACCTTCAAGAGCACATAATCTGAGAAATTATACAACTTTGCCTTTTAGTGTGTATCAGATAGTAAAATAATCTGCTTTATATAAATGGTTATGAAATACGGTCTTTTGTCTAACTATTGAGAAAAGATTGCCAAATGCCTGAACAGGCAGAGAAGAGATTTCAGATTGATATGAAGTTAGTCCCACGGTCAGTAACAATTGTATTCGGAGCCCCGAATCTGCAAATGATTTCTCTGAACAGAATGGTAGCAACTTCTGAAGCTTCTTGGGTTCTCAGACAGAATGCCTCACACCAGTTCGAGTAAGAATCGACGATAAGAAGCACATACTTGAATTTGTTTTTCGTGAGTGGCAACGGTCCAAGAATATCCATGTGAATGCGGTCAAATGGCTTACTTGAGACAGGCAGCGGATGCAAAGGTGCCTTGTGGTTTGCATAGTTGCGTTTAGCCTTTTGACATACATCGCATGTTTTCACATGAACATCAATGTCCCGATACATTTTGTTCCGGAAGTATTTCATAAGCACTGCAGCATATGTTTTATCAAACCCAAGATGTGCGTTCCCATCATGATAATTCACTATAACATCATGCCTAAGTGATTTGGGTACTACCAGTTGAGAAATGCACTCATCATGACGCTTCTTTTTCTTAAACCTAGTGTCAAGAAAATGGTACAATACGCCGTCACGTACGACATATTGCTCAGAGGATATAATGATCTTCTTTTTCTCAATGTCATCGTCTGGGAGTTTGTCATTGACCATGTATGCAAGAAAGGGTTTAAGTTCCAGACACTCCCATTGCAATTTTGCTATCTCAGACTGAGTAGATCTACTAATCATTGGTTCGGATGTTGGGAGCACTTGCTCATCATCATCTACACAAATTTCAGCAAGAAAATTATTTGTGTCAGACTCGGCTTGCTCAGCATCTGTTTGTATACTTTCTGATTCATAGACAATTCGAGACAGAGTATCTGCATTTTGATGTTTTACACCTGGCCTATGTGATATTTCGAAGTCGTACCCTTGCAATAAACATGGAATATCAGTATAAACATGGAATTTTGATAGAACCAAATAAGGGTGAAACTGCTTGACTGCCTCAACCAATGCCAACCATTCTTTTTCGTGAACAGGAAATGTCAGCTCTGTGCCTCTTAAAGCTCTGCTACCATAAGCTATGACTCTTTCTTGATTGTTTTCACCTTTTTGTGCTAGAATATAACCCAGAGCATAGTTGCTCGCATCCGTTGACAATAAAAATGGTTTTGTCATGTTCGGAAATGCAAGAACAGGTGCTGTAATGTGTTTTGTTTTCAAAGTTTCAAAAGCATTGGCACATTCTGGTGTCCATTCAAATGCAACAACGTTCCTAAGGAGGTTTGTAAGTGGTTTCGCGATGTTTGCGAACCCAGCGACAAATTTCCTGTAGTAGTTGCAAAGTCCTAAATATTCCCTGATCTTTTTCTGACTATTTGGCACTGGGAAAGATTTGACAATTTCGATTTTTGACCGGTTGACTTCAACACCATTTTTCGAGAAGAAATGCCCTAAATACTCTACTCGTTTCGCTGCAAATCTACATGTTTTGGTTGCAATTTGAGATTTGCATCTCTGAGTCGGTCAAAGACAATTTGCAAATGTTTTAGATGCTTGTCTAGGTCAGAACTATGAACCATGATGTCATCCACATAGACAAGTACAAATTTGAAGTTGATGCCTTGCAGAACTCTAGCCATGACACATTGAAATACAACAGGTCCATTTTTGATGCCGTATGGGACGCGCTTAAGATTGAAGCAGCCATGATGCGAATCAAAGGTAGTTTTGTGCTTAGTCTCTGGATCTAAAGGGATTTGATGAAACCCAGCTTTGAGGTCCAAGACTGAAAATATTTTAGATCTGTTTTCTCCAACAGAATCTATAACATCTTCAAACCTTGGCAAAGGAAAGTTGATTGATTTTGTCATAGCATTGAGGCGTCTAACGTCAACACAGAACCTCAGAACCTATACATGGAGTCTCGCTTCTTACAAAGGACTACTGGAGCCACCCAGTAGGAATATGAAGGCTCGATTATATCATTAGCTAGCATATCATCTACATGTTCTTCGATAACTTTATTTGCAGCAGGCGAAACTCTGTGTGCATGTTGTCTTTGTGGTTGTGCTTTGTCATGTCTTTGTTCTTAATAATGAACCTTTCAAGTTTTTGCATTTGATTTTCATTAAGTTCACTGTCTTGCAATTATATGCCCAACTGACCAAGCATTTTCTCAAAGTCAGCTTCATCTATTGAGCCTATATGCGGTGCTGACTCTAAAACATCATCATTATCATCCTCACCCTCCGTATCAAACTCACGGACAAAAGTTTCATCTATAGGTGATAATTTGCCAACAACAGCATTTGCTCTTAAGGTAACCGGTTTTGGAAATGGGTTCATAATTATACATGCAGCATAACCTTTCCTAGACTTAACAATCACCCTAGCACCTGCAAGTTTCTTTGATACTAATGAGTTCACAGGCTCTAACAATGCACATGCCTGATCTGGAAGTTTTGATAAACGGACAGGTATCAGTGTTTCAGACATAGGTTGCAAGACGACATACTTGGAGACTCGTGCGAACCCAATAGTAGATGGTGACAGCAAATTTACAAACGGTTTTCCATCTGGCATCTCCAAAATCCTATCTTTGAAATTGATATTGCATTGATTTTGCTTCAAAAAAGTCTATTCCTAGAATCAATGCATGATGAATGTTGTCAAAAACATGAAATTGCTGAACAGTAAAAATGTAACAGAGAAGAATGTAGATTTCAACTTCTTTATTTAATGTGGAAGCAAAATGTTTTGCTCCCACTTTGAATTGGGCCAGTATTTATACTGTGGCGTTGTCAAGCTGAAATCTCTTCTCTGCCTGTTCAGGCATTTGGCAATCTTTTCCCAATAGCTAGACAAAAGACCGTATTTCATAACCATTTATATAAAGCAGATTATTTTACTATCTGATACACACTAAAAGGCAAAGTTGTATAATTTCTCAGATTATGTGCTCTTGAAGGTATAGCTTAATAAAAGTAGGATGTTTGTGTGACAAACATGTGTCTGGGCTGTTGCAGGCTTGAGCAACTATGTTTGAGGCTTGAGCAACTATGTTTGGCAAACAAACACAAGTTTGTTTTGTAAATGTAAAAGTAACCACTTAACATTCATTGTTGCCATATCAGCAAACATAACAGATAATCCTTGTGTTTTATATACAACAAACAAACAACAACATATAGATCTTCACCATACCTATATGGTGCAAATAAATAACTTTCATCAACTTTGAAAAGTATAATATCAAAAACAAAAGTATAATATCAAAATTATTAAAATCATAATCACAAACTACATAAATATTTGCATAATATGCAAATTGATAAAAAATGTATCACTGTCCTTGTGATAATACATAGACATCATGCCACACACGCTGAAAAAGTGTAAATCAAAACATTTTCAAGACTACCTCTAAAGAGTAGTCACAACATCGGGTTTGATTGAGAATTCACGATTTTAGTATTGGAAATAGTACACTTATCTCTATTGCTCCGATTAATTATCGGACAATAACAGTTATGTGACATGTCAATATTATCCCTACACGCTAAGAAACATATCTATATTATATTGGATCATAACCAAATAGAGCAGACCCTGATCAGACGGCTCTTATAGGAGCCGTCTGGGAATATTTTGTTTGCAAAGGCGCACTAAGGCGTATTTCAGGGGTACGGGTGTAAAGCAGGTGGTAGCTTAATACAAGTAAATGTTATGCAGAACGTTACTGTGCTTTTAAAGACATGTACTTTATTCATAAATTGATCGCATTAGAGGGATTTTACTTAGTTTAATCATAGTTTATTGTAAATTGTCAACAATATACATACATTCATGTAGACAAGATGTAATTAATGGAAAAGTAGTAAAGTCAAGCAGGCAAAGCCACATGCAAGACGCAACCACCACCAAAACACCGATAGACAGCATGACACACACACACACAACCACACACCCAAACGCACACGCACACACACACACACGAAATGAACACAGAAAACACCAAAAGACACACAAGAACCAGGGACAAACGTTCCACAACATGAACAAACCACAAGCACAAAGACGCAATGCAAACAAAAGGAAGGGTGACAAAGAGAGTACCGCCTTGGCACGGTCAGCAGCAAAAACACCACTGGGGGTTTAAACCGGTTTACGGACGTCCTAACCTCACACTTCTCTCAAAGTCACCCTAGCTTTACAAATATTGTAAATAAAGGTATCCCCGCTGGACTTACCCACAACATAGACCACGGTGAACACAGGACAACATGTAAAACATAGCATAATAACTGTGACAATCCGTCAAATATGTACTCAATGACTTTGCTGAAGTCAGAGCACCTGCAGGTAAGCCGTTAAGGGCACGACAGGGAAAAAATAATACATGAGTCTGGTAAGCTCCTCCTGTATCCAAGTTTAAGAGTATACCATCATAGAGTACTACCCTCGGCCTGTCATCGCGCAAGCAAAGAGGGAAGCGTAGCTACCGACTGTAAAAGGGTCGATAACCAAACATGCAGTGTGTTGCAATATAATAGGATCATAACCTTTCTTTTTAAATTTTTTAATGCGTTTTATAAACAAATCATGAAAATGGATATGACCCCGAATTTTCCTAAGTTTGTAGATAACATCCCCATAAAATTCTGGTTGAGAAATGCCTTGTCGCAGTAACGTCCGTAGATTGCAATTATATTTACTAATGAGAGGTAAATTTCGATAATAAAATTTAGAAAAGGTTTTCCGAAGTTTGTGATATCTGTAACCTTGCTTAAGAAGTTTATCAGTTATAACTAAATTACGTCTGTTAAAATCTTCAAGCAAAGAACAGGCTCGGGCAAACCTAATAAGTTGAGAAATATAAACACCATAAGATGTAGAACGTGGCATGTGGACATTATTTAAGGTATATAATGCAAGATGACAATACAAAGGGGTTTGGCCAACCAAAGTTTTCTCAGCATAAGAAATCGGCCCGTCCCTTGATGTCATGGTGATATCAGATTAAACCAACCAGAAGATTTTTGTAACTGATAGAAATTAAAAGAAGAAAAAAAAGAAATTAGTAAAAACAAAAGACACCGGTTAGGCTAAAACTGACTACATACGTGGAATCCACACCCTTCATTCCCTCAAGCCAAGCTCCCAAATCAGGCCGCCATCTTAAGTCAGTTAAACAAATCATACAAATTTATTTATTGGACCGTGTCTTGAAAACGGCGAGTGTTTTTTTTATATAGGTTTATGCTTGCGTCTCTAAAAATAAAGATGTGTGTTCTCCTCATCCGATAATGTATCAATTGCATGTAATAATGTATGTGTACTTACTTGATGGAAAGTACGAGCATTAATAAATAATACATGTCCATCATTATGGTAAAGACTACATTTAAAGAAAAAGTGTTCGGCATCTTCGATTCCATGGGTACATGAACAATCGGGATGATCTCGTAGGTGATTATAAAAAAAGATTGTCATTAAAATATACAGCTACTACATCAACTGTTCGCCAACTAACAGCCGATTGATCAAAAGGTATGTTGTAAATCTCGGGTAAAATTATGTGCTTTACACCGTATATGTGTTTTCGTTTAATCCATTACCTCATAGAGACGTATTTGGGCGCCTTTATATACAAAGTAGACCCGGATTAAACGGCTCCTGTAGAAACCGCCTGATCGGTATCTGCTGTTCGCTTATGGAATTATACAGATCAAATTTACCGTTTCTGTCGTATTTGATATGGCTAAATGTAAATTGGTCATTATAAAACTAAAGTTAGCGAAATATTCCTGAGGGAAATGATTAACAAATTTACTCGCTTATCTTAATTATGTAAACTTTCTCCAATTCACTTTTGTTATGTTCGCATACGTCCAGTGACACAATCTTATTACAGTTTATTCAAGAGAAAACAGTTAATAATATTTGGTATAATAAACACTGCTAACCTAGATTAGAGCGATTCTTATATATCGTTGGCATATGTCTCATTTATTGGAGGACGACAGCTCTAATCATTTTAGCAGCAATTTGAGGATTTCCTAGCACATATATCAATAATCTAAAATGTCATGAGCTCGCGGATTTTTAACACAAATTGACGAACATGTAAATATGTATATGATATTGTATTGTTTATGCAGATATTAAAAATAAACAGTACAAGTAGTTTTCATTAATTTAATGTCAGCAATATCAAAGACTGAATTCCACATCCACTATCCTATTTGCAAAAAGGCAAACATGCAAACAAGACGAATCGCCTTTTTTGTGTAAGGGATCAGATTGATAGGGGAAAGCATCCACGGTCATCATTTTTATCAAAAGCTAAGACGTTTTGAAACATGTTTTAGTTTCTCCCAGTATTTACCAAAATGGAACAAGCTGATGAAAGATGCTATTAAAATACTGTGTATTCTAACTTTTCATACTAGAGGCCATGTTGGTGACTTTATGCCTTAGTGATGGATGGGCCCTAGAATACCGCGTACACTTGCTCTAGGAGATGGTGACTTTAATTAACTCTTAGCCAGCTAAATATTTGTTTATTAACTCCCACTCCGACCATGTTCACTTTTCACTTGCGTTTGATTCGTTCAGCAGTCTTTTGAAAATCTGCTGCCGAATGTAAAACAACCTAGATCTGAGTATATTTGCGTTTCATTCAAGATGTGTTCAAATGCCAGACCAATCACGATTAGCAGGCAAAGGGTTAAGCAGCTTAACGAGAAATTACAATCTGGTGTTTTAATATTTATTATACAAGCCTATTACCGAGTACATGGTGATATCGATTAGGCCGGTCTAGTTTTCATCTGAGTTATCATTTGGTAAATATTTGAGAATAAATGCGCAATGATTTGTCAATACGGATGATTGATATTTGTTTATCAACTTTTCAGAAACAGGTAAATTGCGTTTAAGCTAATAGCCCCTGGTGTACATTTGTCAGTTGGTGCAGATTCGATTTCGTTTTTTTCTGTTTACTACAAACCATATGATTAGCAATTTGTTTGCACTATGCTTTGAAATTATTTACGAGTTCTTGCTATAAATATATTAATTAGTGAAAACCTTTTTTCTATCCTGAAGTCATATAGGCGTTAATTCTTTTTCAAATTAAAGAGATATCGTTGAACTAGGATAGTTGCGTCCTAACACTTGTATATAAGGGAATTCATTTAACAAGAGCAATGTAATCCGTGCATGCATTCTGATTTAAATGGAACTGCCTGGACATGTATTTTGGTAATTTGAAGAGCATTTCAACTAATCGTTGAAACAACAAATGTGTACCTTGATCATACACATGTCCTCATAACTGGCTCTATGTGTACCTTGATCATACACATGTCCTCATAACTGGCTCTATGTGTACCTTGATCATACACATGTCCTCATAACAGACCAAATGTGTACCTTGATCATACACATGTCCTCATAACTGGCTCTATGTGTACCTTGATCATACACATGTCCTCATAACTGGCTCTATGTGTACCTTGATCATACACATGTCCTCATAACTGGCTCTATGTGTACCTTGATCATACACATGTCCTCATAACTGGCTCTATGTGTACCTTGATCATACACATGTCCTCATAACTGGCTCTATGTGTACCTTGATCATACACATGTCCTCATAACTGCCTCTATGTGTACCTTGATCATACACATGTCCTCATAACTGCCTCTATGTTGTTTGCTTACATCAGCTTTGAGGCGGTCTAGTAAGAAAACATAAGAATGTGTGTAGAATGTGTGTATAGTGACAGTTGTCGTAAGCAACCATTTATCTCTTCCATGTAGAAAGTATTTCCCAATGTTTAAGCGGGTGATGTGTCTCGACTGGGTGACTGTCTCTAAATAATTTTTCTCTGATAGCTATGAGTAGAGACTCTGTCGTTAGTCACCATTTTTATTACTTTCTTTCAGAGAAAATATCACGTGACGATTAAGTCATATCAGACCATTTGCATTTAATGGACGCTCGGGTGAACTAGGCATTGCCGCGGTAGATCACGAAATTCTTCGAAATTAAACAGTGTTAGAGCACCGTGACTTGTTGTCTAGTGTTTCAAAACAATCTTTGACAAAAAATCGATCTTGATGCTAAAATATGTTGGCACTTTAACCTGCTAGTAGTACATTATGATGATTATATCGCATATATATAACCGTAATCACGACGTATTCTGGTGAATGGCGGACGCGTTTCCGTCGGTTACTGTAGTAATCAAATTTCTCCATTAATAGGTTAAAGTAGATGAACCCATTCATATCTGACATAAGCGACCGTACATTTCATGATTCTGACTTAGTTCGATACGCCGAGAACAAGAAAACTAAAACAAACTTGCATATCAGTAATATGAATTTGGAATTTCAGCGATGAAAATGCAAACAAATAATCATACCATCTGTTTCAACATGACACTTATCATTTCCTTGTCTGGTACAGGGATATTTTGGAGTACGGTTATATACATGCTGTTGGGAATTGCGGTGCATAGTTGGGATTTACAAGATTAAACTAAATGCTTTCTAAATGTTTCACCTCAAACATGGACACTATTCTGAATCTGTTTTAGCTATCAAATTGTAATAGCTGTGACAATGATTTTCCCATTTCGAAAGATTCAAAACGTGGTATAGTCTGACGGTAGCGAATTGTGCACTGAGCTTAATTACACAAAGTGAGAGACCTACAACGCGATATATCAAGGGACATGAAAACTAAATGTAATGGTTTGTGTGTTTATATTGGATGTTTACGTCACCTTAACAGTATTTCAGCAATATCGCAACGTCCGGCTAATAATGTCCGTGCACAGAACAAATTGCATTGTTCCGTGTACAAAATAATACCGAGAAGAACCACCGGTCTATCGCAAGCCAGTTGGAAGGCTCACCCACATGAAGAATCCAAATATCAAAGCCGGGCCTCGAACCACAACCATGAGGAACTGAGTGATTGTCAGTCGAAAAACCATAACCAGTCGGCCACGGATGAAGAGCATCGAGATACACGATCAAAATTTAAAGGAGCACGAGTAGGTACACCTTCGTAGATTATTAGAGGAAACTAATAATAGTCAACTAGCAGTCATCTATATTAAGGAAGCATGCTTTGTATCTGCTCATCAAGATAAAGTGTCGTGCACTATGGCGTGACAAACGTTGCAATATTAATTTCTTCATTTGATAAAACAAAAATCATTTGATAATACATTTTTTAATCCAATATTTTCTTTTTCTCATTCGATGTTCGAAAAATTTTCATTTGATAAAAAAAATCTCATTTGATGTTGCCAAAAAAATTCTCATTCGATATTTGAACATTTTTCATTTGATAAAACATTTCTCATTTGATGATCGAATGAAAAACACTTTCAATTGGTGTTGCGAAAATATATTTTCCATTCGATAATTTGCCTCATGGGATAGCCTACTAGATGGAGTTGTAAGCTTGGATTGCATTGGAGGAACAAATCAGACTAGCTAAAGGCATGGTTAGACACACGTTTAATATGATAAAACAAGGCAGTTTTGCAGTTCAGAGTTTGTGGTCGAGTGGTCTAACGAGCTGTCCGTTACACAGAGCCAGAGATTTACCTGCCGCCGCGGGATCGAATCCCGGCAAATGCGTGATCTTTTTTTATATGTATATAAAAGTATTTTATATCAATGGGAAAGTAGTAAAGTCAAGCAGGCAAAGCCACATACAAGACGCAACCACCACCAAAACACCGATAGACAGCATGACACACATACACACACCCACAACCACACACCCAAACGCACACTCACACACGAGATGAACACAGAAAACACCAAAAGACACACAAGAACCAGAGACAAACGTTCTACACATGAACAAAATCACAAGCACAAAGACGCAAGGCAAACGAAAGGAAGGGTGACAAAGAGAGTACCGCCTTGGCACGGTCAGTAGCAAAAAAACCCACTGGGGGTTTAAACCGGTTTACGGACGTCCTAACCTCACACTTCTCGCAACCACTGGAAGGTTTAAGCTACAACAGCTGATATATCGCTTCTTTTCTCCGTGTCACCCTCCTACGCCTATGCAACGTGTATAGAGCTGGAGAAGAGTGAATGTTTTGGAATTGTGTCGTTTTGAAACCATTGTGATAGATAGCGCATTTGTTCCTATGGAGCAAGTGTTCTATTTATCACAATGCTTTCAAAATGTGACTTTTACAGGGGCTCCAAAATGCGTCACTAGGAGAGAATGTGTCAACGTGCATAGAAATGGCGGAGACAGTTACTGTACACAGCACATACTACATACTTATACTGGTAAATACATACTTACACGTTTTAATTTTAGAATGAAATCATCATTTATGAACTTGTTTAATGATGGAATGCATTGGAATGATCATCGCTGAACATTTTAGACTTGAATCTTCACGGTCTGTCAGTTAGTCATATTCGATATTTCCTGTCGTTTAAGGGGCCGTCACGTTCTGGTTAACGTTCTCTGAACATTTCAATCGTTCAATTTTTGGGCGTTCTAGAGTGAGGGTGACACATATGGCGTGTGATAAACGTGTACCTAACGCATGACTAGCGCGTGTCTTGCGCGCGAGAAGCGTGTAACAGCGACCAAGTAAGATACCCCCGAAAACCATTAGCGTGTGCTAACGTGCCACTGGCGGACAACGAACGATTTGTGAACGTTAGACGAGCGTGTTGAGCGTGTGACTAACGTGTGAATAACGACAGAATAGCGTTTTGACGTTCGTTTGACTTTAGGTACACGCTGCGTGCGCTAGGGACCGTTCAGCGGTCGTTGACAGATCGCCAGTGAGTCGTTCACTGCAAGGCAAACTGTTAGTAACATCAAGTTACGCTAGAGTAAAGACTGACTAACGATATCCGTACGCGTGCAACGCGCATCGAACATAAGTAAAACGTTCCAGTAACGATCTTAAACGTTCTTCAGCGTTTAAAATTATACGTTGAAGAACGCTGGTCTCAGTGGGAACTTTTGTGCATGTTCAAAACTTTTTTCCGGACCAGCGTTCTCCGCCGATTCCCGGCTATCACCGACGTTCACTAGCGTTCACAAGCGTTCACAAGCGTTCACACAACGCTCTTCTGGCGCTATCCCAGGGACCATAGGCGACTATCAACGTTTCCGCAAACGCCAGAGAACGCTGACCAGAACGTCATGGTGTGACGGGCCCATTAGAGGCGTTTATATGAACGAAACGATTATTTCACATACATATGAAAAATCTTGCACGGGCTTCGTGAGAACTATTTTCAGTATTCCTAGCTGAACAAAGTATATCAAAGGCGTCAACACTGAAAAGTGCAGACCACTAGATCTGATATTCATTTAACCATTTCCCAGCTAGTCTGATTTGTTCGTTAAATGAAATTCAATCTTACCACTCCATCTAGTAGCCTATCCCATGGGGCAAATTATCGAATGAAAACAAATTTCGCAACACCAATTGATTTTTTTTGTTTTCATTCGATCATCAAATGAGAATTTTTTTTATCAAATGAAAAATCTTCAAACATCGAATGAGAATTTCTTTTTTGGCAACATCAAATGAGATATTTTTTATCAAACGAAACATTTTCAAACATCGAATAAGAAAACAAAATCAAATAAAAAATTAATATTTCAACATTTGTCACGCCATAGTGCACAGAGAAAAGACGCGGGTATTGTTTCCTTCAACTGGGAATTGTTTCAGGACATTATTGTTTCAGGACCAACGACCGGGAAAATGACATCATCGAGTACATCAAGAGTAAGGCGTTGAATAGGGATTATATGAACACCATTTCAGTTTCGAAAACAACTGCAGCAACCACTTACTGACGGTAATATCAGTACAAGGGTTAATTGGGCGCTTCTATATGACTTTCATTTTGCATCAAGCAGCCATCTACATAAATCGTTCTGAATTCTTATTAACTAAACACGGAATGCTTTACTCAATTTAACCATTATTTCAAGTGCTTATACGACAGTTCATTTTGGTATATTATTTAAATTGCTATATCGATACAGCACCGCTTATAAACCGTAAAGGACATCGTGATACGTTCCCAGACCGTTGTATGCAATGGTCCTTGCCATTTGACAAGCTCTCAATTCTGCAAAAGATGTCACAAACGATAGACGGTTAAACCTTGATAATTCGAACGCTCAAATAAGGTATCATTAATGTTTTTAAGACATACAATTAATGTTTTAAGACATACATCTAGCAGCTTAATACAGGTGAAAGTCATGCAGAAAACCCCTCTGGAAATTTTCCGCATGACATCCACCCTATATTAAGCAGTTTCCTGCCTAAACATTTTCATGCTATCGTTACTCTAATTTCGAAATCCAGGTTGCACATGTAATACTGGATTAAATTTGGTTATCGGTTCGTGTACATGTAACTGTAAACTATTGCCACTGTGGGTGAAAATGGCATGCGGAAATTGTTAAAACTAAGAAACTTATTGTCCTTCTGGCTAAATAGACATAATTACGTGTTACTATGATTTTATATCTGTATCATTGCTTCTACCTAATTTCACAGCCTGGAGTTCTTGTAAATTTATAATATGTTTATTGTATACCTCATTCCACATAAGTTAGTGTGTGCTGGGAGTAACTGAATAAAGGAAAAAGAAAAATGCTCATACGCTATTTCGTTTAGTGTTGCATATGCATTGTTTTCCGCTATCAAAGGCATTAAAATGAGTATATATGGAATCAAGGTTAATTATATGCAAACTAAACAAGTGTTACCTGCAACTAATGCCATCTGCTACAATTTGTTAGTTTACCATTTTTCTTCTTTTGCTCATCATGATTACAGTAAAGTTGGCAAACACTTTGGACTATCTGTCTGTGACTATTTGGTGTCACCAAGGTAGTGTAGTGTTTCCTAATCCTGCTGTACAACATGTGATCTATTATTGAAAAAGTAGTAATATCAAGCAGGCAAAGCCACATACAAGACGCAACCACCACCAAAACATCGATAGATAGCATGTATCGATACTACACCAGTAACAAAACTGTCTGTAATTTCTAGGACTAGGGATTTCTCTTTCAGTACATATACGAGTACGTTGTCAATGCAACATTAACAACAACATGATAAGTAATATGAAGCTGTTCCATTTTTATGGTCAAATAAATATTGCATTTGCCAAAAATGCTTTTTTACGAAATCGTAGGTGGTTTAGTGTTGTTTGTTTTAGATTGAGTTTGTTCAAATCAAATGCTTCGGATGATCATCCTTAAGGTTAACGAAACACATGCATACATCCGAAATTTAGTTTATGAATGCAAATTACATTTCTCTACGTTCCTTGTGTTGATTAAAGTAATTCAATATTTAGGTGAAACTTGCAAATTTACACGTTTTGAATTGTTCAATCTACAGAGTTGCATGGGCTTAATGAATGTATAATTCCTGCAAATATCGATAGTTGCATGTATTGACAAACAAATGTTATGAGAACGAAGTGACAGTCTGTCAAATGTATTTGCGACCAGCGGATATGTTTAACGAATGTCTGTTGTTGTTAATTAATTCATTCGATACGTTAAAGCATTTCTCAAATTTCGTGAAATGTGTCCAATTTATATGTTTTATAATGACTTAATCGTGGTTTAAATTGAATGTGCGATCATTTAAGATAGATTTAACAACACTCCTTGGAAAAAAGGCACCATCAAGCATATGGCATGGACGTTTCTACCTTCCAGTTTCTATATTTCCTGTTACATGTGTGCTGAGTTGTTTGAAACGAGATTGTTATATTTGAAATGCTTCATGAATAAAACCGAATATTTGTAATATATTTGCGAAATATGTATGTCCCAAATGATAACTAGCATATTTCTTGACATTTGATCCCGCGGCGTGACATTTAAGTATTGCAGCTGAATAAGGTGAGCACGGATGTCAAGTAGAAAGTTTGTATAACTAATAGTTTAAAGGTTATGACAATGTCAACAACTCGTTATTGGACGCTGATCTTTCACTAACTGACCTCTAATTATTCACTTATCATGGCAAGCCTCCGTATCATAGATGAGAACTCTTGATGCAACAAGAGTGCCAGTGGACACAATATACGCCCGTCGAGGTTTTGTTCAACATACACTGGGGTTAACGTATTTGCGACCAAGTTTCAAGGTTGTAAATAGGCATACTTTAACAAAAAAACCATAACCGAAAATTCTAAATTAAAAAGTGCCATAATTGTGTCTAAATGCTTGAGATGAAGATGAAGCTTGTGATGGTGAACAAATGTTTCAAGTTTAAAAGCTTTATCTGAAAGGATTATGTAAATAAGTGGACTTTAACCAAAAATTCCAAGCTAAAATGCGTCATAATTATGTCAAAATGTTAGACAGCGTTATGTACTCTTGCCTACAGGTAAAGCTTATGATGGTGAGCAAGTGTTCCAAGTTTAAAAGCTTAATCTAAAAGGGTTATGTAAATAAGTGGACTTTAACCAAAACTTTAACCAAAATTTTTAAGTTAAAAAGGGGCATAATTCTGTCAAAATGCTTGAAAGAGTTATGTACTCTTGTCTACAGGTTAAGATTGTGATGGTGAACAAGTGTTCCAAGTTTAAAAGCTTTATCTCAAAGGGTTATGTAAGTAAATGGACTTTAACAAAGCCTTAACCAAAAATACTCAGTTAAAAAGGGGCATAATTCGGTCAAAATGCTTGACAGAGTTATTTTCTCTTGCCTACAGGTGAAGGTTGTGACGGTGAACAAGTGTTCTAAGTTTAAAAGCTTTATCTCAAAGGGTTATGTAAATAAATGGACTTTAACAAAGCCTTAACCAAAAATTCTAAGTTAAAAAGGGGCATAATTCAGTCAAAATGCTTGACAGAGTTATTTACTCTTGCCTACAGGTGAAGGTTGTTTTGGTGAACAAGTGTTCCAAGTTTCAAAGCTTTATCACAAAGTGTTATGTAAATAAGTGGACTTGTTCCACATAAATTGAGGTTAACATTTTTGCTTAACGCAAATGCTAAACGCAAATTCTAAGTCCAATTAAGCGACCTTGACCTTGGGTAAATGAGCCCGGACTTGGCAGGCTACTGTAGCATGTCTAGATAAACATTTTGGTTAAATTTGGGAAGGATCCACCAAGCGGAACTTGAGTTAGAGATGTTACAGACAGACAGACCGGTTAACATTTTTGCTAAAGTCCAATTGTGTGACCTTGACCTTGGATAAACAAACCGGGACTTGGTAGGCTACTGTAGCATGTCTAGATAAACATTGTGGCTAAATTTGAGAAGGATCCACCAAGCGGAACTTGAGTTAGAGATGTTACAGACGGACAGACGGACAGACAACCAGACAACCAGACAACCAGACGGACAGACAGCGCCATTCCATAATACGTCCCGTTTTTTCAAACGGGCGTATAAAAAGTGATCAGCTACTTATCTATTTGCTCTAAATATCGCCAGATGGCGCGATATTTGCAATGTCATAATTTATATCGATTTCTTCGAATAGTTATGGGCATTAAAACAACGATGGGTTGACACGATTGCAGGAGTAATAATAGTATTATTATTTGTATTATTATTAGTAGTAGTAGTATTAGTAGTATCACAGTGGTAGTAGCAGCGGTAGCTATAGTAGTAGTGGTAGTAGTAGTAGTAGTAGTAGTAGTAATAGTAGTAGTAGTAAGTAGTAGTAGTAATTATAGTAGTAGAATTAAAGTAGTAGTCTTAGTAATAGTAGAAACAGCAGTAGTAAAAATTCTAGAAGTAGAAGAAGTAGTAGTAATAGTAGTAGTAGTATTTTGATTCTGTATGAGTAGCAGCTATGATCCTGTAAGACGAATTACTCTTTATCTTATCTGGGTGCAAATTGTTCGTATAAGTAATCACATATACAGCGTAGACGGCTAAAGGGTTAACGTGTTATCAAACCAGAAAATCGAGTTCTCCACGTCCAAAAGAACGCCTCTCTAGTTTCGGAGCCCGTAACATATGTACAGGAAACAAACGGCAACTAGGTTGGTATAATAATGACGTCATTAGATAACCGAAAAAGGACCCAAATAATTTACAGGTGAGTCTTTGTGTTGGCGGTTGATATATAGCTGTTGAGCTTTAGGTAAAATGTTAATAAATCGACCTTTGACGATGCTCCTTCATATAAACGTGTTTTCACGCATTTTCAAACAGAGTAGACTCAGATCAGACGGTTCCTATAGGAGCTGTCTGAACAGGGTCTGCTCTTTTTAATAATGGAAATTGAAAGATGTGTTTCTTTAATTTCTAAAATGGCTACAATGTTCCACCTTCCATATTTCATTATAACTACGTTGTCCATTAATATTCAGGTATTGAAAATTGAAATGAATATAGAACAGGGGAAGGGTTAAAACTTATCCAAATGTATTACAAATGGTGTACATTTCCCTTTATATAGACATTTAATTGTTTTACATTTAGCTGTTTATTGGTCCGTGGTCTAATTTACACCACCGGTACTGTAAAACTCAATCTATAAAGACGATTTGTAAATGGTTTGAAATTAAACTGTCCACGAAGGTAGTTTGAAAACTTATTTATACGTTTAGATCTAACAGTTATATATACGTTTAGATCTAACAGTTATTTATACGTTTAGATCTAACAGTTATATATACGTTTAGATCTAACAGTTATATATACGTTTAGATCTAACAGTTATATATACGTTTAGATCTAACAGTTATATATACGTTTAGATCTAACAGTTATATATACGTTTAGATCTAACAGTTATTTATACGTTTAGATCTAACAGTTATTTATACGTTTAGATCTAACAGTTATATATACGTTTAGATCTAACAGTTATTTATACGTTTAGATCTAACAGTTATATATACGTTTAGATCTAACAGTTATATATACGTTTAGATCTAACAGTTATATATACGTTTAGATCTAACAGTTATATATACGTTTAGATCTAACAGTTATATATACGTTTAGATCTAACAGTTATATATACGTTTAGATATAACAGTTATTTATACGTTTAGATCTAACAGTTATATATACGTTTAGATCTAACAGTTATTTATACGTTTAGATCTAACAGTTATTTATACGTTTAGATCTAACAGTTATATATACGTTTAGATCTAACAGTTATTTATACGTTTAGATCTAACAGTTATATATACGTTTAGATCTAACAGTTATATATACGTTTAGATCTAACAGTTATATATACGTTTAGATCTAACAGTTATATATACGTTTAGATCTAACAGTTATATATACGTTTAGATCTAACAGTTATATATACGTTTAGATCTAACAGTTATTTATACGTTTAGATCTAACAGTTATATATACGTTTAGATCTAACAGTTATATATACGTTTAGATCTAACAGTTATTTATACGTTTAGATCTAACAGTTATTTATACGTTTAGATCTAACAGTTATTTATACGTTTAGATCTAACAGTTATTTATACGTTTAGATCTAACAGTTATTTATACGTTTAGATCTAACAGTTATTTATACATTTAGATCTAACAGTTATTTATACGTTTAGATCTAACAGTTATATATACGTTTAGATCTAACAGTTATTTATACGTTTAGATCTAACAGTTATATATACGTTTAGATCTAACAGTTATATATACGTTTAGATCTAACAGTTATTTATACGTTTAGATCTAACAGTTATTTATACGTTTATATCTAACAGTTATTTATACGTTTAGATCTAACAGTTATATATACGTTTAGATCTAACAGTTATTTATACGTTTAGATCTAACAGTTATATATACGTTTAGATCTAACAGTTATATTCGACACTACTGATGCCTTATTCAAAAATAGAATAAACACGAATATCCTACATTTGTACGCATCCACAAACGTCTTAACGTCTTAAATGTAAAACTAAATATGTAAAGAATGCATCTGGACTTCGATATCTCGAAGTAAAAGTTCGGTCCTTCCAAAATTTGAAATACATAATTTTTCTAAAATGTATCGCAGCGCATATCTAGAAATACATGTGACAGCTTAATACAAGTCCAAAATAATGCTGAAAACCCTGCACTAATCTGTGAACTTGAAATATTGGCCAGATTAGAAATCGGACTTCTGTCGCAATTCGAGATATTGAAGTTAATACAGAGTTGGGCGAAAAAGTATCACTACTCATATCTAGAGACACAAGTAAGCACTTAATGCAGACCGACCTGCATCAAGCTGTGAACTTAAGAAATTGTCTAGATTAAAAATCGGATGACTCAAACATCTGTTAGCTCCAGGAATCTGTACGATTGAGGTTCGAGAAATTGATGTACAACTATACATGCACATGATTTGAAATTAAACATAGGCGTGGTCACAATATAGTCGATAGATTACCAATCAAACACACTTAAGTCCTGTGTAATATTGCTTAACATTCATTTATGGAAGGTCTCTTGCAATATACATGTAAAGGACATTCAAGTGAAAACAAGAAAATCATTGATGCAAAGCATCAAAAGGCGCGTATTACTGAATAATAATCAAACCTATTTTATATAATATTTAAGTAATGTCAACAAAATGTCTAAATGTTTTAGACTACTCATATGGCCTTAGTAACACAACAAAATTCTTCAGTTTCATCACAAAGGGCCCTTGAAACGGCAGCCATTTCAGTCGGGTGATCCTAGTTATACAATGACCCTTTCTGTCTCACACTGGACCCCTTATCCCTTTTCAGGCTAAATATTCATGTAAGAAATAATGACATCATGAATATTTATTAGCCCACTTTTTATTATGGCATAAGCACAAATATTCAATTTCTAATCTGAACAATTTCTTAAGTTCACAAAAAAAGTAATGCTAACAACTCCTGTATGTGTTTTAGACATGATAGTATTCATTTCATACTGTATATTATCCAATTCGAGATATCAAAGTTCAACTGTATGTCTAAATGAAACGCCAAACAGTATCATATGTAACTGTAGCCTATCTTGATATTTTGAACCTAGAGTTACTGGCCATCTCATCAAAATCCAAAGTGCCTAACGTACAGTAACAGTGAATTTTCATGTAAGTGTCATTATGACAATTAATTAGTGGCATTTTCATAAAGAAATTTGAACACTGGAAGTTTACCATGGCAGACACTTTTGCATCAGATCTATATTAGTTCATAAGTAAACAGAGAACATTCAGCAGGCGCCATCTATTTTGAGTCTACTCTAGGTTTACCCTGTTTGCAAAGGTGTATCTATGAAGTAAAATGTTGTGCATGGGTCTTAAATCATGCTCTAGCATAAAATACATATGTGTAAATAGTAATTAAAAACACTAATTATTACATATTATTAATAACCCGCAGTTCTTCATTCAATGACATTACTTAAGACCTCCTTTCGAGGGATTTACTGTGGCGAAAGGAGTAAAAGCCTGGTCACAATCCGCCGTGCGTGTTTTTAGCACGTACGTTTTTTGGGGAGGCCAGGGCTGCTACGTTTTTCTGAAAACGTGGAGAAGAAGTAGCAAATGCAGGGAGGAACGCACGTCACACGCACGGTTGCGCAAGGTGTACGTACGTGGCACACACGACAGCCTCGCCCTGGTCGGTTGCGTGCATCGTACGTTGCACGCGCGGTAAGTGAGTTGAAAGTGCTTACAACGTGCTCACAACGTACGTTCTCCGTGCGATTGTCGCATTATCGTACGTAGGTCGTACGGTCCACGTGCTGCTCACGTACGGTACACGTGCGTTTTGTCAGTTCATTTGACAGTAGAACTGGGGAAGTGCCGAGTGAGCACGGACCACGTACTTATCACGTGCGCAACACGCACGTGCTAAGTGCGCCGTCTGTAGAGCAAGCGACTGTGGGAAAAAAGATTAAAACACTCACGGAGTCAGTGCGTTGTGCGCACGTTGGCTGTAGAAGGCACGCGCGTCGCACGTACGTTGGTGAATCCGTAGCCCGAACGCAGCTCGAACGCAGCGAAAGTTTTGCATGCACTAAAAATGCTACGGCGTACTCACCACGTACGGATCCTTAACATTTCCCCACGTTTTTGCACGTAGACAACACGCACTTGCACGTACGGCGGGTTGTGACCACCGCTTAAGTAATCCGTTTTCCCTGTAAATGTCATCAATATATTAATGATGTGTTCATATATTCAGGCTTTTATCAGTATATTAATGCCAAATATATTTAAAATATATCTACATATCAATTATAATAACTAGTAAATAGCCGTTATTAATTTTTAATTCTCCTTTCGCCTCTTTTCGCCTCCTTTCGCCTCCTTTCGTGTTTTAGGCATACTCGTTTTCGCAGCATCTTAGACATTTCCTCGGTGATTATCGTTGATGATCTTTTGTATTAGCCCCGACCATAGGGGAAATAATTTTCTAATATTTTCATTTCCAAAATACATACAATTATACAGTGGAAACAAATCTGTCGACCTGTTTCCAACTATATGGAATTGTATTATTACAACCATACTGTTTTTACACTCATAAACCACAAATTACAAGTCCACCATATTCTCACAAGTCTTGATAAACCAGCCCCCCTACCAGTGAAATTCCACGCAAGGCGTTCCATATAGACGCGGGAGCTATTGCTCTCGCGCCAATAACTATCTAGTTATTTTGTTTTAAACAATAATGGCATTAATGTTGTGAGCCGTTTTCTGATTCCGTATATTATATCCAAATGTCCAGATAAAATGTGCAAATTGAAACACATTTTCAAGATGAACTTCTTTATTTCTCCACCAAACACGTTGTTCTGACCATTCGTTAGAAAAGTGTCTACTACAGGGGTACCACTTTGGAGTTTTTACCGGGTGTGACGTCAACGCGTCTCCACGCCATTAGCGCCACGCGTGCTAGTCACAGGGGTCATGAGGTCTTGAACCATCGGGATCACGCTGTCCTGAGTAATCAGTGCCATCTGTGAATGAGTCGTATAACTTATAGCCCTTCCCTATGATCAGAAAAAACACATTCCAATACTCCCAAGGGGACAGGGAATTCCCCTAGGCTACGCCAGTTTCGACTCATCGGTGTCATGAGATCGTTAACTATCGGGATCACGCGGTCCTGAGTCATCAGCGCCACGGAGGTTTGAGTCATATAACTCCTAGCCCTTCCCCTAGGATCAGGAAAAACACATTCCGATACGCTTGGGGGGACAGGGTAACCCTCTACACCAGTCTCTAGTTACCGTGGTGTACCGTCACAACGACCCTTCAGTCCTCAGTGTGAGTCAAGTGCCACGAAGGACTCACAAAGTAAGCCCTTCCTCTAGGATTAGTAAAGCGCTTCGGGTGCATCCCACGTGACAGGGAATCGGTCATGGGTCAAGGGTCATAGATAAGAGTGTTGTCATGAGGAGAAAACAGTCTATGTATAATATAAATCCAATTGGAAGTATATAAATTGAAGGAAGGGGTGAGTTTGACTTGGAGAAATGAAGAAGTCCATCTTGTAGTGTCTGTATTGCATTTAGAATTTCTAAATCACATGTATCAGTTTCAATCATCGAACATTGTATACACGTACATGTAAATCTCCATTTACCGCGTGTAGTTAAAGTATTAAATGTATATTAGTGCCGGGCGTCCGAACACATGGAAAATAGTTATCCAGTCTGGAAATCCAAACTAAAAATAGTTTGTAGATGTATTTAAATATTGGTGTCGGATTTCCGAACACACAACAAATGGTGACGCATGCAACCCAATAAAACAAAACTACATTTTCCCCGGCCGATGTTATTGCCATTCGTAAGCAAAACTAAAATTCAAACTCCTCAAACCGAAATCTAAACTAGAACTGTTAAAATAGAAAACTGGATAGGCCATGGCTCTTAATGAACCACGTGACCTCTCTGGCAGGGTAAAGCGTAAAGAGTCTGACACTAATAAGCTTACTCCGATTAGTATCGCGTCCTTACGTAATAACTCGCTCAGCCAGTAAGAATGTCATCTGGCAGATTCGACATTATCACGCTAGAGAAATGATCTGGAGAACTACTGTGAATAAACAAAATACTAGCATTTAATCCCTCGAATTGTTTTTTAAAAACGATCTCATATATACAAATATGTAAAGAACGTACCTCTCTGGCTTTATTCCAGATCTGTGTTTAACCCGTTACTCAATAAGTACGCCTTTCTACGCCTTTGCAAACATAGTAGACCTCGAACAGACGGATCCTGTATGGCCGTCTGATCAGGGTCTGCTCTGTTTGCTTATAATGTAATATAAATATGAGGCTAAAGCTTTTGCCATGACCAAAACTTCCTGTGTCCTTAAGCTATTATAACAATTATTTTTAATCAATATTCATAATGTCATTATTTATTTTATGAATATTCATGGAGTGAAGGGTTAAGTACATCCAGTAGCCGTTCCGATGTAAGAAGTATCCCAAATTAACTATACACCAACTAATGACCGCATTCTGACTACCCTTACAAACAATTTTTAAACATGTACAGCAGTTCGTCAATCGCCTGTGCAAATATCTGTATGACTATAGCCCCGGGGTGAAAATGTGCGCTATCCTCGAAGTACGACCCAGCTCAAGTAAAATGTTTAGGACAAAATAATATGTCTCATGCTTTTATTTTTGTTAAATTGCACAGATCAATTTAGCCTCCAAGTACGACCCAGCTCAGGTAAAATGTTTAGGACAAAATAATATGTCTCCAGCTCTTATTTTTCAAAATTGTACAACTCAATTTAGTCTCCAGTTGTTCATACATTCTTCGCAGATCATTAAGCTTTTCAGAGTGTAGGCCATATTATTATAAACGATTACTGTACAAAGTAGGTTCCCACACTTCCAGTGTTTGAATGACTATTTAACCTGGTGCGGACGAATCTATGATTTCTTTTGTAAACAGTTTGGATTTCAATGTTACTTCTAACTATCTACTCATCAGGATCGAAACTGTTTCCAACATTTCCTAATTCTAAAATAAAATAATAAATACTCGATAATCACGAAGTTATTATTGAACTTTTTATATGATAATAAATATATCGATCTGTTCCTCCATATTCGGTTGCAATAAGGGATAGCGATAAATCTCGCCGACGATTTTTTATGCGATCTGTAGTTGAAACAAATTATGAACTTGTTAACAAGTATTCTCGAGTCAGTTGAGAAAAACGATGACTTTGAGCTTTAACCCTTTACCCAATAGGTTATTTTTAGACCCAACCTCTTTGAATGAATCTACCCAAAAGGAGCATTTACTAGAGAAACGTAAACTTTTACAATTTTGTAATTTGAAACTCCTATAGGAGCAACTGCTCTATTTATCACAATGGTTTCAAAAGGTGGTTATTACAGAGGCGTAGAAAGGCGTATTTATGGAGGAAAGCGTTAAGGCAATACGCGCCCAATAGTTTAGTAACATGTTAAAAGACACATGGCAATTTTACCCTTATACCGCTTCCCAAACTGTTGTCTACTACAACGTTCACCCGCTTCAATTTCGTTCGTTTAACTTTGATTGGAAACTGTTGGGTGGACAAACAGCTTCGACCCTGATTAGGCACATAGTTGCTCGGCCTTTTTCCACAATCCGTATTGTTTAAATTTATGACCCCGATTGGTACGATAATGGTTGGACGGTGACTGCCTGTCTCACAAAACGGGACAGTCGCTATTCAAACACTCGATATGCCCCCCCCCCCCACCCCTCCCCCTTGATAAATCCCTACCGTGTAAATAAACTCAAACATTGCGCCAATAGACCAGTCTAATTCTCGCAATTGTTATTGTTGATTCCGCTTCAATTATCAATCAAACTGGAACGATAGATATACAGCTAAACACCTCTAATACGACCACTTAATGAACAAACATGGCTGTCTTCATAAGCAGATGGTTGCTTAATGCAGGACGAAAGTTATGCAGAAAGCTAACATAGGAGCTTTCTGCATAACTTTCGTCCTGCATTAAGCTACCATATGCCTTTCTACAAAGGAGATCAACTATGTTGACCCTGATCAAAAAAATATGTTAAAAACGTTCAACACTGTTTGCGCTATTATTGTTTTGCTATATGTATTCATACAATTTCTACAGGTCTAAACTTCATTCCAGAATATAATCATCAAATGACTTGTTAGAGGTTCTGCTCCTTTTGCTTACGGGGGCATATTCTTTAAAGTCCGACTCTTCAACTTCACTGAAATTTAATTCAGTGACTGCTTCCATAGAACAAGCAGTTTCAGCATCTTTAACCCTTTACGTCATGAATATTCATGTATGGAATAATGAATATTAATTAAGATGTTTTTGTTATTGCACATGGAAACAGGAATTGTTGGCCATTGCAGAAACTGTAGAATAATATGTCTATTATATCATAAGTAAATTGAGCAGACCCTGAACACACTGATCCTACAGGGTTTAGGTTTATTATGTTTGCATAGAGGTTAGAAAGGTGTACATGTATCTATGGAGTAAAGGGTTAATCCTTTTCCTGTTCTATATTTGTACATATATAATGTAATGTGGAAGGTAGGACAGTGTGGCCATTTTAGAAACTAAAGAAACAGATCAATCAAATTCCAGTAACAAACAGAGCAGACCCTGATTAGACGGCTACTATAGGAGCGGTCTGATCTTGGTCTACTCTATTTGCAAATGCGTGAAAAAAAAACGTTTTTATGAAGGACATGACGTGTTGAGAAGGTTCGTCTGTGCATCCGATTAGCTTTCAGATTCCGTGTGCGCATCCTAATCGATGTAAGGTATTTATTCTGACCTTGTAGACCATCAAATCAATCATATTATTTCCTTACTGAGCAATTTTTATGCGCCTTTGCACATTTGGTAGACTTATGAAGGAGCCGTCGATTCAGGATCTGGTTGTTCGTTTTTCATATAATACACATCTGATTATGACGTTTCTGTCAAAATGAAAATATTCCATTGTTCGTAGTTTCATTATAACCAATTTCATATTTATGTAAAAAGTAACGCCATAAAAATTAATTTGATTAATACTTACACATTGCATATGAGCATATGACTGATTGGGTCATGACGACAACTGTAGAGTCATATTGTATCGTTTCGTAAGCAAAAAGAGCAAACCATGATCAGATGGTTATCTGCTCTCGGTCTTCTCTGCTTGTTAATACATAGAAATGGGTATTTATGGAGTAAAAGGTTAACCGTTTCCCTCATATTAACGACATTTAACGCCCCTCTGTAATCAAAGTACTGAAAGTACTAATAGGTGGCGAACAAGGTATTTACCTATGTGTGGGATATACATAGTGCATTTGGGTGTTTTTCTGCATCCAACGAGAGTTACTATCAATACTGTATTTTTAAACGGAATTAGGAATGAAAACAGTCTGGTATGGTTATAAGATCATTTAATGGATCATATAACAGTTGCAAATGTTAATGACAATGCTTCCCTGAGTGCATATAATTTATAACGGAATTCTGAGTACAAATGAAAGACTGGGTTGGCCGAGATTTTCTTCTATATCAAGGGTTTGGTGCATATCTATTTCAATTATTATCCGGTCAAATAATTTTTGTCTGCTATATTAAATTTTGTCATCTGCCATTGCATCTACTATTGCATCTGCTTATTTTTTCTATGAATTCTATACGAAAATGTAATCTGAATGTCACACAGCTCGGATTCTGATGAGACGCCAAGTTACTCTGCGTCTCATCAAAATCTTGATGAACACAGTTGGATTTAACAAGAAAACCAGCATGCCAGAAGGTCGATTAGGACATATGCACCTAGTGTAGACCCAGACCAGCAACTGGTCTTAGTGTGTGCTTTGTGTTATTATAAATGGACCTTCTTTGCATATCACTGGTCGTACAATGGTATTTTAAAACATATAAATAATCACTCAAACTTAGATCGGTGTTATGAAATGTTCAGCATCGTGCCAAAAAGTTGTTTTGACATGTGCACTAAGTGTAAGCCTAGACCGTGTGCATCATTGACCGTACTATGGTATATTACAAACGCATACATGTTAGATCGAACTGAGGAACACTATTTGGTTTAAAAATGGCTAGCATGTCAAAAGGTGAATTAGGACATATGCACAATGTGTAGACCAAGACCAGAGACTGGTCTTGGTGTACGCCTTGTGTGATGACAAAATGTACCTGTTATACATATCATTAGCCTTACCATGGTATGTATACTACAAACATGTACATAATCAATCTAACTAACAAGATGGCCATGGTGGCCCTTAATCGCTCACCTGGTTATAACAGATTTATGTATACAATGAATTCATGTAACCTGGGGCAGGGCCATTTTTTGCCAAGGTGTCATAATTTGAACAATCTTGGAAGAGAACCATTAACTTTTTATTAAGGGATGCTACATACCAAATATCAAGGTCTAGGCCTTACAGTTTCATAGAAGAAGCTTTTTAAAGATTTTCCTATGAAAAACCGATAAGCCCCGGGCGGGTCATTTTGGGTCCAGGGGTCATAACTCGAATAATCTTTGTAGTGGACTATTAGATCATACTACATACCAAATATCATTGGTCTAGGCCTTACAGTTTTAAGACAAGATTTTCAAAGACTTTCCTATGAAAAACTAATATGCCCATGGGCTGGGCCATTTTTGACCCCGGGGTCATAATTTGAACAATCTTGGTTGCAAACCATTAGATGATGCTACATACCAAATATCAAGGGTCTAGACCTTACAATTTTATAGGAGAAGATTTTTAAACATTTTCCTATCAAACACTGATAAGCCCCAGGGCGGGCGATGTTTGGTCCGGGGGTCATAATTTGAACAATCTTGGTAGAGGACTATTAGAATGATGATGCTACATACCAAATATCAAAGGTCTATGCCTTACAATTTTAGAGAAGAAGATTTTTAAAGAATTTCCTATGAAATACTGATAAGCCCCGGGGCGGGCCATTTTTGGCCCGGGTTCATAAATTGAAAATCTTTGTAGAGGATCATGAGATAATGCTACATACCAAATATCAAAGCTCTAGGCTTTGTGGTTTCAGAGAAGAAGATATTTAAGTAAGTTGTTGACGCCCGCAAGTACGCACATACGCACGACGACGGACACATGATCATCCCAATAGCTCACCTTGGCACTTTCTGCAAGGTGAGCTAAAACACTATTGGTTTTAGGAAATGGCCAGAATACCAAAAGCCTGTTGTAGACATATGCGCCAAGTGTAGACCTAAACCAGCAATTGGTCTTGGTGTGCACACTGTGCAATAACAAAATGGACCTTTTTGCATATTATATACAATAGTATATTACAAACATATACATAATCTCTCTAACTGTAGAACGCAACTGGTTTTAAGAAATGGCCAGCATAATGCTAAAAGTAGATATGGACATATGCACAAAGTGTAAACCTAGACCAGTGACTGTAGTTTGTGTAGGCCTTGTGTGATGTCATTGTTTTGTATCAATGGCTATACAACGGTATATGAATAACCTATAATTAATTGGTCTAATAATATATCTAATATTGACACTTTTTTATGTATATGTAAATGTCACTTTTTTTAACCGTTTGAGTATATAGTCTATAGAGCATTATTTCCATGGGAGCATATTCTTTTCCTTTTTTCCCAGTAAGAAATTGCCAGCACTATGCCAGGCCATTTGTAGACACATGCACAAAGTATAGATCCAGACTAGTGACTGGTCTTGGTATAGGATTTATATGATTACCAAACTGACCTTTTTGTAATTGTAAAACTATAAGAATTAATCTGAATAACATTCATGATGGCTGACATAATTTTGTACAAGAATATTTATGGAGTTAACCCTTTCTTTCATAATCTTTATATAAAAATAACATGTAAATGCCTTTTCACACATTTGCTTCCAAAGTAGACCAATTGTTATGTAAACATGTTTATAAATTGAATTTGATGTTTACTTAGTATACATAAATGTCTTAAAATGCATATTGTGTCCATGGATCTGTTGGTAAACAAGCAGTCACATGATCGTATTTTGTTATGATCGTACAGACATTTCCAGAAAGTCATTTAGTAATTTGATTGTAAATAAGTAGAAATGTGATCTTCAAGAAATTTTATGATTGTTCAATACCCTTCTAGAATGATAAAAGAGTTTATATATATGGAACTCAAACTTCACAGTTTTTATCTTGGAACTTTTGGCAAACATCAGTGTACTAGAAGATTACTTGTGAATAGTTTGGATACTGATAGATTCACTGGATTATTAAAAGTGTGGGAAATTTAAATTAAAAGTGCTAGTGTTTTTTATTATTCAAAAGGACTGGGATTGGATTATTATTATTTGGACTTTAGAAAACAGGTATTTAAGTATTTCTTCAACTTGCCATTTCAATTTAATAAAGCATGTAAAGTTTGTTGCTGGCTTTGTCTTTCTATTGCGCCTGGCTCGTAACACAAGATCCCATCTGATCAGGGTCAGGATCCTTTATTCCTTTATGATATGATGCCAGAAAGGTCATCATGAATATTAATTACATTTGTTTTTGTAACTGCAAAGTTCGTCACGATAGAAACTGAATAGTCTTAGTTTTATTATTTCATAAGCAAACAGAACAGGCCCTGATCAGATGGTTCCTACAGGATCCTTCTGATCTGGATCTATTCAGTTTGTACAGAAATATAATTTATGGACTTGTCGGTTAATCGGAAATATTACACTGTGTTTACTGACATAGACTTAAACTTTGTTTACTGACATAATGTTTATACTACTGCCTCATGCCTAAAAACATGCCAAAATGGTGCAGAATTAAGACCAATCCATCACTTTTTTGTAAAAGGAGTCCAAATCTGACAACTTTTAAGCTTTATATACCAGGTACTGACTGCTCAAAGTTTTCAATGCTGATGCCATTAGTGCTTTAGATGATTTCAACAATATTTTATTCAATAAAGAAACGGATTGGACAACAGCATAGCCTATGTAAGTCCTCTCCAGTGGTACAAGGTAATTACATGTCATACATGCTAGAAATATATAAGTATATACAGCGATTAACATGTAAGTAATTACATTGTTCATATATACATATGCAATGGTGTTATTAAATAACAATTAGTCAGTATTACCTGGGTCCGATTGCACAATCACTAATTAGATCAATCCCTTTCCCCAACGTTATTTGGAACAAATTTCAATTATGAACCGAACATTCTAATTAACTTAGCACAGCGGCTGTTTAGGATTGTATATACATATACGCAGTATATACGCCTATATACGATTGAGATGCAATCTATAATACATAGCTTTCCTACTTAAAGTTAAAGATTAGTGACTTTGAAACCGGGTCCGGTAATACAGATTAATTACCTTAAGGTTCATGTAAAGAGTTTTTGGCCTGTTTTTTGTTTCAATGAGAGTAAAGTTATTTCTGAACCAATATTAAAACTGTATATACCAAAATGTTTGTCTAGATACAAGGTAACTTTTGGTGCAAGTCTAGACAGACCAAAACAACAAATGAGTTTGTTTGTGAGTAAAATGATATGATGACTTAGAAAATTCGGCAACATTAAAAAAATTAAAAGTCCAAAAAAATATTCTCATAATAGTAAAATATATGCTTAATATGAGGAAACTGAGTGGGAACTGAACACTGTAAAAATATATTTAACCAATAGGTAAAACAGCTCACTAAATATTTTCATTTTCATAGATCAATCACAATGACATGTGGGTACTACTTTTTTAAAAGAAAACGTATGGTGGGGGAAAAGTGCCAATATTCTCCAAAGTGAATTTTGTTAAAGACTCATGACCTTTTCGTGAATGATTAAGGTATTTTCAAACACTGTGTAGATATATATCGTCAAACATGAACAAATACTATCCAAAGGGTATAATTTGGACTGTGTTAAGCCTTTACCCTTACAATGATCAAAGTATAAAAATTACCTCAAAGATCCACAAATTTCACAGACTTTTCCTTGAAATCTTCCACAATATGATCTATTTCATATATCTCATTGTCCTTATCATATATTACTTCATATAGGGCATCGTCTGCACCATCAGTTCCAGACACAAGTGAAAGGACTGTCCCAATAAACCATTCTGTTGTATCATCTGCAATTTTCCATTTGTGGTCAATCCTGCGCCCAACAAATTTGGTCCTTTCTGAGGCTGAACGTCTGAAATAATTTAATATTTTTTTTTATCTATAATATACATAATTTAAGGAAATTAATAACAACATGATAGAAAGTTTCGATTTGAAGAACAGTTAAGTTTCCCCAAAATATTTGTTTATGTGTAAGTCTTGGGAAGAGGATGTTTCAAGCTGATAAATTATTATCATCCAAACCAAAAACAGATACAGACAGAGACAGAGGTATCACCTTTTCATGCAAAAAGTTAGCCTAACCCTTTACTCAATAGATACTCATTTTAACACAATCTTTTTTTCTCCAATCCAAGAAATATTTCCAATTAGTACTGTCATGAATATGCCCCAGAAGAAATGTGCTAGCAGATGGTAGCTTAAAGCAGGCTGGGAGTAAACCAGAATGATCCCAAAGGAGCAGTCTACTTGACTTTCAGCCCGCTTTTAGCTATTATGATCTGTATTCAATATTGAAACAAGCTATGAATGAAAGGGATAAATTAACAAGGTTGTTTGAATTTGGTGTCTCACGGCCTGCACCCAAGGCCAACTTAGGTAACTGAGCAAGCTGACAAAGGTATAAACATATGCTGTAATGAATGGTGCGCGTCACTGTGAAATCAATTTTTATATTTTTTATAACACTATTATTGCTACCTTTTACTCTGGAAAGAAACGACGTTCTCCGGTGTTCATGAGGTTATGCAACTCATAGCTTCAGGTGCAAAGTAAGTGAGTCCCGAAGGGGTTCACGTTTAGCTTTGCCTGTGAAAGCTATGAGTTGCAAAACCTCATGAATACCGGAAAACGTCATTTATTTACATTTCTTCTAATGTTTAAAAACTTGGAAAATTCAAATGTAGGAGAATATGTTTAAAATACTTTTACAATATTCATATATGCCGGCTGAGCAAAACTGTTAGATGTAACAGTAGACGGCTGCGTAAATTGCCCGTCAACATATTCTTCTGAACGTGACGTCAGATGCGTTCCAACATAAATTGGAATAACCTAATGGAACCGGGATTTTAACAATGAAATGGTATCACTGTTTGTATCGATTAAATATTTCACTGATGAGATTTTTAGCTTTTGAAATCAACCACTATCAATTCAATTGTGGATGGTCAAACCGGTCCCAATGATGATATTTTTTCAGTGATTATACTTCGTAAATACCTAGCCTTGTCTCTCTTTGAAGATGTGGGTTTATCACTGCTCTTGGTGCTGTTCTCAATACGGGGCCAATGCCTTCACCATTCTTCTTCCACCACATTTTGCATCTGATTTGTACTGAAACAGATGGGGTTTTTTCAAAAATATTATGCATTCACACGCAACTAAAAGAACTGATTGAAAAGATAACAATTTTAGACTTATAATGCACAGTGAAGCCTCTGAAAAGCTGACTTATTAATACGAGAATTCTGTAAACAAACACATTTGTAAGGCAAAACATTAATGTTACTTACTTAACACTTAAAGAAATGGTACATAGAGTTCATAACATAGGTAGCTGCTGTAAGAAGGAAAACATTATTGCATTAAAGTCGTTAAAAACAAGTTATATAACAATGCATTTATGCTGACCTTCTTTACGCAGATACCTGTGCTATGAGCTCTGTATTCCTCGACTTCATTTTCATAGGGCAGTTTTATATCTATCTTTAAAACTATTTTATATCTATCTAAAAACTTCTAAACCAACCTTTGAAATTTCTGAAAAGATTGCATACTTAGATTTTGAGTATCATTCCTTCTAATCACAAGCACAAATTTTACACTTACATTTGACGATTTCGTCTCTCTGAAGACATCCTCAGACGGGCATGACGAGAGAGCACGCAGTTAGGCAGTTCTGAGGATGTCTCCAGTGAGAGACAAAACTGTCAAATTTAAGTGTAAAATTTGTGCTGTGATCAGAAGAAATTATACTTAAACTTTGTTTTTCCAGCATAATGAACTCTTTCAAAGATCCTGTATTCATTTTTTATTCTACTTGTTTTAACAATTATATGACATTAAAGGGAGCTGTTTCAATCCATTACTCCATCTATAGATGCTTGTAGCTATTTCTATACTAAGAAAGTATTCCTTTCCTAGAAAGTCCTGAACATAGAATAAAGTTTTTTTTATTAAGGTGACGGTGTTGACATGCTTTATATTTTTTTTACAATAGATAAACCCTTTCCCTCATATAAACCTGTTTTCACGCATTTGCAAACAGAGTAGACCCAGATCAGACGGCTCCTATAGGAGCCGTCTGATCAGGGTCTGCTCTGTTTGCTAATAAAATTTGCTAGATCTGTTTCTTTTCTTTCTAAAAGGGCTACAATATCCAACCTTCAATATTTCATTATAACTATTTTGCCCATGAATATTCAGTAGGTATTGAAATTTGAAATAAACATAGAACAGGGAAAGGGTTAAACAAGTGCCTGATCAAACATTCAGCCCTACTGACTAGTACACTGCTCCCTCTCTACAACAACATTAACTGGGATACAAATACTTTCTGTGTTGTTCAGATGGAGTTGTTATAGGGATGAAATTGAATACTAATTAAAAATATTTCAAACCTCAAAGACAGGTTAAACTTTCCTAAAACATACATGTTATGATGACTATTCATTTCCTTAATGAAAATGACCTGGTAAACAAAAACATGTTTTGCATATAGATATAATGTGGTTTTTACCCAAACTCCAGGCTCTCTGATGCCAGGTACTTTTCCATGCCTTGGAGAACTTAGCTCAGGCAACACTGCCAAGTTGTAGAAAGCCTCTTGTTTTGGAAGCCATGAACTCCATACAGTTAAGTCTTTATGTATTCTTTCTATGTGGAGCTGGTAAGGGTTCATGGTTCTTACCACAAAGTATATCCATGGCATGTTGGTTATGTGCAATAGTCCTTGGCACTGGTAATAATAATTATGGTTTGCCTTAAGTTTTAATTGTCCAGCATCTTGAAAAAGGAAAAAGGTTTTGTTGTTTTTCGCAGCTTCAGTTAAATTGAATCTCTTGTTGTATAAAACATTTTTTAATTCAATAAGACCAGACTTTACTCCATCAATATAAACAATGCCATCAGGACTTCCACCTAGAAATTTGTTTTCTTGATGTATCACTAAACCACTGCTCCTCACCTCCACATTTAAGCCTTCTTCGGCTTTCTTTAAAACATACTCATGGATAGTCATTCTTTCTTGGTTATGGCCAATTCTTGTCAGTGCAGTGCCTTTAAAAGTGGAATACAACATCTGTGATATGATTTTTTTTACTGGAATGGAGGGATTTCTTTTAACTATTGAACCAAACATTGATGCAGTTATGCGTTTCTTTCGTTCCTCATGCCATACTGATGAAAGTGACTGTTGGACTGTTATTGACTGTATTGCTGCAATTTTATCTGTAGAAATGTTGATATGTTTTTGATGATAAGATGATATTTTGGATTTAAGAACATGTTGAGGAATATCTGGTTCAATATCTGTTGCTTCTGGGCCATAGGATGTCCTGGCAGATTTTGAAACGCTGTCTTTAATGGAAGACATTTTTCTTTTCCATCGCTGTGAGCTGGCTGCTGGCTTCTTCTTGGAGTTGTTAGAATGTAACAACTGAACATCTCTTTCAGAATACAGCTTCTGAAAGAGATGACCAGGTGTTGAAGCTGTCGCTTTCTGCCAAACAATTGGTGACCATTGCGGTCCAATGTTCCTACGAAGGCATCCTCCATAGCACCGTGTATGCCACGATGAACGGTTGCACAGGTTGTACAATTTACCACCATCAAATTTTGTCCTCATGTGCATCCAACACTCAGCTAAATTTGTGGTGGTGTTATAAATTAATCGATTACTCTTGCTGGCAATCCGGTCGAGTAACACTGAAATGTCATGAAGCATGCTTGAATGTAGATCACTATATTGTAATGATGATGCCATTCTTGAATTTTCTTGATCTTTTATTGATGATCCCTCGGACCATAATAGCGCTGTTTGGGTGCAAACATCAGAGGGATTATATTCATCTTGTAAGCTGAGATTGTCATCTGAATTTTCTTCTATTTCTTTGTCAATAATTCTGGCCTTACAGAAATTGGAACAGTTCTGATGATTGCCGAAAATGTGGTGTATTGAATTTCTTATGTCTTTTTGAAGTTGTATTGTTGCTGCTTGTTTATCTGGCTCCTTTGACCTCATTCGAATTGCACATCTTACTGCACTTATAATTCGAACTCGTACAGCTTTTGTCAACTGATTTTTTCCTTTGTAGGATGGATTGTTTTCAACCAATTTTTCTAGGTTGCTTCTGAGGCACTTGCACATATGATTTGCACATTCAATTTTGTTAACATCTGTTCCCCACACAGGCACTTCTTCCTTAATCCTGGCAAACACAGATGAGTCCCCATCTCCAACAAGCCACAAATACCGCAACCCATGTGTTTTTTCCGCAGTTTTAAACCCCTTCACAATTACATCTGTTTCCATGGCTTGAGAAGTGCCTGTCCAATTTTTGAAACAAATATGTTCTGTTGGAATCTGGTGTGTATTTTCAGCATGAGAACATATATAGCAATATTTATTGCGCACACCAATAAACAAAATTTTCCCGGTCTCTTTTCCAATTATTATTCCAACACCACCTAAAGCATTATAAGAGTGTTTGTGGCTTCTCTTACTCCACCCTCCATCTGCAATAACACTTACACAGGGAACACCTTGATGGTACTGATTCTTCTCAATTGCTATTCTTCTTTCCTCTGCACCTATTTTACAATATACAAACTTTAGTATATAGAATTGAATAGCTCAAGGTCACTGCAGTCAAATTTTAGGAGAAATACATGGTCACGGGTGACAAATGCCCCCAAAGTGTTTGACACCGAAATACATTTTGGCGGAAAAACAATACAATGTAATGCAGGTGTAACATGAAATTAAAAAAAAACCATGCTACATGTTACTGTTAAGTTGATTCGTAACGTTTAAGAAAGACCCTATGTCGATCCTTAAAGTTAAAAACATACCCTCAGTCAATTCTAAACACATGGTCAAAGTTTCATGTAACACTGGCTCTTAGACAGCTGCAACAGAAGTTACCTAATATGGATCTATATTCTTTGCATAAGCATGTATAGCATCTGATTTAGGTAGTGTTGTAAGCAAGCAATGAAGACCCAGTAGCTCCTACAGGAGCTGTCTTATATGGGTCTATATTGTTATAATGCTGTAATTCATCTGAAAGTTCTGACACTGCAAGTATTTGAACAGCATGGCCTACCCATGTACGAGTAGTATTTAGAGCTCTTTATAATGTCTGATTCATGCTAATGTAGTAGCAAACAGTGTAGACCCTGTAGTTTGATTTGGGTCTACACTGTTTGCCTAAGCATACCTGTCCAATACTTACAAATTACAAATTTGGAATCTGTAACTGATAAGGTATAGGAGATATGCTCCGGACAAGCTTTTATTAAAATCAAAGTCAAAGGTCAAAGGCACATGAAAATGGTACGCGACACTCTGCCATCCCAAGATGAACTCACACACCAAGTTTGGAATCCGTAGCTGGTAAGGTATAGGAGACATGCTCTTGACAAGCTTTTTGTATCTGGTAAGGTATAGGAGATATGCTCCAGACTGTAAAATTGAGGTCAAAGGTCAAGGTCAAGGTAAGTGATCTGAAAATGGTACATCACTCTCCGATATCCCAAGATGAACTAACAAACCAAATTTGGAATCCGTAGCTGATAAGGTATAGGAGATATGCTCTGGACAAGCTTTTTGTAAAATCGGTCAAATGTCAAGGTCACAGTGGTCTGAAAATGGTACGCAACACTCCGCCATCCCAAGATGAACTCACACACCAAATTTGGTATCCGTAGCTGATGTGACAAAGGAAATATACTCCGGACAAAAGGTACACACACCCACACACCCACCCACACACGGTGCGATCACTATATGCCGCCAAAGCCTAGCTTTGGGGGCATAACTAGTATTGTTGCGATTACTCAATTTAGTCGACGTCGAAACATTTGCCTGCAGAAATCAATTATATGACCAATAAAAATAATCAACTCCAATGTGACAAATAAAAGAATGCAGAATCATAGATATATTGTTGGAACCTGTAAATTAATGCCTCACAAAATTGGTGTCTGACTTCTATAACCCCTCTCCAACTTTGTTTACGGGCCAATACGGGGGTATAAATATAAAGGTGAAACAATTTACAGTGAATATTACATGAAGAATAATGAGTGAAGAATTATAATTTACCTGCTGCTAGCAATTATTCTTGATTGAGGCTTTCCCACCAAGATCCAATATTTCTTTCAATACTTGTAAATGCAGGCTGTGATAGACTTGGGGCATCCATTGTAGCCATCACTTCTTTCAAGTGAGAAGCTCCATTGCCGGTTACAATGGACCCCCAAACTGCCCTCACATTCACATCATAGTTTGTTGAAATGTCTGTTTTCAACTTCGGACTTGTGTCGAAACTGAAGTCTTTCCCACAAGCTCCACAAGAAACAATCAGTGTTGAGGCCAAACCCTGAGTCTTTTTCTCTGAAGATATTTTCAACAAGGGTTTGTCTCGTTGAACGTGAGCTTTGGCTTTTTCACACATAACACTATGTGCTATAAATTTGTTCATGTTTTCTTGCAAACAATCCAGGTTTATCATTCTATAACCTTTTGCACTGATAGGCTTTACTCGTGTGATGACACATTTCAAATCCTCACTTGTTCTGCACTTATACAATGAAGCATGCGTTGCAAGTTGGGTGAATTTCCTCCTTATATGTGATTCCTTAGAATTACACTTATATATCTTCAATTTCATAGAAGATAAAGCTTTACATTTGAAGTCCAAGGCTTTTCTTTTCACTTTCCGGGCCTTGGAATGCCTTCCTCCGGCCTTTCCAAACCGCAAGCTTGGTCGCCAGTGTTTTTTCCTAATATACACCATGCTGTTGTCCGTACTATGATTCCGTAGCACCCGTATGCCAAATACACCCAAAACATCCGGCCATTAGTACTATACACGAGCTAGAACACTGTTACAGCGATCTAAGCTTTTCGAATAAAGATCGCAATACAAAATAATATAATAATCATCAATGCAATCGTTAGAAAGGTGTGAAATACTTACCACGGAGAAAAAACGACGATTTCAAGGGAAATTCTTACTTGCATCTTCACCAATTCTGAAAACAACAGCTAGCAGTACATTGCCGGACATAAATTCGCACAAATAATCCGCTGAGGAATCAACAGTTGTTTTTATATTTTACGATCGAAAGTGATATTCCGTGTACTTATATTTTGGATTACATACCACAAAGCAATAATGGAAGTAAATTAAAGGTGAAAATACGCCAGTATAAAAATGCGAATATGCGGATTAATTGCAAATGCTTTACTTCCGGCAATATCACAACAACACGGTGACAGTGATGTAAATTAACCCAGTAATTGCTGAATTGTGGCAGTTTCAGTAAGTAACATTGCATCAGACATATTGCTTATTATTTTCTGTTTCCGCACGTATATAACAATCATAAATTGGTTTATTAGATTTTGAGTTATGGGCTTCTAATGTTCGAAAGTTTCGAAAATACAAATGGCTGCCTTTGTGTAAATATGGGGATATTTTGAGGACGACTATGTGTTTATTTTCACATCTGCTTATATATTCTATGTAGGACTACCCAGTTTGTTACACTTTCTTCGCATTTATTTTAATAATTTTCCTAAAATGCGTGTCATTTAGTGATTTGATATTTTCTACCGAAAAGCTTGTTTTGGCTCTATGCTCGTTATATTTTGAGCTTCGGACAACACAATTACACCCATATGTAGGGATATTAAGCTATAATCCTCTTCATAGACACATTGTTAGTACTGTGTGAAAATGTTTTTAACCAATATGGTATATTTATTGAGTATTTCAACTTTACAAATTCAAGTTATTTTTTCTCAAGCAGGGACTTTACATGAACCTTAATCATTATATAGTTCAATGTAAAGTAATTGATTTGTAATGAATATGTAGTTGAACGTTTCATCAATCAAATAGCCATGCTTTTTTAACAAAGAAAAACCGTCAATCGAGTAGTCAACTTTCTCAGTCAAATCCCCTGGTACTCCTGATATATGTGTGCACTATATCATTAAGTGCTTCTACAGACTCCACGCTCAGACCGCTGCCTCCGAACAATAGTGTATTTAGGGTTACCTCCCCTATTTCGGGTATTTCCCTCAATGCTGTAAACATGTTTCGTCTATGTACAGTGAATGATGAACAGACAAAGAAGAAGTGGTAATTATCTTCGTGTATGTCAGTGCAATTTGGGCACGAGGGCGATTCTGATAGAAAATGATTAAAAAGATGCTTATTGAGTGAACTAGCGTTGTTACGCAGTTGACAAAGAAGAATATTTTCTCGTCGCCTGCCTAGATTGTAATAAATAGGAGGCCTCGTTCTGCTTTTAATTGACGATAGTTTAGTTTTGAATTGGTGAACGGAAGTAGCAGACTTAACTGTATCTGGAAGGCCATTCCATGCTCTTATCGTGGTAGGTATAAAGCTATTTTGATAGGAAGATGTTCTACAACGTGGTATTTGGATAGTTTGACCGCGAGATCGGAGGTTATATTCTGCTTCTACAGGTAAGAAAGGGAGAAATAAGATCCGTTAAATATTGCGGACATATACCATGTAAGATTTTGAAGATAATTGTTAGTTTGTGGTTTTCTCGTCTTTCAGACAGAGTATCTATACCTAATTCTGCGTACAGACAAGATCTGGAAGAGTTTCGACGCAGTCCGGTAATTATTCGTGCTGCTTCAACCTGGACACTTTCTAATAAATCTGATTCTTGCTGAGTGCAATTTGTCTATACCGAATTAGCGTATTCTAATACAGGTCGAATGAATGAGAGGTAAATTGTTAGAAGTGAAGGACGGCCAACAGAGTGTACTACATGCTTTATTATAGATACTTTCAATGTGAGCGGACCAAGATGTATTTGATTTGAATGTTACCCCTAAGTGAGTGTGTGTTTGAAATTCTTCAACGGGCTCCCCGGCAAAGTGAATAGTAGGGTGAATAGTGCGTTTCCGAGAAAATACTAACGACTTGGTTTTCTGAGGATTGAAGGAAACTGCCCATTGATTTCCCCAGTTATTTATTAAGTTAAGGTCGCTGGATAGAGATGCTGCACACATTGTCTCCCGGTTTTTATCGACTATCACAAAAAGTGAGGTATCATCTGCAAAAAGTCTGACATTGTTTGTTAAATTATCTATGATGTCATTAACATAGAGTAAGAATAGGAATGGACCTAATACAGAGCCCTGGGGAACACCGGCCTCGATCGGTGAAAAACTTGAATAGAACCCTTCAGTCACGACCTTTTGTTCCCTATCACTTAGGTAACTTTCTATCCAGTTTAGAATATTTCCCCGGATACCATATTGGCTTAATTTTAGTAAAAGACCGGTATGCCAAACTCTATCAAAAGCCTTGGCAACATCACAAAAAACGAATCTTACATCTTTACCCTTATAGGCTGGGTCCTAGTAGTGGTTACCGTAGCATCCCCCCCTAGACTTTTTTTCATGGGTACCAAATTGTTCGTTGGGGTCCTCAGAACACATTTTGAGCATGCCCCCAAAATAAGTTTGTCCCAGCTATGTTTTATTTAACGGTTTCCATGGTAACCCGAGGTAATTTTCGAAACTACCTTGGTTCAGAAAATGCGCCATAACTTTGTTTTTAGAAGCAATAGAAGGACAAAACAAGTACCAAAGTAAAGCAGAGACATATAGCTTGAATATGATATATGATTTTATTAATATTCATAAATGCATTCTTATGAATATTAATGAGGAAGTAAAAAATGTGATTTTTTTAGAAAAAAGGAGTTTGTTGTTTAGTCTGAGAGGCTTATTAATGCACAGAAATTATTGAATTTAGGTTTAAGTTGTTCGTTGGAGTCCTCAGAACACATTTTGAGTATTTCCCCAAATAATTTTGTCCCATCTATGTTTTATTAAATGGTTTCCATGGTAACCCGAGGGAAATTCCGAAACATCCTTGGTTCAGAAAATGCGTAATAACTTTGGTTTTAGACGTAATAGAAGGACAAAACAAGTACCAAAGTAAAGCAGAGACATATAGCTTGAATATGGGATATGATTTAATTAATATTCATGAATGCATTCTTATGAATATTCATGAGAATATAAATAAATGCGTTTTTTAGAAAAAGGAGCGTGTTGTTTAGTCTGATAGGCTTATTAATGCACACAAATTATTGAATTCAGGTTTAAATTGTTTGTTTGGGTCATCAGAACACATTTCGAGCATTCCCCCAAAGTAATTTTGTCCCATCTATGTTTTATTGAACGGTTTCCATGGTATCGCGAGGAGGTAAATTTCGAAACATCATTGGTTCAGAAAATGCATAATAACTTTGCTTTTAGAGGCAATAGAAGGACAAAACAAAAACCAAAGTAAAGCAGAGACATATATATTTTGATTATGATATATAATTTTAATAATATTCATATATGATTGCTTATGAATATTAATGAGGAAGTATAAAAATCCGCTTTTTTAGAAAAATGAGTTTTTTGTTTAGTCTTAGAGGCATATTAATGCACAAAAATTATTGAATTGAGGTTTAAATTGTTCATTGGGGTCATCAGAACACTTTTTGAGCATTCTCCCAAAATAATTGTGCCCCAGCTATGTTTTATTAAACGGTTTCCATGGTAACCCGAGGTAAATTTCGAAACTATCTTGATTAAGAAAATGCTTCATAACTTTGCTTTTAGAGACAATAGAAGGACAAAACAAGAACCAACGTAAAGTAGAGACATATAACTTGAATACGATATGTAATTCTATTAATACATATAATGCATTCTTATAATGCATTCTTATGAATATTAATGGGGAAGTAAAAAATGCGTTTTTAGTTTGACGAGTTTGTTTTTAGTCTGAGAGGCCTAATAATATACAAATAGTTATTGAATTCAGATTTAAATGTTTTAATATCAACATACAAATAAAGGAAAACATCTTTGGTTCATGTAATATTTCTAAAACATGTTTATTTAAGCTAATTTGCATATAACGTGCGTAAATGAATAAGCAATTTAACATAAGCCCTATATTTAGCATTGTTTCGAGTGTACTATCTTTTCTATTATTTATTTTACGTAAAATACCAGAACAACAAACATTGACAAGAGCAGAGGGTCATTACTTTGGGTTCTTGAATATTAATGCATATTTATGAATATTAATGAGATGTAAAACAAACACACTTGAACGAGCTGTTCTTTTTATCTGAGATTATTTTAGTTAACCAGTATAGAGCTTGATACTGACTGAAACAGCGATATTGATGTTCATGTATATAAATATGTAGATAATGAATATTATTTCAAAATCATGAATATTAATGAGAATGTAAACTGTTGTAGGAAAGTAAGTTTTTCTATTATATTGCAGTATACATGTATGTGAACAACACATTTCTTGTAAGAAATTACAGCAGAGGAATTGAGCCTCATACATGTTTTATGAAGAATATTACTGTTATGGGTGTTTTGCAATGCAGTAGAAAATATATAGCATCTCGACTGTAATCATCAGCTTATGTTTACCCATATTAGCCTTGCGTGACTTCTAACTTACTCGTGATGTCTTATGCATTTGCTTGATTATTTACCACAGCATGCCAGAGCAACGCAAGGCTTCTTGCGAGCATTTCGCGACAGGCTGGACAACTCATTAAGTGTGTCTGGCCTGCTGCGGATGCTCCGCGTCAGCTCCCTGTCCAGTTTCATCCCTCTGGACAGGGGAGACGTGGGAGCTTGCTGCCCGACGGAAGAAGTATTCTTCTCTTTGGTCAGCGACTCCCTCGCAACAGACAAATCACTGTCCTCTAAAGCTCAGAAGAAGCCTGCTTCTTCTTTAAAATCTCTTTCGTCAACAGCCCCTGTGGTGCAGTCGATTCCCCAGTTGTTAGTTGCAGATCGGCACCCAACTGCTGCCCGGGCGCGGGTTCCCCGTTTACCACTTGAATGGTACCCTTTGTTCTGGTCCCAGGTACTATTGTTGCCAGGTCTCCCGGTCTGCTTGTTGTGTGAAGAGTTTTGCCTGGTCCCGCTGAATCTAGGCCCAGTTATCCGTCACCGGTCCCCGGTGTCCTGGCGTTAGTGCTTCCGTTTCATGACATCACCAGCAGACCGATCTACCGAGCCCCCGCCCAAAGATGTCACTGTGTATTCTTTGGCCCGGTGTCCTAAGTTTGCTCTCCAACGGTCCTCCGGTGGCCCGGTCTGGTCCTTTGGACCAGGATACCGAAGTGGACCGGTACATCTACCAGTCCAATCTTTTCTACAAGTCATTCTGTTTCTACACCGCATTACAGTGGTGAAAGTCAACAGGGAGCTGCTCTGGCTAAGTCTAGACGTTATTGGTCGTCTAAACCCTGCAATTACTCTTCATCTTCTGAGTACACCTCGGACTCCCCAGCCCCCATCCCACCCACTCCGTAGGAGGCGTAAAAACCTTCATATTCTTCTAATGGGAACCGGTACTCGCACCGCTCTCATCGCAGATCGAGGTCTTACCATTACTTTTCTATGCGAAGACATCGCTCTGCCTCCTCAGATTCGCCGGCTGGTCGCTCTCGATAGCCGACACTCATTCTGAGAACCAGCAAGCTTCACCTAGAGGGAGAATAGCTCTCACGTGAACCCACAGTCCACACTTCTATGTCTGTGGCGGGTCCCACTCTTCCCGGGTGCTGCCATCCATGGCGTTCACCAGGGCGGATTCTGAGGGAGAGCAGGAAGACACTTTGTCCATTATGGCTCCTAGGGATGGTCCTATTTTTTAAGGGAATCAGACTTTGTGGAAGGAAGCCGCTCACTCAGATTTAGACGGGACTTAGTCCTCTTTTTCTTTAGATGATTCTGAACATCAATATTTTCTATTGAGAATGCGTGTGAAGATTGTTTTAGAATCATCCCACCCTCTGTCTGCCCTAGACCCCCGAATCCGAATCCTATTCACAGGGGTCCTCTATCCTCTTCCGTGCTAGTGTCAGTCGAAAAAGTGGACCTCCCTAACCTAATTAAGTCTAGGGAGTCTCTTTCTCCTTCCACGGGACTTCTTTCCCGTTTGCCTGACCTGGACGAAGATTTTTGTGCCAGCCCGGCAACTGGGTGGATCATGTCCGCTAAACTCTTACGGACAAGGGTTCCCTGGGTATCTCTTAGGCCTCCGGTTTCAAATGAAAATCGACCTGGGATGTTTTATCAGATCCCCTCACTTGTTTCCGACAGCCCCAGGGGCGGGCATTAGTCCCTCTCTCTCTCTCTCTCTCTCTCTCTCATTCACTTCTTTAGCACCGGCAGTTGCATCCAACAGATGTGATTCGCTTCAAACATTGACGTATTATCATTGACGTACGTATTATTATCGATATTTAAGACAGGTGACAGCTTAATGCATGGTGAAAGTCATGCAGAAAGCTCCTAGTGCAGCTTTCTGCATGACTTTCACCATGCATTAAGAAGTCACCTGCCTAAAAGGGTCTTAATGCTTCTATAAAGAAAATTCGAATAATCGAGATTTTACCGTATACTCAAAATAATACTAAATACAATGCTCATAGAAAATTGCCTATTCATATACGTACATTATATGCAAATAAGCTGAAATACGCATGCTTTATAGAAATATTACCTGAAACAAAGATAGTTTATTTGCCTTCACATGAAAACATTCAAACAGGAATTCAATAACTCTTGTTTATTAATAGGCATCTCAGACTAAACAATAAACTCCTTTTTTCTAAACAAAAATCGGATTGTTTTACTTCCTCATTAATATTCATAAGAATACATTTATGAAAATTAGTTAAATTACATATCATATTCAAGTTATATGTCTTTGCTTTATTCAGGTTCTTGTTTTGTCCTTCTTTCGCCTCTAAAAGCAAAGTTATGACGCATTTGTTTAACCATGGATGTTTCGAAATTTACCTCGGATTACCATGGAAACCGTTAAAAATATAGCTTGGACACAATTATTTTGGGGAATGCTCAAGTGGTGTTCTGCGGACCCCAATTTAAACCTCAATTCAATATTTTTTGTGCATTAATATGCCTCTAAGACTAAACAAAAAACTCATTTTTCTAAAAAAGCGGATTTTTATACTTCCTCATTAATATTCATAAGCAATCATATATGAATATTATTAAAATTATATATCATAATCAAGATATATGTCTCTGCTTTACTTTGGTTTTTGTTTTGTCCTTCTATTGCCTCTAACAGCAAAGTTATTATGCATTTTCTGAACCAATGATGTTTCGAAATTTACCTCCTCGCGTTACCATGGAAACCGTTTAATAAAACATAGATGGGACAAAATTACTTTGGGGGAATGCTCAAAATGTGTTCTGATGAACCAAACAAACAATTTAAACCTGAATTCAATAATTTGTGTGCATTAATAAGCCTATCAGACTAAACAACAAGCTCCTTTTTCTAAAAAACGCATTTATTTACATTCTCATGAATATTCATAAGAATGCATTTATGAATATTAATTAAATCATATACCATATTCAAGCTATATGTCTCTGCTTTACTTTGGTACTTGTTTTGTCCTTCTATTACCTCTAAAACTAAAGTTATTACGCATTTTCTAAACCAAGGATGTTTCGGAATTTACCTCGGGTTACCATGGAAACCATTTAATAAAACATAGATGGGACAAAATTATTTGGGGAAATACTCAAAATGTGTTCTGAGGACTCCAACGAACAACTTAAACCTAAATTCAATAATTTCTGTGCATTAATAAGCCTCTCAGACTAAACAACAAACTCCTTTTTTCTAAAAACATCACATTTTTTACTTCCTCATTAATATACATAAGAATGCATTTATGAATATTAATAAAAGCATATATCATATTCAAGCTATATGTCTCTGCTTTACTTTGGTACTTATCTTACCTCCTACAAAATTCTTGTCATCCCATTGGTCAATAGAGGTCACGAGAAACCCCCATAGATTCCGTATGGGGGTACTAAAATCATTAAAAATCCTTATGATGGCTTTTACAAGAGTTAATTCCCTTGCTTAACAGTTGGAATGCTTTTCTCTCATTTATCATAATCATTATTAGTTATGCAGTGCTTAGTGTCCCTAATATGGACTATACACTGCCAGCAAATATTTATATGGGACGAGGCGAAGTATTTACACGCATGTAAACATCATAGGCCTACGTGTGTGTCTTGCCGTAGGGAAGCAAGGGAATTACCTCCCTTTAATAGAATTAAATAAAATATTTTGTATTTGCCTCAAATCTCGTTTATATATTTTCTTTTTTCTTTTTAATCATTGTAAAACTAATTAATGTTTATATTTCAACTCCAATTAAAGCATAAATTTTATGTATGCATATTTTAAAATTGTAGTGATAAAAATAAAATGTTATTATATTTCACAGAAAAGCATATGGCTGTCAAATAAGGTAGAGTTCTAGATAATCTTGAGATGTCCAGTAAATACGATACTTCCAACACTTTTTTATAGTCCATCATTGGGATTCTCCACGTTGTGAATACTCATTAGAATCATCTAGAAAAGACAATTCTTATGAGTAGTCATAACATGTGTTTGATAGACGTTGATTTTAGTAAATCAATATACAGTATCTCTCCTATCTAAAGCTCTGACATATGATTGTGATAATTTGACATTATTAGATAACTGTCAAACAATACAGAGTTTATACTTTACTGCGATATTATAACTATTAAAGTGATTTGGTAAATGAATATGATATAAGAAATGTCAACAATTTCATGATTAACTGCGATATATGGAAGTACCGTACATGTATATAGGTTCTCTAGAGTCAGTGAAAGTGATTTTATTTTCTTTAAAAATATGACAAAATTATACAGATTTTCCATTGATAGTGGACAGATGGTTTTACCCATGTTGAAACGGAAACGTCTATTATTTGTTCTGTTGTTCATTATTAAAGTTAAGTTTAAACAAACTTTAAATTGTTGTGTTATTGGTTATATAATAATTATTTATGCTTATCCTTACAGTTTTAAAATATGCATAAATATAATTTATGCTTTAATTGGAGTAAAATATAAACATTAATTAGTTTTACAATGTTAAGAATTAAAAATAAAATATATAAACGAGATTTGAGGTAAATAAAGAATATTTACTTTAATTCTGTTAAAGGGAGGTAATTTATACCGGTCCTATTGTAATATCAAGTTTGCAATAGTTCATTCCCCTGTTTCCACACGTAACGCCATACATGTAGGCCTATGATGCAAACATGCGTGTAAATACTTGAAATTAAAGGTAGTCGGTAAGATAAATTCGTTATGCAGTGCTTAGTGTCGCCTCGTCCCATATTAATATTTACTGGCAGTGTATAGTCCATATTAGGGACACTAAGCACTGCATAACTAATATTGTTTTGTCCTTCTATTGCTTCTAAAAACAAAGTTATGGCGCATTTTCTGAACCAAGGTAGTTTCGAAAAATACCTGAGTTACCATGGAAACCGTTAAATAAAACATAGCTGGGACAAACTTATTTTTGGGGGCATGCTCAAAATGTGTTCTAAGGACCCCAACGAACAATTTGGTACCCATGAAAAAAAGTCAAGGGGGGGGATGCTACGGTAACCACTACTAGGACCCAGCCTATTATCTAGATTGGAGATAATCGAGTTATAAATATCTATAAGCTGATTGACTGTACAGTCATTGGGTTGAAACCCTGATTGTTGGTTGCATAATAAATTATTTTCTTTAATATAATTAAACAGATGTTTAAATAAAAAAAATTCCATAATCTTACATACAACACTGGTTAGCGATATTGGACGATAATTGTTTGGTATATCAGAATCTCCCTTTCCTTTGAAGATTGGTGTCACGTGTGACCGTTTCCACTGATATGGGACTTGATTTTGAGAGAGGGATAAATTGAACAGTTTGGTTAATGGTGCAGATATGGATGGGATTACATGTTTGAGAATTCTAGGACTAATATTGTCTGGCCCAGGTGGCTTCAAACTATTTAAAAGTTTTAATTGATCGACCACTTCCGATTCAAGGAACGTTATATTTTCGAGCCGTGACCTTGTGCGTTCATTGAATTGTGGTAGTGGTGGTTCATCACTTAATTGGGAGACCGAACTAAAGTACTCATTAAAAGCCTCTGCCTTTTCAGTAGGGTGAAATAAGATTTTACCGTTTGATTTTAGGGGCGGGTTACAAGCCTTAACATTATTATATTGAGCAATAGATTTTGTAATTCGCCTCCATTTACCTGGAGGAATATTTTTGTCAGTCAATTTTGAGCATAATTTAGTTTTATACTGTTCTTTCGATTCACGCACTAATTTGATGACGTCATTCCGGAGTGTACGGACATTTTCCCAATGGTTCGGGTTATTGGAGCGCTTTGCTTTTTGGTGAGCACGATTTCTTTGACGCATTTTATGGCGGATAGTGATATTAATAAAAGGTTTATCCTTCGGCCTGATAACAACAGTTTTTGTTGGGATATGACGTTGTGCACAGTTATGGAACATATTAACAAAATTAGTATACACCGTATTTAAATTTTTACTGTTAAAAACGTCTCTATCCCAGTTTTGAGAAGATAACTCCATGTTTAATCCATCATAATTTGCCATATTGTAATTTCTAATGGTTCGTTTGTAAGCATATGTTTTATAGATTGAAAAATTCACTTCGACTGTGACGACACTGTGTGAGCTACAGATAGGAGAAGAAACATCAACATTGTAAACATTGGTACTATTATTTGTAATGCAAATATCGATACACGTTCCTGTATCAGTCGTGTAGTTTGTGGGTTCGTGTACAACATTTTCCATATTTAATCTTAGAAGTAAGTTTTTAAAATTCATACTAGAATTTGAAAGCATATTGATATTAAAATCACCTTGAAGAAATATAGACATGTCGCAATCAAGAGCACGTGACAAATTATCATATAGCCTGTCTAGTAATTCGCTATTCGAGTTTGGGGGTCTATAAAATATTCCTTATAAAAATGTATGCCCTAGAGTGTTTATTTCAACCCAAAGTAGTTCTAAATTGACTGAAGTTAAGTCTTCTCGAATTTTATAATGTATACTGTCTTTAATATAGATAGCTACCCCACCGCCAAAACGATTTCTATCCTTACGCACTGGGCCTTGAAATCCTGGGAGTTCTAAATCTGTGTTTAATATAGATTCACTTAGATGTGTTTCAGATATACAGATAATATCGTTTTGTGCCAATTCGGATTCCACAATATCTAGTTTAGGGAGTAAGCTGCAGACATTATTATGCGCAATAGTTATATTTTTCCGTGCATAGTTTTTGTGAGGTCCTGGATTACTTTCAACCCCGCCAATTAAAAGTAACAATGCTATCACATTGCGAGGTAGGCAAGTGTATTGACTGACTTTAAATAACAGTAATATATAAACATGAAGGCTAACGGTCCGAGCATGTAGACAGACCCGTGTGTCAGGTAGAGTACAAACTAAGTGTGTTATTTTAATCATGTGTATCATAGATAGCAATAGTGACGCTGTACAATATACACTGACACACAGAGTTGGTACATATGGGCACCAAGAGATGATTGACGGAAGAAATGACAATAATCGAGACGGTAAAACAAAAACAAAAATTACAAACAAGTAGAAAATATAAGTACATGTTTATGGAGAAATGCATACACGTATGCTTTCTCTCCAGTACGGTAGTCGTACAATGCACGTAATTATGGAGTGTGTTATTGTGCATTTTTTATATAGCTATGTTACAACCCCTTTTGTAGTAACGTTGCAAATTGTAGTAATTACTACAAAACGGGTTACTACACTTTGCGTGAAACCCTCCCAACCCGTTTTGTAGTAACGTTGCAAATTGTAGTAATTACTACAAAGTGGGTTGGTATGCAAAGTTCAATATGTAGTAAACTCCTATTACACCGAGCATGGTTGTGTGACTGCAACCAAATTTGGGGTGGTCCTTCATATTGACAATATCCGAATGCACAGTAAAAATCTTTTCGATACCTTGCCTACTTAATGAAATAGAGTCAAAAACAGTTTACTACGTTTCGTATGGGACCTTGCGACCCGTTTTGTAGTAACGTTGCAAATTGTAGTAATTACTACAAAGTGGGTTACTACAGTTTGTTTAAAAACTTGACAACTCGTTTTGTAGTAATTGTGCATAAATATGAAATGATATAGTATAAAATGATTAAATATTATATAATATATAATGTGATATATATAATATATAATTTAAAAAAAATAATTTTTTTATCAATTCAAAACAATACCATGAAATAAAATGACTTTTTGGCATATGTTCATAATATATAATATCATATTATATAATATATACTATTTTACTACAGTTTGTGTTAAAACTTCACAACTCATTTTGTAGTAATATTGCATGTATATGAAATGATATCATATAAAATGATTAAATATTATATAATATTATATATTTTTTAAATTTTCATAATTTTTGTTATAATCGATAGGAAACAATACCATGAAATAAAATGACTTTTTGGCATATCTTTATAATATATAATATTATATAATATATACTATTTTGTATTATGTATAATAATACTAATATAACATATAACAAAATGTTATAAACAATAATAACATCGCTGAATGTAGTAATTACTACAAAACGGGTTACTACAATTTGCGTGAAACCCTCCCAACCCGTTTTGTAGTAACGTTGCAAATTGTAGTAATTACTACAAAGTGGGTTACTACAGTTTGTTTAAAACTTGACAACTCATTTTGTAGTAATTGTGCATAAATATGAAATGATATGATATAAAATGATTAAATATTATATAATATATAATATAATATATATAATATATAATTTTAAAAAAAATTTTTTTTATCCATATAAGACAATACCATGAAATAAAATGACTTTTTGGCATATGTTCATAATATGTAATATTATATAATATAATATATAGTATTTTATATAGTATTTTACTACAGTTTGTGTTAAACTTTCACAACTCATTTTGTAGTAATATTGCATGTATATGAAATGATATCATATAAAATGATTAAATATTATATAATATTATATAATATATATATTTTTTAAATTTTCATATTTTTTTTATAATCGATTGGAAACAATACCGTGAAATAAAATGACTTTTTGGCATATTTTTATAATATATAATATTATATAATATAATATATAATATTTTGTATTATGTATAATAATACTAATAACATGTAACAAAATGTTATAAATAATAATTACATCGCTGAATGTAGTAATTACTACAAAACGGGTTACTACACTTTGCGTGAAACCCTCCCAACCCGTTTTGTAGTAACGTTGCAAATTGTAGTAATTACTACAAAGTGGGTTGGTATGCAAAGTTCAATATGTAGTAAACTCCTATTACACCGAGCATGGTTGTGTGACTGCAACCAAATTTGGGGTGGTCCTTCATATTGACAATATCCGAGTGCACAGTAAAAATCTTTTCGATACCTTGCCTACTTAATGAAATAGAGTCAAAAACAGTTTACTACATTTCGTATGGGACCTTGCGACCCGTTTTGTAGTAACGTTGCAAATTGTAGTAATTACTACAAAGTGGGTTACTACAGTTTGTTTAAAAACTTGACAACTCATTTTATAGTAATTGTGCATAAATATGAAATGATATAGTATAAAATGATTAAATATTATATAATATATAATATAATATATATAATATATAATTTTTAAAAAAAAATTTGTTTTATCCATATAAAACAATACCATGAAATAAAATGACTTTTTGGCATATGTTCATAATATATAATATTATATAATATAATATAAAGTATTTTACTACAGTTTGTGTTAAAACTTCACAACTCATTTTGTAGTAATATTGCATGTATATGAAATGATATCATATAAAATGATTAAATATTATATAATATTATATAATATTATATAATATATATATTTTTTAAATTTTCATAATTTTTCTTATAATCGATTGGAAACAATACCATGAAATAAAATGACTTTTTGGCATATTTTTAAATATATAATATTATATAATATAATATATATTATTTTGTATTATGTATAATAATACTAATAACATATAACAAAATGTTATAAATAATAATTACATCGCTGAATGTAGTAATTATTACAAAACGGGTTACTACACTTTGCGTGAAACCCTCCCAACCCGTTTTGTAGTAACGTTGCAAATTGTAGTAATTACTACAAAGTGGGTTGGCATGCCTAATTCAATATGTATTAAACTCCTATTACACCGAGCATAGTTGTGTGACTGCAACCAAATTTGGGGTGTTCCTTCATATTGACAATATCAGAGTGCACAGTAAAAATCTTTCCGATACCTTGCCTACTTAATGAAATAGAGTCAAAAACAGTTTACTACATTTCGTATGGGACCTTGCGACCCGTTTTGTAGTAACGTTGCAAATTGTAGTAATTACTACAAAGTGGGTTACTACAGTTTTAAAAAACAAGACAACTCATTTTGTAGTAATTGTGCATAAATATGAAATGATATAGTATAAAATGATTAAATATTATATAATATATAATATATATAATATATAATTTTCATAAAAAAAATTTTTTATCCATATAAAACAATACCATGAAATAAAATGACTTTTTGGCATATGTTCATAATATATAATATTATATAATATAATATAAAGTATTTTACTACAGTTTGTGTTAAACTTTCACAACTCATTTTGTAGTAATATTTCATGTATATGAAATGATATCATATAAAATGATTAAATATTATATAATATTATATAATATATATATTTTTTAAATTTTCATATTTTTTTTATAACCGATTGGAAACAATACCGTGAAATAAAATGACTTTTTGGCATATTTTTATAATATATAACATTATATAATATAATATATAATATTTTGTATTATGTATAATAATACTAATAACATATAACAAAATGTTATAAATAATAATTACATCGCTGAATGTAGTAATTACTACAAAACGGGTTACTACACTTTGCGTGAAACCCTCCCAACCCGTTTTGTAATAACGTTGCAAATTGTAGTAATTACTACAAAGTGGGTTGATATGCAAAGTTCAATATGTAGTAAACTCCTATTACACCGAGCATGGTTGTGTGACTGCAACCAAATTTGGGGTGGTCCTTCATATTGACAATATCCGAGTGCACAGTAAAAATCTTTTCGATACCTTGCCTACTTAATGAAATAGAGTCAAAAACAGTTTACTACATTTCGTATGGGACCTTGCGACCCGTTTTGTAGTAACGTTGCAAATTGTAGTAATTACTACAAAGTGGGTTACTACAGTTTGTTTAAAAACTTGACAACTCGTTTTGTAGTAATTGTGCATAAATATGAAATGATATAGTATAAAATGATTAAATATTATATAATATATAATATAATATATATATTATATAATTTAAAAAAATAATTTTTTTTATCAATTTAAAACAATACCATGAAATAAAATGACTTTTTGGCATATGTTCATAATATATAATATTATATAATATAATATATACTATTTTACTACAGTTTGTGTTAAAACTTCACAACTCATTTTGTAGTAATATTGCATGTATATGAAATGATATCATATAAAATGATTAAATATTATATAATATTATATAATATTATATAATATATATATTTTTTAAATTTTCATAATTTTTCTTATAATCGATTGGAAACAATACCATGAAATAAAATGACTTTTTGGCATATTTTTAAATATATAATATTATATAATATAATATATATTATTTTGTATTATGTATAATAATACTAATAACATATAACAAAATGTTATAAATAATAATTACATCGCTGAATGTAGTAATTATTACAAAACGGGTTACTACACTTTGCGTGAAACCCTCCCAACCCGTTTTGTAGTAACGTTGCAAATTGTAGTAATTACTACAAAGTGGGTTGGCATGCCTAATTCAATATGTAGTAAACTCCTATTACACCGAGCATAGTTGTGTGACTGCAACCAAATTTGGGGTGTTCCTTCATATTGACAATATCAGAGTGCACAGTAAAAATCTTTCCGATACCTTGCCCACTTAATGAAATAGAGTCAAAAACAGTTTACTACATTTCGTATGGGACCTTGCGACCCGTTTTGTAGTAACGTTGCAAATTGTAGTAATTACTACAAAGTGGGTTACTACAGTTTTAAAAAACAAGACAACTCATTTTGTAGTAATTGTGCATAAATATGAAATGATATAATATAAAATGATTAAATATAATATAATATAATATATATAATATATAATTTAAAATTTTTTTTTATCCATATGAAACACTACCATGAAATAAAATGACTTTTTGGCATATGTTCATAATATGTAATATTATATAATATAATATATAATATTTTACTGCAGTTTGTGTTAAAACTTCACAACTCACTTTGTAGTAAACTTGCATGTATATGAAATGATATCATTTAAAATGATAAAATATCACATAATATTATATAAGATTATATAATATATATATTTTTTAAATTTTTATAGAAAAAATTATAATCGATAGGAAACATTATCATGAAATAAAATGACTTTTTGGCATATTTTTATAATATATACTATTATATAATATAATATATAATAGTTTGTATTATGTATAGTAATATTAATAACATATAACAAAATGTTATAAACAATAATTACATCACTGAATGTAGTAATTACTACAAAACGGGTTACTACACTTTGCGTGAAACCCTCCCAACCCGTTTTGTAGTAACGTTGCAAATTGTAGTAATTACTACAAAGTGGATTGGCATGCCTAATTCAATATGTAGTAAACTCCTATTACACCGAGCATAGTTGTGTGACTGCAACCAAATTTGGGGTGGTCCTTCATATTGACAATATCCGAGTGCACAGTGAAAATCTTTCCGATACCTTGCCTGCTTAATGAAATAGAGTCAAAAACAGTTTACTACATTTCGTATGGGACCTTGCGACCCGTTTTGTAGTAACGTTGCAAATTGTAGTAATTATTACAAAGTGGGTTACTACAGTTTGTTTAAAAACTTGACAACTCATTTTGTAGTAATTATGCATAAATATGAAATGATATAGTATAAAATGATTAAATATTATATAATATAATATATATAATATATAATTTTTAAAAATAAATTTTTTAACCGCATAAAACAATACCATTAAATAAAATGACTTTTTGGCATATGTTCATAATATATAATATTATATAATATCATTTTGTAGTAATTGTGCATAAATATGAAATGATATAATATAATATGATTAAATATTATATAATATATAATATAATATATATAATATATAATTTTTAAAAAAAAAGTTTTTAACTACATAAAACAATACCATGAAATAAAATGACTTTTTGTCATATGTTCATAATATATAATATTATATAATATAATATATAATATTTTACCACAGTTTGTGTTAAGACTTCACAACTCACTTTGTAGTAAACTTGCATGTATATGAAATGATATCATTTAAAATGATAAAATATCACATAATATTATATAATATTATATAATATATATATTTTTTAAATTGTTATAATATTTTTTTATAATCGATAGGAAACAATACCATGAAATAAAATGACTTTTTGGCATATTTTTATAATATATAATATAATATATAATAATAAGGGTAATCACACAAACTTAAAATGCAAGTAATGCCAAGCTCACTTGCATGAACGTGCGTAGCACTGTGTCCAATTATTATCCCTTATCGCCGGTCCTAATCGCCTTTTAAACCTTAACCCTTTCCAATTTTGTTTATATCTATAACAATTCTAAATACCTAATAAATATTCATTGACCAAATAGTTATAATGAAATATGGACGGTGGAATATTGTAGCATTTTAGAAATTGATCTATAATTTTTCATTAACAAGCAGGAGTCATTTGATCAGGGTCTTATCTGTTTGCAAATACGTGAAAATGCGTTTATATGAAGGAACATTTTAAATAATCCATGAATATCCGTGTAAACAATGGCTATTTACAATGGCAACTGTACACTAGCTGGATGTTTTGGTATTGTAGAAACTGTAGAGTCTATTGTAACTTCATAAGCAAACACAACAGGCCCAGATTTGAGACGGCTGCTACAGTAGAGCCATATGCTATGGGTCTACTGTTCTCAAATTCGTATTTATGTAGTAACTGATCAAAAGCGACTGTTCAGAGTAGACCCAGATCCGGTGGCCCCTATAATACCTGTTTGATCCTCGGAGTCGTCTGATCAGGGTCCACACTTTTTTAGCTACTTGGACTATATAGCTTTGAATAGTTTTGTATTTGGCAAAATAATAACCCATATCAATTATAATTATTTCTTATAAAATAGCCATAATGTAAAAGACTAATACATTGTATCTTCTGTCAAGTACTGAAAAAGTTAAAATAATTGCAAAAGGTTTGACAGGGCATTTCCACCAGATAAAAAGACAATGAATATTCATGTAAGATATAGTAATTTTATGAATACTAATTATCTGTTGTTTTATTAAGACATGTGGACAAGATATCAACAGAATCCGATCTATATCATTTTATGCGCAAACAGCAGACTCCTATCTAATAGTTTCGTTTGGGTCTATCCTATTTGCAAAGGTATAGATGTGTGTCTATCTCCAGTAAAGAGTTATGCATGTAGTCGTAATTATCATTTCTTAAATATTCATTAACCCTTAACTCTATGAATATTCATGTAAGAAATAATTGCATTATGAAAAGTAATTAGAATTATTATTAAAATATCATATGGTCACAGGAAGGTTTGGCCATGGCAGAAACTGGGTCTACTCTGTTTGCAAAGGCGTAGAACGATGTATTTATGGAGTAAAGGGATATTAAGCGGGTTATGCAGGTCCAGTCTGTGGTTTGGAAATATTGACAAATACTCTCCTGGGTCTTAGAAATTTTCAACAAAATCTAGGCCCATAACTCCATCAATGTTCATTGCGATTGGATGAAAACTCGTCAGATGCACAAGTGAACACCCTGAATAATATAATCACAAAGAGTCATGTTGTTTCTAGGATAAATGCTTTTAAAGTTGTTAAAATTCAATATGTTCACAAAATCAAGGTCCATTACTTTGTTAATATGCGACACAAACTTAAAATTCTTATTTTCACAAACCAGCTTTAAATAACCTTGTAGGAGATATGGCCTAGACGCGAAGCGTGACAGACGGACCGACAGAATCGAGAAAAGCTATAGTCCCCCAACTACTAAATGGTGGGGGACTAATAATGAAATCATGAATATTAGTTATATTAATGGTTGTAAAAGCATATGGACACACTAACGTTTTTGGTCATTGCAGAAACTGTAGAATCATTATCGATAATATAAATTCTGAAAGGGTGTGATCCCCGAGAGCAAAAATTGCAACACAAAAAGAGAAAATTGCAGACTCGGTTTTATTGAGTCTGTTCATGAACAGTAATTGAAAGTGCAACACTGCTCACGCCCCCTAGCACCGGCTTAAGCGCTATTCAATTTTCAGAACAAGAAGTACTGAAATTCATGATCTCGAAGGATCAGAAGGTATAACAACACTGAGAATGAAGTACGGGGTATATGTTATGAAGTATATCATAAACAGAGTAGACCCTGATCAGACGGCTTAAACGGGAGTCGCCTGATCTGGGTCTACTCTGTTTGCATAGGCATAGAAAGGCATATTCATGGAGTAAAGATTTAAAATGCTGCGTTATGGTCAATTCATAATGTAAACTACAAAATTCTAAACGCTTTCTTTTCTCTTTTATATGATCTTTTTTGGTATAATTATTCGAAGAGCTTGGGTCTTAAAAAGTCTACGGCAAAATGGGTTAATAGTAAAGACATTATAGTCAAAGTTTTATAAGGACAAGGGGGTCATTTGCCCTATATCGCTCACCTGAATTACGACTTGAACTGAAATTTACACACAGTTTGGATCAAGATCTGATACCAAATTAATGACTGGCTGACCAAGATCCAAGCTGCTTACAACTTGTGACAATTTTGTCTTAGGTCAAAATGCCTAAATCTGATCTTTTATAAATTCAAGCAGAAGACAATTCTAAAGCAGACATCCTGGTAAGGTTTTGAAAGATCCCATGATTAACTGCGAGATTAGTTTTTATTGAAACGTGTGATAGAAAATTCCAACTAGTATTTGATTTTATTGTAATTATTTACTGCATTGTAATATATTATCTCCAGTCGGCACACATATATTTGATCGAAATTCAAAATGTCCATGTTTCATTTTACTGCAGACAACACTCTTGATTTACAGTCAACTGCGGGTCATTTTCATGTCACTATGTGTTCCAACTACCTTTTGCACTCTTAGCAATTAACTGTTTCAATGCCTGAGAATTGCCGTTATATTTCCGTCTGCTTCAAGTTTAAGAATGGACGTTTGTTCAATGTCTTTGCAAAAAGATAAACAGTGTGTCAAACAGTTTGGATCCTGATGAGAGGCCGAGCTACACGTCGTCTCATCTGGATCCAAAACTGTTTTGCATATGATATTACAGACCCGTTTATGGCTTTGAAGGGGTTAATGTCTGCAAATATTGTCGCCTGCTTAATTTTTTCCTTCCATATCTATTCAAAAATAAATGTCAGAGTGAAAAACAGTTTTGACCCTGATGAGTGCCAACTTACTCGGCGTTTCATATGGATCCAGAATGTTTGCAAAGCTTGTTATAAATGCTACGAACCAAAGCAAACGCAACTGGAACAAAACTCATACCTGTTTAGAGGGACAGTTCCTTTTATTATACTTAAACATGCCTTACGCGGCCCTTTTACACATAATTTTACCCATAATTTCGGCGAATAATTTTTCTTCTATTGTAATTTGATGTGTTCGGGATATTCAAAAATGTATATGTGTTCAGCTGAACATATTTTAAATGAGGCTATGTGTTTTATAATGTCCAAGCTGGTCTAAAACGGCCGGAAGTCAGTTTAAAATGATGATTTGTGTATGTACATGTATATATATACATGTACCTAACTTTATTGATGCATGACACTTTAACAAAATATTCTGTCTGTATGTCATATAATTTATAGGAGACACACACACTAAACGGGACACCTAAAGAAGATAGACATTAAGAAAGAGAGGGAGATTGCGTGCCTGCGTGCGTGCGTGTGTGTGTGTGTGTGACAGAGAGAGAGAGAGAGAGAGAGACAGAGAGAGAGAGAGAGACAGACAGAGACAGAGACAGAGACAGACAGACAGACAGACAGACAGAGACAGACAGAGATAGAGAGAGACAGAGAGAGAGATAGACAGACAGACAGACAGTGGCAGAAATACAGAAAGACAGACAGAGACAGACAGACAGACATAAAGAGAGAACAAGAGGGAGGTGATGGCCCTGATATCGCTCACCAGAGTGCCATTGACAGCAGACATTCTAACAGATAATTGCAAAAATCAGTGTTATAACCCTATCAGTGCTAAGCATGACTTGACTGAAATTAGCACAGTTTGGATTCTGATCTGATACATTTGTAACTTCATAATTATGTGGTTTGTACAAGAGGGTTATTTGAAAGATTGGTATGTATTAAAAACAGTGTGAACAAACAGACAATAATTCTGAAGCAGACATCAACTAGAGTATAGTGCAGGTGAACTTCAACTTGACCTCTCAAGATAACTAGCTGGCTAGCTAGTGGTTCAAAGGGTAACCTTTATACTGTAGAAGTCTATTTTAAAATATAACCCACATGGCAGGGCCAAATTTAACCTCAGAACATTGATATTAACACAATTCATAAAGGTATACTAAGTAAATCTATACACCAAATATCTAAGCTCTGGAACATGCAGTTTTTGGCAAGAAGATTTTTAAAGTTTTCCCTATGCCTAACTAATGAACCAAGCACTCTGTAACAGACAGCTGGTACATTTCATTTCATATACATGCAAGTTTACTACAAAATGAGTTGTGAAGTTTTAACACAAACTGTAGTAAAATATTATATATTATATTGTATAATATTATATATTATGAACATATGCCAAAAAGTCATTTTATTTCATGGTATTGTTTCCTATCAATTAAAATTTTTTCTATAAAATTTTAAAAAATATATATATTATATAATATTGTATAATATTATGTGATATTTTTTCATTTTAAATGCTATCATTTCATATACATGCAAGTGTACTACAAAGTGAGTTGTGAAGTTTTAACACAAACTGTAGTAAAATATTATATGTTATATTATATAATATTATATATTATGAACATATGCAAAAAAGTCATTTTATTTCATGGTGTTGTTTCATATGGATAAAAAAAATTTTTTTTAAATTATATATTATATATATTATATTATATATTATATAATATTTAATCATTTTATATTATATCATTTCATATTTATGCACACTTACTACAAAATGAGTTGTCTTGTTTTTAAACAAACTGTAGTAACCCACTTTGTAGTAATTACTACAATTTGCAACGTTACTACAAAACGGGTCGCAAGGTCCCATACGAAATGTAGTAAACTGTTTTTGACTCTATTTCATTAAGTAGGCAAGGTATCGGAAAGATTTTTACTGGGCACTCGGATATTGTCAATATGAAGGACCACCCCAAATTTGGTTGCAGTCACACAACCATGCTCGGTGCAATAGGAGTTTACTACATATTGAACTTTGCATATCAACCCACTTTGTAGTAATTACTACAATTTGCAACGTTACTACAAAACGGGTTGGGAGGGTTTCACGCAAAGTGTAGTAACCCGTTTTGTAGTAATTACTACATTCAGCGATGTAATTATTATTTATAACATTTTGTTATATGTTATTAGTATTATTATACTTAATACAAAATATTATATATTATATTATATATTATAAAAATATGCCAAAAAGTCATTTTATTTCACGGTATTGTTTCCAATCGATTATAAAAAAAATATGAAAATTTAAAAAATATATATATTATATAATATTATATAATATTTAATCATTTTATATGATATCATTTCATATACATGCAATATTACTACAAAATGAGTTGTGAAAGTTTAACACAAACTGTAGTAAAATACTTTATATTATATTATATAATATTATATATTATGAACATATGCCAAAAAGTCATTTTATTTCATGGTATTGTTTTATATGGATACAATTTTTATTTTTTTTAAATTATATATTATATATATTATATATTATATTATATAATATTTAATCATTTTATACTATATCATTTCATATTTATGCACAATTACTACAAAACGAGTTGTCAAGTTTTTAAACAAACTGTAGTAACCCACTTTGTAGTAATTACTACAATTTGCAACGTTACTACAAAACGGGTCGCAAGGTCCCATACGAAATGTAGTAAACTGTTTTTGACTCTATTTCATTAAGTAGGCAAGGTATCGAAAATATTTTTACTGTGCACTCGGATATTGTCAATATGAAGGACCACCCCAAATTTGGTTGCAGTCACACAACCATGCTTGGTGTAATAGGAGTTTACTACATATTGAACTTTGCATACCAACCCACTTTGTAGTAATTACTACAATTTGCAACGTTACTACAAAACGGGTTGGGAGGGTTTCACGCAAAGTGTAGTAACCCGTTTTGTAGTAATTACTACAATTTGCAACGTTACTACAAAACGGGTTGTAACATAGCTAAGATTAAGATATCGCAGAATAGCATTTTAAACACTATCCCATAAATTTCAAATCATACAATTTCTGAATATGTACATGTAGTAAGAATTTACACTCTGGATCCTAGAGATGATAGTTTTAGAAGATGATAACGTTAAAACGGACGAACGGTGAGGAGTATGCATGTCACCAGGGTCAACATACATGTAGTAAACCGCATTAACTTACATACTAGCACCCATGATCCATGGTATTTAGTGTAAGTGTTTAGTGTAGAAACGCAAGCAGAATATATCATAATTAGATGATTCAAGCATAACACGAGTAACCAGGTTCAATAATGCTTAATATCTAAAATATACAAATATAACAATAACATTATACAGTAGAACCGGTCATAACAGTTATCATAGAGAGGTATAACTATGGGTCAGAAAGCCTCTATAAGAATTGTATATACCACCTCCGCACAGCACTACCAATTAATCAATCAACCAGTCAATCAAACAACCATGCAAACAATCAATCAATCAATCGATCAATCAGCCAACAAATGAATCAATCAGTCAATCAACAAACCACTCAGTCAACCAACCAACCAACCAACTAATCCACCCATCCAACCCCCATCCACCCACCACACATCCATCCATCCATCAACCGATCAATCTGCTAATTGATCGAATGAATGAACGAGCGAGTGAACAAACGGACAAGGGACGAGGGACCAATGGATGGACGAGCAAGCCAACGAATGCATAGATGACTGAATATATGAATGAATGACAGAATGAATGAATGAATGAATGAATAAATGAAAGGAAGAGTGAATGAATGAATGCATGAATGGGTGGGTGGGTGGATGGATGGATAAATGAATGAATGAATGAATGAATGAATGAATGGATGTACGAACGAATAAATGAATGAATGATCGAATTAATGACTGAATGAATTACTGAACGAATGAGCGGTCGGCTATGACATGTTCTACTGTATATACTATTTCATGTTCATGAATTACTTTTATATTTATATCTATCTGGATACATATAACGTCATATATTAACTATGTATATGTTTTATAATACCGTTTGTATCATTTGATATACAAAATAAGTCTATATATACGATTTCAGTAGTATTTACTAACATGGTACATAAACGAATTTTTTCCCAATCTGACAGTGCTCTTCGCAAACCTTTTATGACACTTGTGAACAGTTTGGATCCAGATCCGGCTCCACCAACATGGGACCTGATAATGAGACCAAACTATTTTAAGCGTAGATTATATTCAACACTATATACTATAGAAGGATAATTTATTCCAAGTATACTGCAGGTGACAAAAGTTTTGCAGACGGCAATTCAGCTAACCAAAAAAAAAAATCCAAGCTGAAAACAAGTCATATACATATAGTACATAAAGTCGTGACTCGACAGCCATTAGCCCAATTTACGCTGGACTACTCTCCCGGTCGCCTGCTTTTAGTGATATACAGACAGGTGGCATGCCTGTACATGCTGTATAACTGTATGTATGGATATAAACAATATAAGTGCTAATACAATGTATTGCATTGTATTGCATTGTATTCCCTCTGAAGAATATAAAAAAATGCCTTAAAGTATAATCGTTTTAAAGTTAGGCAACACGGTCCATTGATAACGCATTTCAACCTTGAGTCGAATTCCAGACTATTAGTACCGTTTTTATACGCCCACCTAATAAAGGTGGTCGTATATTGTCGTGGCCCTGTCCGTCCGTCCGTCCATTCGTTCGTTCGTTCGTCCGTCAACATTTTGTTTGTCCGCTGTTTTCTGGGAAAACTATTTGACAGATATTAATGAAACTTCACACAAATGTTAAATGCATCAAGATCTGAAGCTGAGTTGATTCTGAGGTTCATTTGATTTTTCATTTCAGAGTTATTGCCCTTTTACTTAAAAAAATGCAAATAGTTTGTCCGCTGTTTTCTGGCAAAACTGTTTGACAGATATTAATGAAACTTCATACACATGTTTAATGCATCAAGACCTGAAGCCGATTCTGAGGTTCATTTGATTTGTCGTTTCGGAGTTATGGCCCTTTTACTTAAAAAATAATGCAAATACATGCAAATAGTTTGTCCGCTGTTTTCTGGGAAAACTATTTGACACATATTAATGAAACTTCACACAAATGTTTAATGCATCAAGATCTGAAGCTGACTTGATTCTGAGGTTCATTTGATTTTTCATTTCAGAGTTATGGCCCTTGTCCTTAAAAAATATGCAAATAGTTTGTCCGCTGTTTTCTGGGAAAACTATTTGAGAGATATTAATGAAACTTCACACAAATGTTTAATGCATCAAGATCTGAAGCTGAGTCGATTCTGAGGTTCATTTGATTTGTCGTTTCGGAGTTATGGCACTTTTACTTAAAAAATAATGCAAATACATGCAAATAGTTTGTCCGCTGTTTTCTGGGAAAACTATTTGACAGATATTAATGAAACTTCACACAAATGTTTAATGCATCAAGATCTGAAGCTGAGTTGATTCTGAGGTTCATTTGATTTTTCATTTCAGAGTTATGGCCCTTGTCCTTAAAAAAATGCAAATAGTTTGTCCGCTGTTTTCTGGAAAAATTATTTGACATATATTAATGAAACTTCACACAAATATTTAATGCATCAAGATCTGAAGCTGAGTTGATTCTGAGGTTCATTTGGTTTTTCATTTCACAGTTATGGCCCTTGTCCTTAAAAAATAATGCAAATAATGCAAATAGTTTGTCCGCTGTTTTCTGGGAAAACTATTTGACATATATTAATGAAACTTCACACAAATGTTTAATGCATCAAGATCTGAAGCGGAGTTGATTCTGAGGTTCATTTGATTTTTCATTTCAGAGTTATGGTCCTTGTCCTTAAAAAATATGCAAATAGTTTGTCCGCTGTTTTCTGGGAAAACTATTTGAGAGATATTAATGAAACTTCACACAAATATTTAATGCATCAAGATCTGAAACTGAAATGATTCTGAGGAGCATTTGGTTTTTTGTTTCAGAGTTATGGCCCTTGTCCTTAAAAAATAATGCAAATAGTTTGTCTGCTGTTTTCTGGGAAAACTATTTGACAGATATTAATGAAACTTCATAAAAAAATTTAATGCTTCAAGATCTGATGCTGAGTCGAATTTGAGGTTCATTTGATTTTTCGTTTCGGAGTTATTGCCCTTTTACTTAAAAAAAATGCAAATAGTTTGTCCGCTGTTTACTGGCAAAACTGTTTGACAGATATTAATGAAACTTCATACACATGTTTAATGCATCAAGACCTGAAGCCGATTCTGAGGATCATTTGATTTGTTGTTTTGGAGTTATGGCCCTTGCACTTAAAAAAATAATGCAAATCTATGCAAATATGAGGATGGCCATAACTTTTTCATTTGAAATGATATTTACTTCATTTTTTTTTATATGGTTAGGCTTTAATGTGAATTTTCACATATATTGCGGGGGTTTTGATATGTCATTTTATTCTAAAGTTATGGTCCTTGAACTTAGTGTGTTCGTTGCTTTGTTAGTCGGTCAACTTTAGTTTGTCTGTTGTTTTCTGGGAAAACTATTAAAATGATATAAATGAAACTTAACAAAAATGTTTTAAGCAACAAAATTTGAAGCTGAGTTTATTTTGAGGTTCATTCAGTTTGTCTTTACAGAGTTATGGCCGTTGCACTTTACAAAATCAGCAAAAATGAAGATTAGCTGTAACTTTTTTATTTAATAAGATATTCACTTCATTTTTTTAAAAAAATAGTATCACCTTAATATGGAAATCAAGATCTGAAGCACAGATTAGAAAATGTCAACACTTATAAGGCATGTTGAATCAGAGAAAGTTTGCAAGTGGGCGTATTATGTACCGTATGCGGTACTCTTGTTTTATTTATATCCAGCATTTAAAAAAGCCAATGTCTGTCTTGCAGCGCGACTGTAGTACTGGGGTATCGTTAATGTAACCAGGTTGCACGAGATTATTGTATTTAACCCTTTCCATGAGATAACACCTTTTCACACCAATTCAAACACAGTAGACCCATATCTGACGGCCCGTGGAGGCATAGATTAGTGTCTACTCAGTTTGCTAACATAATTATAATAGATCTAGCATTGTTATGCTAGTATATCAAAACATACTATTATGAAATGGCTAATAGTTATTTATGATATTAATATACATGAGAATTAATATGGTAAGGGTTAATTTGGTAACACATCCTGAATCTATTGCCTGCAATTTGAAAGAATCAGAGGTTCCACTCTATGAAATATAATAATAATATGCTATAGCATTCAGAGTTTATATATAATAAACTATACTGTCTTTTGAGATCAACAAACGGTATTTCCCACCGATAAATGTCCAATTTGGGGAAATACTGTTTAACCTTACGAGTTCACTGGACAATATTTTACTTTACTGCTACACTTTACGTGTTGTATATTTCAATCACTTGATTGAGCTGCCTGCCTCTTGTTTAAACCTTTCCTGTTCTGTATTTAGGTCAAATTTCAATACCTACTGAATATTCATTAACAAAATAGCTACAAAGAAATATGCGAGGTGGAACATTGTAGACATTTTAGAAAGTAAAGAAACAGATCTATCCAATTTTATTAGCAAACAGAGCCTCTATGAGCCGTCTGATCTGGGTCTACTCTGTTCGCAAATTGCGTGAAAACACGTTTATATTAGGGAAATGGTTAAAGTACTACAGGACGGAAAGTCGGTTTTACGAAAACATTTTCCTACACATGTATCTTAATAAATTAAGGTAGTCAGAACACAAGCACACACATAATATACACTTATATGGAACAGAGCGAATATCCTGCGTTTAGCAGACTTCATTTTAGTTAACACATGGTCTTTACCAACAATGAACAATAGGATAGTATAGGGTTAATCCTACTGTAATTTGAAATTTGCGACGGTATATGAGGTTTTTAACGGTCGCAAATTATTTTAATGGCGACGCCGAAGGCGGAGCCGTTAAAATATTTTAAGACCGTTAAAAACCTCATATACCGTCGCAAATTTCAAATTACAGTAGGATTAACCCTATTCTAACGCAATCTTAACACGAAAAATGCCAAATTGTTGTTATATCCTATGCGCGCAGGTGATTGAATGAGTGATGAGGCGAGAAATAGTGCCCAGTTTCTCTCAGATTTCTTAAAATAACTGGATTTTTTCACCCTGGTTTACACAGTCAAAACACCGGCCCAGTTGTAAGTTCCCTATTACATTTGTCGTGAATCATTATGCGACAGCTATTTTACATTTCAATACACTTTCAATACACATGTCAGGAAACGTAACGTTATCTTAGTCTTTGGCGCCGTACGCAAAAACGTCGTCTGTAACAATGACGTCACGTTATGTTTGAATAGTATGATAAATAAGGTTGAATCTGAATCACAACGCTTTGAGTATATCAATAATTTTCCACATGACATATAAAAGACCGGTAAAGTCGTGACAAAGAATGAAAATTAATAACTTTCAAAATACCGGACTGAACTTGAATATATGTCAGTGTATGCATACGAATTTATCAGTAGATCTAAGTGTTTGATAAACAAAGCGCATTAATATATTTACAGGCTAATGCTGTTATTCGGCCGTTTTCGATTGGTTGAATTTGCGACATATAAAATAGTTTTTATATGCCGCAAATTTAGTCACATGAGCCAATCAGATTGCAGAAAATTGACAGATTGCGTTAGAATTGACGTTGAAGCCAGGTAAGTATACAATGTACATGTGTCATGATTTATTAACCGTCCTAAAAAGGGTACGTAGCATATGGCATTCACAGAGCACTGTATACCCAGATCAATGGACTAATGATGAAGCTCTTCGATCAGGATCCACACCATTGTCATTCTGTGTAAAATAAATGTAGATGTTTACTGAACTTAATGAATTGAGGTAGTCGGAGCACAACCACATACATAATATACAGTTATACTCAACAGAACGAATAGTCTGCGTTTAGCAGACTTCATTTTGGTTAACACGTAATCAATCACAACGTCGAACAACAGGATAGCTGACTGGAGAAACCGGGTAAGTATACAGGTATCGTGATTTGTTAACCTTCATAGTCCGGGCACGTAGCTGCGGCATCTTCAAATATGTGTAGATCCATATCAGAGGACTACTGAAGGAGCTCTCCGATCAGGATCCACACCATTATCATTATTATACAAAACCAAAGTAGGAGAAACTCACTTGAAGAAAAGAAACAGGTTACTGTCTTATACAATATTTTCGGTATGATGACTGCTGGCACTAGATACATGTATGTATCACACAAGTGACTGACACCTTAGAGTTACTTCTTGGCTTCAGTACTGGGAGCAGTACATGCCTGAAGTTGGTCGTCAGTTGTACAGATAGTTACTTCGTCATCTCTGTGCTTCACAAATATTGTGCCATCGTTTGTCCACGTGTCCTTAATAACTTTGCTTCTCTTGAGCTGTCTCGCTTTATAAGCTAATTGGGAACGTTTTTTCGTCAGATCCTCACTAATGAAGTGTGATGTACCATGGTCGCTGTTGTATGTTTTCAGGATCCGGCGTGTCTTTATCACCTTTTGCCTGGATCTGTAGGATACAAAACGGACAATGATGTCTCAGGGTCTTTTTTCCCGACCCTATGACTCCGATCAATTCCGCCACGACTGAGTTCGATGTTCAAGGAGTTTTCTGCGAAATCGATGATAAGGTCGTCTGTATTTTCGCCGTCGTTTTCACTTATCCCAGATACACGAATATTTTGCCGACGCGTGTACTGCTCCAGATCATCGTTCTTTTGGGCAAGCTCAGTACACAGGTCATCATAATTTTTCAACATGTCCTGGAGTTCCGATACAGTGTTTTTCAGAGGCTAAAGGATCTGTTGGACCTGTTGGTCCAGTGTAGGCAGCAAATGTTCATATAACTTAACCTTTAGCTCCGGTATGTTAAACAGGGATGTAAGGAAACGGTCCATAGTACCTGGGTCGCTGAGTGCCCCAAGGAAGGAGTCTATGAACACCTCAGGATCTTCATCAGCATCCCCGCTTGATGCCCTAGGCCTTTTGGACTGCTTAGGTGCATTAGCGGACGACTTACAGTCTACCCCCTTGATTTTTGCCCGATCCGCGCATCATCCCTAACGGTCGAAAACTGGGACAGTATGAAGTCTACAAATTAACTTTGTCACGATTTACCACAGACAGGAACAATAAAATGCAGTTATTGAACACTTGTATTATAAAAGTGTAATGGTGTGTGTGTACACTGGTATGTCGGTATCTATCAATGACAACAAAATGGCAACACAAAAGCTGGCGCCAAATTTCGGAACAAAGAGCTCTCAGGATAAATGGTTTTCTTACCGCAGTTTATGAAGTCATTCAAATTTATCCTAACACATATACTCCATAAATACACTATACACTTTTTGACACAGTTGTTACTCCACTAAACCCCATTTGTAGCACTTGTTTTCAAAATTTTGCACAGAATTAACGCGTCACTCCAACATCGATGACCTTGACCTCTCAGCTTTAGATGTGTAAAGCAGCAATAGAATACATCAGCCCTTTCCCTGATAGTTTGGAGTAGAGCAGAAACTGTCTTAAGTGGCCATCGAAAACAGGTATTCTTAATAGTCTGTAAGGCAGGTGATAGCTTAATGCAGGGCAAAAGTAGTGCAATAAAACTCATACAGTATTTCTCTGCATTATGCTTGTCCTGCATTAAGCAACCATAATTATGCTGTTTCACTCAGACTCATGTTCAGTAAATGAATGGCCGCTCATGACAGGTTCTACTGTACATCCAGTTCATATGGCTACTGTAGGAGTCACCTGCTCTGTGTGCTGATGGAATTATATAGATCCTTGACTAATCTATGTATTATAAGCCAAACAAAATCCTTGAAGTTTTTACATTATCAAGCAAGAGGGCCATGATGGCCCTGCTATCGCTCACCAAGTATAAGTATAAATCAGAATCAAGAAAGTGATCCAACAAATTTTCTCTACGTGCAGTGAATCTTTGTTAGTCCTTGTATTAAAAATGTTACACAAACTGATCAGTTAGATTTTGACTAAAGTCAAAATCTCACCAATCTAATGCATGAGCACAATATTCGACTCTTAAACCTTTACTCCATAAATAAATCTTCTTCATATTAACACCTTTTCTCCCTTTTGCAAACAGAGTAGGCACAGATCAGAAAGCACCGATAGGAGCTGCCTGATCAGGGTCTTTCTGTTTGTTTTTGACATGATATAGAACTGATTGTTTCATTTTTGTCAAAGCAAATAATCCCTTGAAATGTTTAGATTATAAAAATTAATGTAATAAATATTCATGATGTCATTATTTCTTACGTGAATATACATGGAGTAAAGGGTTATAAAAAAGCTTTAGGGATATATTGAAAATTATCAAATAAAATTGTGTTTCTTAACCCTTTGCGCCATTAAATGACATCATGATTTGTTTTAAATGGCTTACACCGGAAATTTGGTCATGGCAGAAAATGTTTGAATTATATTTAATCTATAACATTATTACAGCTCTCACATATTTCTGATAAGAGCACACTCTTTTTGCAAAGGCGTATCTATAGAACAAAATGTTAAAGGCACGATCAGAAAATATTAAAAAGCTATTTTTCCTTTATATATCAAATTTTGATTGAAGTCAGTCCAGTTCCTTGAATACCACCCATAGGATGTTAACTCTTTACTCCATGAATATGCCTTTCTACACCTTTGCAAACAGATTAAACCAATATCAGACGGCTCCTGTAGGAGCTGTCCGATCAGGGTATGTTCTGTTTACCTACGACATACATGTTACATAGATATGACTCTGTTGTTTCTGCTATGGCTAAAAATCTCTATGTTTATAATGCTATTAGTTATATGAATTCAACTCATTAACTTTCTTAATACTAATTTCTTGCATGGATATTCATGGAGTAAAGACTTAACTGATATCCAACTGTTTCTGGAAACCGTCAAACTGAAATTAGGGTTTCATCTGATGGCGTAAATCTCAGTCACTTGAAACAGTTTCCCCAGATAATCCCCATTGTTTCAAAACCCCACCGGTACACGAGTGAATTCTCAACAGCGCCCTTTTCTAAGAAAACGGAAACTCTTGTGCATGTAAATCGCGAAGCTCCAATGCCAGTCAGAATTCAGACTTTTGTAAAGGTATGCAGTTTAAACCCCAGGTCAGTCAAAAACAAGGCCCTTTCTATTTGCGACTATATCGTTTCAAATGACTTTGATGTGGTAGCCATTACGGAAACCTGGCTCGGTAGTTCTGTAGACAAATCGTGTTTAAACGAACACGTTCCTACTCATTACAAAATCGGACATGTCCCTCGCTGCAATGGCAACCGTGGCGGTGGGGTAGCAGTCATATATAAGGCTTCAATAGGACTCCGCCTCCATACATCAACAAGAGATAACGATTTCTCAAACTTTGAGTACATGGACTGCACTTTAAGTATCCGAGATTTCACTCTGCGTCTAGTAGTTGTTTACAGACCGCCACCATCACGTACAAATGGTCTAAAAACTGGGGATTTTCTTGAGAATGAGTGGCCATCTTTCTTATCTAAATTTGCCACCACCGACAGACCGGTCGTCATTGTAGGGGATTTAAACATCCACCTTGACATTCCAAATGACAGAAACACTGCTAACTTTGTTAGTACACTCGAATCATTTGGACTGCAACAACATGTGGGTGAAGCCACTCATATAGGGGGACATACCCTTGATGTTGTTATTACACGGGACGGTGATGACTGTGTGTCAAACATTGAAGTCACAGATCCTGGACTGTCCGACAGTAGTGGTAAAGTTTCGCGAGATCATTTTTCCGTAACTTTCGAGGCAAAGGCCGCGAAACCCCCAACAGTGAGGAAAACTGTTTCATTTCGGAAACTTAGGGCAATTAATATAGAATCATTCAAAAGAGATCTCGTAAACTCGGAACCCATCGAATCGAGTATGCAGACGACAGATGTTGATGAGCTGGTTAAGTCATATACACAAACACTGGCGGCAATTGTCAATAAACATGCACCACTGTGTACAAAAACCATAACGCTCAGACCATCATGCCCTTGGTATACCCAGGAACTGCATGATGCTAAACATGTAAGGCGCAAGTTGGAACGGAACTGGAAAAAGTCCAGACTCACAATAGACCATCAGCTATACAGAGAACAGTGTGCCAAAGTCAACAGGCTACTAATTAAGTCAAAGATTGATTTTTACTCAGAGAAAGTTGAAGCATGCCAGGCAGACTCAAAAAGTCTTTTCAGAGTCACTAAGCATCTGCTAGGTTCAACTAGTGACATCTCATTGCCTAAGACTTCGTCCTCGAAGCATCTTGCACAAGAATTCAGTGACTTTTTCGTTGACAAAGTGGACAAAATACGTGCTGATATTGCATCAGGCACTGTATCCAGTGCGCCGACTGACACTGAGATGCAGCATTCAACAAACGTATTAGAAAAGTTTGCTACAGCTACAGTAGAAGAAGTAGGACAGATCATTAAGGCATCCCCCTGTAAGTCTTGCGAACTTGATCCAATACCTACATGGCTATTAAAGTCATGCCTTGATGAACTCCTACCGATTTTGACAAACATTGTAAACTCCTCTTTAGACAATGCCTATGTTCCAAAAAGTTTCAAAAGGTCACATGTCAGACCTATTTTAAAGAAACCGGATCTCGATTCAAATGAACTTAAGAATTATAGGCCTATATCAAATCTGCCATTTGTCTCCAAAGTGTTAGAAAAAGTGGTTGACAAACGCATTGAGTCCCACCTGAACTCAAACAATCTACATGAGCACTATCAATCAGCATACCGAAGGCATCACTCAACAGAGACTGCTCTTCTGAAAGTTCAGAATGACATCCTTCAATCCCTAGATAAAGATGAAACAACAGTTCTGGTGATGCTTGACTTATCGGCTGCATTTGACACTATCGATCACGAAACATTGCTAAAGCGCCTTGAAAAAGACTTCGGAATCATTGGGAAACCCCTTGAGTGGATGACCTCCTATCTAAATGACCGCTATGAAATAGTGTCAGTAGATGGGGAGTTGTCCACCCCAGTTAATATGAAATATAGCGTGCCACAGGGATCGGTCCTTGGACCAAAAAACTACATCATGTACACAAAACCTGTCGGCTCAATCTGCAGAAACCATGGGCTAAAGCACCATTTTTATGCCGATGACTCGCAATTATACCTGTCCTTTAAGCCCAAAGACATTTCCTGTCAACAAGAAGCTTTATCACGAGTTGAGATCTGTCTCAACGAAATAGTCTCTTGGATGCACCAGAACATGCTGAAGCTCAATACTGACAAAACTGAGGTCATCCTGTTTCATGCAAAAAACACAGTAGTACCTGAAGACATTCATGTGCAAGTAGGCCCCTCTAAGATCAAACCGTCTTTGTGTATAAAGAATCTCGGTACATGGCTCGATTCACAAATGGATATGGCATCACACATCAATTCGGTGTGTAGGTCTAGTTATGCACAGCTCCGACGAATAGGTCATATAAGAAAGTACCTCTCACCTGATGCTACCAAGACTTTGGTGAACTCTCTGGTTACATCAAAAATAGACTACTGCAACTCATTGCTGCATGGAATTTCAAAAAACACACTGCAGAAACTTCAAAGAGTTCAAAACACAGCAGCCCGCATCATAACCAGGACTCCTCGATATGATCATATCACGCCTGTTTTGAGAGAACTTCATTGGCTTCCGGTTCAACATCGCATTGAATTCAAAATTCTGACACTTACGTATAAAGCCATGCACAATGAATCCGCCAAGTACATTGTCGACATGCTTGACGTGTATCGGCCCCGCAGAGAATTAAGGTCAGCAAGTAGCTCCTTGTCGTTGGTTGTACCAAAAAGTCGTAAGGTAAAATACGGTGAGAGAAGTTTCATGAATGCAGCTCCAAAACTCTGGAATGCTCTGCCATCAGGCATTAGAGATGCAAGCTCACTGGCATGTTTCAAAAGATCTCTGAAAACACATTTCTTCAACATATACTACTAGGACAGTTTAGGAAAAGTAGCTTATAATCATCAATTCTCATACCTTACGATTCCTCTGCCATTGCAGCCCTTGGGATATGCTGTAGGAATCAATCTCTCATTGACCGAATAGATAATCATGTGGTTCCTACCGGTTAGTGATTTCATATTTATTGTATATCATATTTATTGTATATATATTGCTTATAATTCACCGACTTGGAATAAATAATCATGTGGTTCCTACCAGTTGGTGATTTTATACTTATTGTATATTTATTGCATATCTTTCATTGACTGGGTGGATAATCATGTGGTTCCTACCGGTTAGTGGTTATACATTTATTGTATATCTATTCCATATCTTTCATTGACCGGGTGGATAATCATGTGGTTCCTACCGGTTAGTGATTTTATATTTATTGTATATATATTGCATACATTTCATTGACTGGATGGACGATCATGCCGTTCCTTCCGGTTTATGATTTCATATCTATTGTATATCTTTTGTATATCCTTCACTAACCCTCCGGCTAGTGACTTTATATAGCTGATAGATAGGCATTATATACCTGATATGTTTTATGTCTCATTCTTGTCAGTTATCCAGCCGGTCGGTTTATATAGCTGATAAGAAATGTCCATATGTTCTATGTTTAATGTTCTTTCTTTATCATCTATCCAGCCGGTCGGTTTCAAGTAGTTGATGGAAAGATGTAATGTCTTCTGTTCCATGTTTCTTTCTTATCATCCATCCAGCCGGTCGGTTCATGTGGCTGATAGAAATGCATAATGTTTTTTTAACATTGTTTCATGTTTCATTTTTGTCGGTTAACCAGCCGGTCGGTTTATTTAGCCGATAAATATGGATTGTAATAATCACTGACTTTATATTTATTGCATATCTATTGTAAATCTTTCATTGTCTGGATAGATAATCATGCGGTTCGTTCCGATTATTGATTTCATCCATGTACAGCGCTTTTGAACGCACATATCCCGTGTGAAAAGAGCGCTATATAAATGTGGTATAATAATAATAATAATAATAATATCAAAAACTTGATCACTATAACATACAAACTGAGCACCGTCTACAGGGTGAACCACAAAACATCAGCTGCTTGTACCTAAAGTAGTTCTTTAGGTTCCTTCTAAGGCTTGTTTGTTGCTCATTTTTACAATTTTTTAGCATAGTATTTGATAGCCCTTTCTGACTTTTGATATGTCCAACTCCAAGTTGTTGAAATATGGAAAAATAGTCAAACACATCAAACTTCAGAGTCCTGACCAGCAGCTATCAGAATTTCGAACATATTCTATTCTCCTGTCTTGAATCACAATCATACTGTCTTTAACTCATTTTCTTTGTAATATACTGGTGCATATGAGAGATGTTCGAAATGAATTGTTTACTGTCCTCTATCTCGATATCCACGTGGGGCACGATAAAAATCAATACATACCTGTCTAGGTTTATTCAATACCTACACAGCGATGTATAAATGTACATGTTAAACTAAGTGTAAGACATAAAATTTACCATTTGAATACACGCAGTCATTGACCACACTGTAGTAATCAAAGCACTGAAAGTGCTGTTAGCAAGGGGCTTTTAGCAAATACGGTTATGTATTGGTGTTACAAAGTGCTGTTTTCTGTCCAAGTATTTCTGTTGAAGGTTTGGTGCAAAAGTGCTATAACTTCGCCACTAAAGTGAAGATGTTACAATAGTTTTGCACCAAACCCGTTATTATGTGCTAATGTGTATAAAGGTTTTTTCAATTGGTTACACCATAGATATTGTTGAATAAGTTATTGAGTTGTTGGAAGAATAACTTTGTAAGGCATGCTTATCCTGAACTCTGAGTAGAGGAATAAAATAAGTACAAGAGAGTTGCATTTTGTGTAAAACATTTATTGAAAAAGTTCAGCAATGAATTGGGAAAACACCATGATAAAAGTCGTCATGCATAAAGCCCTTAGCAGCATTTTAATGTGTGTATAGTGACCAGCAATGTTTGCGTTTTAACCCTTTCAACACTAAGTAGCTCTTGTGGGTTTTTATGTTGTCTTGTAGATCTTTTTGTCACCAAAACATGAACCAGTGTACAACTGTACATGGAATTTGGGGTATTTTACAGATACTGTTTTAAATTAGCAAACAGTGCAGACTCTGATTAGAGGGTTCCAATAGGAGCCTTCTGACCGGGTTTACACTGTTTGAAAAATAAATGAGTACATAAAAAACAGGTACATAGTGCTGAAAGAGTACATAGCAGACAAATTCAGAAAGGCAAAATTCCTATTGACTCGTGTGTTATTCAGTATCTGTATGTCTGAAATGTCAAACGGGTTTTAACAAACCAATTGCAGCTACTAGAATGTAGCTGTTACGGTCTGTAGCGAATAAGCAAAACAAAAATAGTATGCTCATTAAGGTTTGAAACATCAGATCAAAGCAATAAAATATGAACCAAATATCTTTGACAATATCTGACACATAGACCTTAAGATCAAACTTAACCAACAATGAAAACTCTACGTTGAAAAAAGGTGCATAGGTATGCAAATTTAATTTTAGGGTTACCTGCCATTGTGGAATTAGTCCTCTTGTGATAGTAAACATGCATACCAAATTTGAATCAAATATCTTTGACAGATTTCGAGACATGGAACTTCAGATAAAACTTAATCAACAATGAAAATTCTAAGTGGATGCCTTTTCACATCTAAGTAACAAATGTTGTTTTTTTTATAATTATTCATAGTGGGTGTAGTTTTGCATGAATATTGAACAGGAAAGGAGTTAGTGATTAGCAATTGAATTGTTATGATATCTGGAAAATATGCATATTTGACAAAATGAAGAAAAGGCATATTATGAAGGTATCAAACACAGAACAAAAACGATGAACAAAATATAGCCAACACTTCAGTATGAATATAGCAGGTCACCAATCAAGTTTCATCTATGCCTTAGATATAATTCTCAATTAGTGATTTCTAGAAAATTAATTATTCTTTATTGTTGTATCCCAAAAAACCAACATCAGCAATGTCAGTTATTGGAAGGTGTACAAACATTAAATGGCATAAAAGTGAAACTATTGCTTGGTTCTTTGTGATCTGAGTTTTGGCTGTCAGTTCTGAGAATGTAAAGAATATCTTAAATTGTATGGAAAACATATTAAGAATTGTTTACATTTGGCCAACCTGTAGGCAAAATCTGATTTACACAAAATGTGGTTAGACTTTTGCTAGTATGCCACTGGATTATGTTTGAATCATCGCTATTAATTTTCACAATGAAGAAAATTTTCCAAAAACGGGAATTAATACATTGCATAAATACTTGCTCTGATAAAAAAAGGCCCTTAGTGGTCGAAATATTAGATCAGAGCAATTCAAGTATTTATGTATTAATTTTCATATAATGTTTTCTTCTGAACAGTATGGCTTTAACCCTTTCCCTGTTTAATATTCATGCAAGACTCCATCTAATTCTAATATGATGAATTAATTGTTGATTACATTCTGGTACATAGAACAAAGAATATTGTTGCTACAATCACTAGTGCAGACTTAAATTTATGATACTGCCATAGTCAGGTACACAATAACCAGAAGAAAACCTATTATCCAATTTTATCATTATCTAACTCTTCAATCACACTTTTGAGAAACGTTTTACAAAGTTTCAAATAGCTTGGGTCATGAAGGAATTCTGAGTCTGCCTGTATCTCGTCTGGATCGACACTGTTTGCAAATGTGACTTGGATCACAAATAGTGGGATACGGATTGTGCCCGACAGACATTTTGTGATTTTAGTAAAAGCTGGTTGTCTTCCTCATTTGATATGAGATATATTTACCCTTTTCAAACAGAGTTGATCCAGAATAGATGGTAAATATAGGAGCTGTTTGATCAATGTCTGATCTGTATGCTTATGGAATTACAATAGATCTTGCACTAGTTTCTATCAATACCAAAACATCTGTATACATGTATATTCCATTATCCGGATTTAGCTAAAACTTTAATGAATATTCAACAGGGAAAGGGATAACATATGATAGTGTGCTATAATCATAAGAAACCAACCAGCCTGTTTCAGACATCAAGCGGCAAATATCAAACCCATGAAAAGAAGTAACCTTTACACATGTATATATGTTTTCATACTACATGTATGGAAACACTAACCATTCCCACATGAATATTAGTTAAAGAAAATTTACTGCATTTATATTCCAGGACTAAATTTTACCCATACATAGTACATGTAACTCATTCCGCCATATTGACACCTCTTAATGCATCTATAAATGTCACTTTTTGAAACCAATTTGATAAATAGAGCATTTACTCTATTTATCACAATGGTTTCAACCCTACACAATTCTAAAATTTCCCTTGCTCCTTGTCAGTAGATTTATGGTATTCAACATGTTGGGTTAAAAAATAGCCTCTGAGGGAATGGGTTAACATGGAATTGTAACAGCAAACCCTGAGCAGACGGCTTCTACTTAGTTGCAAATATGTCAAAGGCTGTCCCTATGAGAAAATGTGTTGATTCGTGAATATTAATTTAAGACATTATGAATAACAATTTGATAAAAACCTTCACTGCATGAACAATCATGTAAAAAGTAGCGACACCGTGAGTAACTGATTTTTACATTGGCATATGTACACATGAATTGTTGGTGTTGGTAGAAACAGTAGACTTAAACTATTGTTATTTCATATGCAAGCAGAGCAGACCCTGATCAAATGACTGCTAAAGGAGCAGTTTACTCTTGTCTGCAAAGGCGTAGAAACACGGGAACATTTTGGCAGATACTACAGAATGAATTAAAGCTTATTCCATAAGCATGTTTCTACAGGAACTATATGATCTGGGTCTACTCTTTTTAACCCTTTCCGTCATATAAACGTCTTTTCATGCATTACGCAGAATAGACCCGATCAGACGGTTCCTATAGGAGACGTCTGATCAGAGTCTGCTCTGTTTGCTTTTGACATGATATGCACCTGATTCTAAAGTTTTTGTCAATGCAAACAATTCTCTTGAAAGGTTTACATGATTAAAATTGTGCTAATAAATATTCGTGTTGTCATTATAGCATATAAACTAAAGAAACAGGTCTATTAAATTCCATAAGCAAACAGAGCAGACTCAGATCTGATTGCTCCTTATGGTGAAATAAGTGAGTGAAAATGTGTTTATAAGAAGGAATGGCTAATATATTATTCCATAAGCAAAAAAAAGACCCTGCAAAAAAGCTTCTACAGGAACTCTCTGATCTGGGTCTACTCTGTTTAACCCTTTCCCTCATATCAATGCATTTTATCACATTATGCAAATGGAGTTGACCGAGATCAGATGGTTCCTATAGAAGACGTCTGACTGATCATGATCTGTTCTGTTTGCTATTGACATACAATAGATCTAATTACATGATGTCATTATGAATACTGTAAAAAGGGTTAAAAGGCATATACAAATGTATATCAAGTAAATGGCTAAAGTAAACACTATCCATGATGTATATTGTAATTTCTTTTCTATATAAGTGACACACAGCTTTGATTTGAATGAGAGTCTGGGATATTCAGTGTCTTCATTCGGAATCCATGATGTCACAGGTTTATGTTGAGTCAATTAGCAAAAGAATGATAAATGTATCTGTTGGGGACAAAGCCTGTATACTGGTCAAGGCTGTCAAGGAAGGTATCCCTTATCCTCAAAACACAGTAGCTTGAACTTATTCCCTGTTGTCTGCTCCCATATTGCATAGCAGGAATGCCTTATGGCTCTGTTATAGTATTCTGCTCCCATGCATGTCTGTGATATGCCTGGACCAATGCCGAAAGTTCTGGGTCAAGGCAAAGTTTATCCATTTGCTGAAATAGAAAAAGGACATGCATTGATTATGTCCCTAAAATCAGCTACTGTCTATTTAGGCTGGGTCCTAGTAGTGGTTACCGTAGCATCCCCCTAGACTTTTTTCATGGTTACCAAATTGTTCGTTGGGGTCCTCAGAACACATTTTGAGCATGCCCCCAAAAATAAGTTTGTCCCAGCTATGTTTTATTTAACGGTTTCCATGGTAACCCGAGATAATTTTCGAAACTACCTTGGTTCAGAAAATGCGTAATAACTTTGCTTTTAGAGGCAATAGAAGGACAAACCAAGTACCAAAGTAAAGCAGAGACATATAGATTGAATATGATATATAATTTTGATAATATTCATAAATTTTTACTTATGAATATTAATGAGGAAGTAAAAAATTCCGCTTTTTTAGAAAAAGGAGTTGTTGTTTAGTCTTAGAGGCCTATTAATGCACAAATAAATATTGAATTCAGGTTTAAATTGTTCGTTGGGGTCCTCAGAACACTTTTTGAGCATTCCCCTAAAATAAATGTGTCCCAGCTATGTTTTATTAAACGGTTTCCATGGTAACCCGAGGTAAATTTCGAAACTATCTTGATTAAGAAAATGAGTTATAACTTTGCTTTTAGAGACAATAGAAGGACAAAACAAGAACCAACGTAAAGCAGAGACATATAGCTTGAATACGACATGTAATTATATTAATATTCATAATGCATTCTTATAATGCATTCTTATGAATATTAATGAGGAAGTAAAAAATGCGTTTTTAGTTTGACGAGTTTGTTTTTAGTCTGAGAGGCCTAATAATATACAAAGAGTTATTGAATTCAGGTTTAAATGTTTTAATATCATCATACAAAGAAAGGAAGACATCTTTGGTTCATGTAATATTTCTAAAAACATGTATATTTAAGCTAATTTGCATATAACGTGCGTAAATGAATAAGCAATTTAACATAAGCCCTATATTTAGCATTGTTTCGAGTGTACTATCTTTTCTTTTATTTAATTTACGTAAAATACCAGATATTGAACAAAATTTGACAAGAGCAGAGGGTCATTACTTTGGGTTCTTGAATATTAATGCATATTTATGAATATTAATGAGATGTAGAATAAACACACTTGAATGAGCTGTTCTTTTTTTTATCTGAGATTATTTTAGTTAACCAGTACAGAGCTTGATACTGACTGAAACAGCGATATTGATATTCATGTATATAAATATGTAGATAATGAATATTATTTTCAAAATCATGAATATTAATGAAAATGTAAACTGTTGTAGGAAAGTAAGTTTTTCTATTATATTGCAATATACATGTATGTGAACAACACATTTCTTGTAAGAAAATACTGCGGAGGAATTGAGCCTCATGCATGTTTTATGAAGAATATTACTGTTATTGGTGTTTTGCAATACAATAGAAAATATATAGCATCTCGGCTGCAATCATCAGCTTATGTTTGCCCATATTAGCCTTGCGTGACTTCGAACTTACTCGCGATGTCTTATGCATTTGCTTGATTATTTACCACAGCATGCCAGAGCAACGTAAGGCTTCTTGCGGGCATTTCGCGACAGGCTGGACAACTCATTAGTGTGTCTGGCCTGCTGCGGATGCTCCGCTTCAGCTCCCTGTCCAGTTTCATCCCTCTGGACAGGGGAGACGTGGGAGCTTGCTTCCCGACGGAAGAAGTATTCTTCTCTTTGGTCAGCGACTCCCTCACAACAGACAAATCACTGTCCTCTAAAGATCAGAAGAAGCCTGCTTCTTCTTTAAAATCTCTTTCGTCAACAGCCCATGTGGTGCAGTCGATTCCCCAGTTGTTAGTTGCAGATCGGCACCCAACTGCTGGCCCGGGCGCCGGTTCCCCGTTTACCACTTGAATGGTGCCCTTTGTTCTGGTCCCATGTACTATTGTTGTCAGGTCTCCCGGTCCGCTTGTTGTGTGGAGAGTTTTGCCTGGTCCCGCTGAATCTAGGCCCAGTTATCCGTCACCGGTCCCCGGTGTCCTGGTGTTAGTGCTTCCGTTTCATGACGTCACCGGCAGACCGGTCTACCGAGCCCCGGCCCAAAGATGTCACTGTGTATTCTTTGGCCCGGTGTCCTAAGTTTGCTCTCCAACGGTCCTCCGGTGGCCCGGTCTGGTCCTTTGGACCGGGATACCGAAGTGGACCGGTAAATCTACCAGTCCAATCTTTTCTACAGGGCATTCTGTCTCTACACCGCATTACAGTGGTGAAAGTCAACAGGAAGCTGCTCTGGCTAAGTCTAGACGTTCTTGGTCGTCTAGACCCTGCAATTACTCTTCATCTTCTAGGTACATTTCGGACTCCCCAGCCCCCATCCCACCCACCCCGTAGGAGGCGTAAAAACCTTCTTATTCTTCTAATGGGAACCGGCACTCGCACCGCTCTCATCGCAGGCGCAGAGACCCCCGAATCCTATTCACAGGGGTCACCTATCCTCTTCCGTACTAGTGTCAGTCGAAAAGGTGGACCTCCCTAACCTAATTAAGTCTAGGGAGTCTCTTTCTCCTTCCATGGGACTTCTTTCCGTTTGCCTGACCTGGACGAAGATTTTTGTGCCAGCCCGGCAACTGGGTGGATCATGTCCGCTAAACATTTACGGACAAGGGCTCCCTGGGTATCTCTTAGGCCTCCGGTTTCAATTGAAAATCGACCTGGGATGTTTTATCAGATTCCGACATCCCCAGAGCGGGCATTAGGCCTTCCTCTCCCGATGTGTGTGTGTGTGTCTCTCTCTCTCTCTCTCTCTCTCCTCCCTCTCTCTCTCTCTCTCTCCCTCTCTCTCTCACTCATTCACTTCTTTAGCACCGGGAGTTGCATCCAACAGATGGGGTTCGCTTTAAACATTGACCTCCTATCTGCGGCCTTCTCTGTGGAGCTTGAATCCGAAGTTACTAAGTGCCTTTCATACCATCTGGGCTGTTCGACCCAACTGGCCTTGGGTCAATGGCTCACATCGACAGCGAATATGCTCCGCTATGGGCGTATCTCTTTGCCTCCGAACTACTTCTCGGTGGCAACGTTAAGGAGAAAGAGCTGACAGGGCTTCTACCACGAACCCTCCCGCTTCAGGTCTGTTTTTTTGAAAATCCCTAAGGTTGAATGTAAGCCTCTTACGGGACCTCCCAAGAAAGGTAAGACAACCAGACCCTTTTCTGCCTCTCAGCGGGGCCGGCCAAGAGCCGGTTAGGACCCTTCCCTTTTCCCCCTAACTCAGGACTGGTATCTCAGGGTACCTTCCCTTCCCGCCCTAGGGGTTCTGGGCCTTCTAGGCCCCAGCCCTAGGGACACGCCCTTTCTACCCCTTCCGATCCGACCCTTCATCAATGTGGCACACTATCACTCAGGACCCTTTGACCCTCTGTATTGTAGAGAAGGGCTATCGTGTCCCTCTGGGTCGACAGCCTCCTCTTTCCGGAGAGAGGGGATTCTACTAAATTAGATTTTAATCAAATAACAGATAAGAACAGCTCATTTAAGTGTGTTTATTTTTAAATCTCATTAATATTCATAATATGGCATTTATATTCAAAAGACATGAACAAATCAATTATATACACAAAGTATGATCCTCTGCTATCGTCTGTGTTGGTACTATGTCTGGTATTTTACGTAAAATAAATCACAGAAAAGATAGTATACTCAAAATAATACTAAATACAATGCTGATAGAAAATTGCTTATTCCTATACGCACATTTTATGCAAATTATGCATGCTTTATAGAAATATTACCTGAAACAAAGATGGATTATTTTCCTTGTATGATCACATGAAAACATTCAAACATGAATTCAATAACTCTTGTTTATTAATAGGCATCTCAGACTAAATAATAAACTCCTTTTTTCTAAACAAAAATCGGATTGTTTTACTTCTTCATTAATATTCATAAGAATACATTTATGAAAATTAGTTAAATTACATGTCATATTCAAATTATATGTCTTTGCTTTATTTAGGTTCTTGTTTTGTCCTTCTTTTGCCTCTAAAAGCAAAGTTATGACGCATTTGTTTAACCACGGATGTTTAGAAATTTACCTCGGGTTACCATGGAAACCGTTGAAAACATAGCTGGGACACAAATATTTTGGGGGAATGCTCAAAAAGTGTTCTGCGGGCCCCAACGAACAATTTAAACCTGAATTCAATACTTTTTGTGCAATAATAGGCCTCTCAGACTAAACAAAAAACTCCTTTTTCTAAAAAAAGCTGATTTTTATACTTCCTCATTAATATTGATAAGCAATCATATATGAATATTATTAAAATTATTTAACATAATCAAGTTATATGTCTCTGCTTTACTTTGGTTTTTGTTTTGTCCTTCTATTGCTTCTAAAAGCAAAGTTATTATGCATTTTCTGAACCAATGATGTTTCGAAATTTACCTCATCGGGTTACCATGGAAACCGTTCAATAAAACATAGATGGGACAAAATTACTTTGGGGGAATGCTCAAAATGTGTTCTGATGACCCCAACAAACAATTCAAACCTGAATTCAATAATTTTTGTGCATTAATAAGCCTATCAGACTAAACAACAAACTCCTTTTTTTAAAAAACGCATTTTGTTTACTTTCTCATGAATATTCATAAGAATGCATTTATTAATATTAATTAAATCATATATCATATTCAAGCTATATGTCTCTGCTTTACGTTGGTACTTGTTTTGTCCTTCTATTGCCTCTAAAAAGCAAAGTTATTACGCATTTTCTGAACCAAGGATGTTTAGAAATTTACCTCGGGTTACCATGGAAAGCGTTTAATAAAACATAGATGGAACAAAATTATTTTGGGAAATACTCAAAATGTGTCCTGAGGAACCCAACAAAGAACTTAAACCTAAATTCAATAATTTCTGTGCATTAATAAGCCTCTCAGACTAAACAACAAACTCCTTTTTTCTAAAAATACCGCATTTTTTACTTCCTCATTAATATTCATAAGAATGCATTTATGAATATTAATAAAATCATATATCATATTCAGGCTATATGTATCTGCTTTACTTTGGTACTTGTTTTGTCCTTCTATTGCTTCTAAAAGCAAAGTTATGACGCATTTTCTGAACCAAGGTAGTTTCGAAAATTACCTCGGGTTACCATGGAAACCGTTAAATAAAACATAGCTGGGACAAACTTATTTTTGGGGGCATGCTCAAAATGTGTTCTGAGGACCCTAACGAACAATTTGGTACCCATGAAAAAAAGTCTAGGGGGGGATGCTACGGTAACCACTACTAGGACCCAGCCTAATTTAACCCTTCCTCTGTTCAATATCCATGTTAAACTAAATTAATGATATCATGAATAGTTATTAGCTAATTTTTTATAATGGCATGTGCACATAGTTTTTCGGGTATTGGTAGCCACTATAGTCAAATCTATTATAATTTTATAAGCAAACAGCAGACCATGACCAGATGACTCCTGTAGAAGCCAAATCTGACTCTGTTGGCAAATGTGTGAAAAAAGCACTTATAGGAAGGACAGGATTAACACTATTGGCAAACTTTTCAGGACAACAGTTTCGATACAGATATAGCATAAAGTAACTAAACAACATATTTGAATCAAAACTGTTAATTGCTCAAACATGGTTGATTGGAAAGTAACTGTTTAAAATGATTTTTTTTATCATTCTTTGAACATTCTTCTCAATTGCCTTTTCAAATACCAGTACACATTGAATAACAAGAAATATCTTTTAAAAAGATATTCAGCGGCATTCAAATATTGGCACAATGTACAAAACAATCTCTGCAATATTTATTTCAATGTTTGGAGATTCTACTAGTACAGAGAACTAGATCTATGAAGGGTTGCATGTTATTATACTAGCAGAGAAGCATGCAATGAAAATGAATTGGAGTAGAAGAAGCATTTATTGAAATATTTCAAGTTGCTTTTATAGGAAATCACTTTTAAAATGTACGATGTCAAAGTAATGTTTTAAAACTATCTCAAGTTAGTTCTTTAGTTTACCTTTTATAAATGTACATGAAAACGCTTATATTTGTATTGATATGAAGATCAGAAATTGAATGCATTTTAAAGCATAAAGTTTTTGTTTGTGCAGAGTCTGTAATTCCATAAAGAACTGTATTTATTTAGCCTAGATCAACGCTTTAATCGACTTGTGTGCATCACCATTAATGACATCATTAACTGAATCTACATGTATTTTTAAAACAATATAACCTACTCTATGAGCCCAAGTCCCATGTGATAGAGCCATAGTAATAGCCTTCAGTAAGTAGCTTTTTATCAAAGAGAGCCAACAACCAGAGTCTCGGTGCTTTGGTCGGGGATAGTAATAAATACTATTAATACCACTACTCTAATATACTAAACAACCCTTCTTCTTTATTTCCTATAGCACTGCCTGTGAATTATGGTGGTTTCGGCAAACTACCTGTTCGTCAAAGTGGACTTATGATCAAATGTTGTATTAATTGATAGCAAAATGATAGTAAAGGTTTGAAAGTTTAATAGAGGTTTCGACAAACTGGTAATATTGCTCAGCAACCATTACCATGAGGTGATAAATATCAGTACATCAGTACTTTGATTTTATGGGAATTTCCAGGTCTTAAAATCTATTTTAAGAAGAGAACTTTCGACAGTCGACATTCTTCGGTCCCATGCTAAATATCTGCGTAAATAATTACTTTCTGTACTATATGGCGTTTTGACTGAACTCTAAGAAGTTTATAGAACATGTCTGTGTAACATGGTGCCTTACATGTGTTGTGATGAAGTTAATTATTGCATTGAATTCAATTTGCGAGGCCGAAGCAGCTAACTATCATAAAACATGGTGTTTGAAATAACTGCAATATCGTAATAATTACCCCAGGAAATTCGACACGTTAGTAGACTGTATATCAGAATTTTACATAGTTTCGGAATGTGTAGAGGCATATAAAAAGGTTGTATGCCAGTCAAGGTATTCACTAATGAAAATACAGTTTACTACTAGGTCATATGCAAATTACAATGTAACAGTTTCTCATTGGTGGAAAACTAGAACAAAAGTGAAAATAGACAGCTAGCCGCTGAAAAGAAATCTTGATAAAAAGGAAGTTATTATCTGCTGACTGCACACTATGTCTACAGTAACAATCCTCTGAGTGCACCGTGTCTGCACTGTTTTGTCACCAAATTACATACTTTAGGTTTGTTGATTTGTTGATGCATTACTGCAATTACATGTGTATAACATGGAAAACTTCAATATGTTTTACAGACAACTGCAATTTTATATTATTGGATAGAGACACAACACTGTTGCATATTTTGCACACACACACACACGCACGCACGCACGCACGCACGCACGCACACACACACACACACACACACACCACACACACACACACACACACACACACACACACACACACACACACACACACACACACACACACACACACACACACACACACACGCACAAAAGAAAAAAGTGTAAATATTATTAGTTCTGGTGAAGCTTTTGTACAGTCTGATGTAAGCCCAGTTTTAATCCTTTCCCTGTTGTATATATTAATGTAAGAAATAATGACATCATGAATATTAATTCTTTATAATGGCATATGAACACATGGAATTTAAACTCAGGCAGAAGCTATAGAATCAGATCTATATTACACCATAAGCAAACAAAACAGACCCTGATCAGACGGCTTCTAGGAGCTGGCTGATCTGGGTCTACTCTGTTTGCAGATGCGAGAAAACATGTTTATATGAGGGAAATGGTTAAAAGTATAAAAAATAAATTAAGTATTTATTCTTAATCTTATACTATTGTTTATCTGAATCTACGAACAGAAGTATTGAATGGGTCAATAATTTGTATTGAAGTATTGAATGGGTCAATAATTTGTATCTCATAGATCTCAAAGACAACTGCACATTTGGAATAGAGATATACATCCATGGATTTATTGGATATCAAACACTGGCAGTGTGTCATTTCACATGTATTGCAAATCAGCATTGTTACACCCAAAGAGGATTGATAGAAAAATACTGACAGTGACACTTTGTATATAGGTGTATTTTAGACAAATATTTTTTGCCTACACTAAAGACTAGCGGAGGTTGATCTAGACTGGAACTGCTAAACTTGGTATTGTAGTGGTTTTTGTGTGTGGAGCTTGTATAGTAGTCCGGGTAGCTCAGTTCATAGAGCTATCGCCCTGTAAAAGAGGGGTCCCAGGTTTGAGTCCCGCTCCAGGCTGCACATTTCCTCCTGTTACTTTAAATGTGTCAGTTCTAAGTGTTTGACAACCCATGCAATTGGACAGCATGGTCTGAGAGCTGGGGCAGCTCTAAATAGTAAAGTGGGAGAAGTGTAGTGGTTCTGGAGTGTGGAACTCATATAGCAACTCGGGTAGGTCAGTTGGTAGAGCACTCGCCCTATAGTGAGGGGTCCGGGGTTCAAGTCCTGCCCCAGGCTGCACTTTTCCTCCTGTTACTTCAGTATGTTTACTGCTTTGGTCTCTACTTGAGACACTTCAAATTGTTATGAATTCATCTATTTCCCAAACCCTATTTATATAGCTGTGACCCATTTTATGCGTACAGTGAAAATGTAAAAAGAAACAGCCTGAACACTTTCTGTCAGTAAGCTAATTCAAACACATATTTTGTGAAACATGTTTGGCCAGTAAAACAATCACTTTCATTCAAAGAAAATCAACTCATATTTGTTAATGCTTTTTGACCACATACTTACCTTCAACTGATTTTACTTCTCCTCGAATTTACTTCTGTTTCTGTTTCTCCGTAGTCTGAAGCTGCTCTCAATTTAAACTTCCTCTACTGACTAAAGACCTATGATGTAAGATGTCAGACATATAAAATTATTACGAGGCACCGGTATATATTCTGCTAAAACTTCTTATGTGCATAATAATCACTGTAACAGTTAGCATGCAGACAAATCACTTGTGTTGCCCATTTTGCTCTAGAAAAAATGGAAGAATATTAAATTTCTTAAAATTCATCTATTTATAAGCATACTACATGTATTGTTATCTTAGCTTGTTTAAAGTCATTATTGCACCCTTTGCCTTGTGGATTTGAAACATATCGACTGAGTAACATTAGTCATTACTGTGTAGTGTGTACCCCCCTGGTGCCTCGAAACAAAAAACTCGTACTTTTTGTCGAATTATGCGCGATTTACAGTTCTGCTGTGCAACAGTATTCAAATTAAATTTAAGAATACACAGTCCAAGTGAAATAATTAAAAGCAGAGTGAAACGGTAATTTAAACGATTCTTACCTGGTGTATCGATCACACAATCCGAGATCACGTGATACGTTGCAATTTTTTCCATGAAATCACAGTCTCTAAATTTAAACCTAAGTACTTTCGTTTTCGTCAATTTAACACGATAACTTATGTTTGAAACTTTTTAAGATCAGTTTCTTTCAAATGGATGGACACTATCAAAAATACCAAAGGGTCATTTTTTATCTCACGTCTTCCAGGGAATTTAATGAAGTTTGCATCTCAAATAACCCATTACCTTATGGCCAATTCCTATGGATTCGTGGTACCCTATCGATTCGTGCATTGTGTTATCACGTAGTTTTCTCAACCCGTGACCTTTTTTTGTCAATAGCCTCTATGAAAATGGTGCGTTAATATGGAAAACGCCATTACGTCAGCAATGGTTACATTTAGTTTTCTTCTATTGCGCTGTATAATCATAAATTTCAAAATAATCATGTTATGAACTTTTATCGGAACGAATTTAGTCCCGCAAAAAATCCCGCAACATGAATTTTCTTGCCCGGAATGCTATTTTGATACTGACCAATTAGAGCACACGAATAAATAGGAATTAGGTCAAAATTTCGTCGCAGCCGATTAACCAATCGATTTACCAAGTAAAATTTACGCTTTTGATGATTTGTTTCTGAAAAGTTATTATTTCAAGATAAATAATTGTTTTAAAATATTACTATACAACTAAAAGGACGTAGACTGCACAACTGTCATACACATAATATCATTTAAACTTTAAGGAACACGAATCGCCAGGAATAGAGCATATATGCTATTTTTAGACTCAATTTCTGTGAATGAATCTACAGAGAGTTAAGGCCTTTCAGAACTATCATGCTCATATCACGCACTGGTCATTAGCTCTATCCGTGGACAAAAAAGCAGATTCTTCCGCAAAAGTGTTCTCCCTGCAAATCTCAGAAAAAACTTTTCATAAAATAATCATATACTGCCCTACACTATACTTCCGAAAAAACATCCACTGTGAAATAGGTCAGTAGAGTTCATATTCTGTGCGAACTCAGACGAACTATTTCGTCGATGTTAATCGGTTTTCCCATCAACGCATTGCGATTTTCCAAGTTGGCCTAACAGTATCAAGGGTGGCAGGCCCCTTGCTAAAAATGGTTGGTAGAAGCGTCGACCAGAAAGATGAAATACGGGCTTAAATCAAAGCTCGCTCAAAACTTGGTTGTTATTTGAAGCAGCTGATGACTGAACTTTCTACTGCTTATGGACCTTCTTGTGTGTCTTATGACACAGTTAGGCGCTGGAAAAAGAAATTTGAATCTGGTGTAGAGTCCATCAAAAATGCATCGAAATCAGGTAGGCCAAAATCTGCATCTCGTAAAGAAATCGTTTCAAAAATAAAGGAAATCATTGAAGGAGATGCCAGATATACAGCTCGTGATATATCACTATCAACGGTTCACCTTATTTTGAAGAAGCATTTGAAAGTCAGAAAGATTTCTGCTTGATGGGTGCCACATCTATTGACTGATGATTAAAAGAGGCAACGGGTTAAAGTGGCCAAAAAGCTGCTTCAAATGTTTCCAACTTATGACAAAAAGCAGTTTGCCAATGTCGTCACAGGTGATGAAACTTGGGTCCATTATTTTGAGCCCGTCAGAAAGGTTAGCAATAAGATCTGGGCCACTAAACACAGCAAACGCCGAATAATTGCCAAACGGTCTTTGAGTGCAAAGAAGGTTTTTACCACTATATTTACTGTCGCGGTTGTTGTAGATTAGTCGGAGAGGGGATACGTTTATTTCCACTTTTGTCTTTTAGGGGTGGGGATGGAATAAGTGTGAGGTTGGGCGCCCATAAACCGGTTTACCCCCCCCCCCCTCAGTGACTTTTGTCACTGACCGTTCCAAGGCGGTACTTCCATCTTCCCCCTATTGTATGTTTGTTTTGTCTTTGTGCGTCTCTTGATGTTTTTATAGTTATGTGCGTTTGCTGTTTCCTTGTGTTGCTGTTCGGGCGACTGTTTGTTCTGTATGTGGTGTTTCCTGCATGACTAATTTTTGTACTTTTTGTATGCAATTTTCTTCGGTGAAGGAGTCGCAATAAAAGTGCCGGTGAAGAAGGACAAAAGCATCACCGGAAAGTACTACAAAGACGTAGTACTGAAGAAACTAAAAAAGTATTATTAGAAACGACGCCCTGCCACTGGTTTTAAACATATCTGTCTTCTCCATGACAATGCCCCCGCTCATACCTCGGCAATAGTTACGGCGTTTTTGAAGAAAGAAAAAGTAACTGCCTCACCCCCGTATTCCCCAGACCTTGTCCCATGTGATTTCTTTTTGTTTCCGAAATTGAAATCATTCCTTGCTGGGCGGAAATATCAGTCCAGACAGGCACTTGGATCTGCCATTCTTCAGTACCTTATTACTGTGCCCAAATCAGCGTACCGTGACGCCTTCAGGAAGTCGGCTGAAACTTTGCATTTCTAGCCACGGGGAGTACTTCGAGGGCATGAAATGAGAAATTTTGGGCTAACTTGAAATTTGAAGTCTCCGGATAGAAATAAGCAATTCATTTCGAACATCCGTCACGGGAAACGTACATCTGGAGATCATTTAACAATTCATATATCACAAAGACTGCACCAGATGATCAAGCTTTTCATATTTGGATGAATATTTGGAAGGCTTGTGTGGATATTGAAAAATGTTCCGATAGTCTTGCTTTGTGGTGACAATTACTGTATTTTGAAATTGGAAGCTCTTTGTCTAAAACGCAATATTATTCTCTGTTTTTTCTGGAAGTTAAAGCAAAGTGGGCACTGTTAGAAAACTGGTATGTCATGTCGCTGATTGTCTTTAAAGCTGGTCAAAATTTCTCTCCCTTTTTTTAATCATGATTAATATAGATCTGAGAAATAATGCCATTTATGCTGAATATTAATAGAATGTTTATAATAATTGCACTATGAACAATTCAATTCTAATCATAAAAGAAAACTGTAGAATCAGATCTTTATTATTTCACAAGCAAACAGAGCAGACCCCGTGCACTGTCTGTAAACTAAACCCTCCATTGTGACCATGCATTAGAATATTCCCGATAGGCTGATTATAGTGAATGGTCTCAACAGAGGGTATGGTGGATAAATAACTCACTTTTTTTCAAATTGAGTATGCTATGATATCATATCTGTAACTGTGATGTGAAGAATTTAAACCGTTTAAATCAAGGTTTCATATTTTTTCATCCACTTTATTCATATAAGGATTAATAAACATTAATAAATAGCAACTAGAGGTTTGTTTTTGTCACAAAAACAGATGTCTCCCCCTCCCATCCTCTTTCCAATACACAAGTGTAATGTCTGTAACTCCAAAGTTATCAGGGTCTAATTTTAAGTCATCAGGGGCAATAACTCAAATTTTATCAGAGGGAGACAATTCAAAAACACCAGGTACACAACAACACATGCTGGTAAACATTCCTGTGAAGTTTGGTGATTCTATCCCTACTGGTTTCAGAGATAGGCATGACACAAAGTTTGTATAAATTTAAGTGTTCATATCAGGGGCAATAACTCAACAATTATCAGGGTGACACAATTCTAAAACCCCAGGTGCACAACAACTCATGCTGTTCAACATTCCTGTGGAGTATGGTGACTCTAGTACTATTAGTTTCAGAGATACGAGCGACACAAAGTAAACTTTTTCTTATTTTCAGTCATAAGGGGCAGTAACTCCAAAGTTATCAGGGGGAGACAATTCAAAAACACCAGGTGCACAGCAACTCATGCTGGTGAACATTCCTGTAAAGTTTGGTGACTCTAGCCCTAGTGGTTTTAAAGATATGCATGACACAGTTTCTCTATTCTTAAGTTATCATATCAGGGGCAATAACTCCATAGTTATCAGGGGGGGGGACAATTAAAAAATCCCAGGTGCATAGCAACTCATGCTGGTCACCATTCCTGTGAAGTTTGGTTACTCTAGCCCTAGTGGTTTCAGAGATATGCACGACACTAAGTAAAGTTTGTCCAATTTTAAGTCATCAGGGGCAGCAACTTCAAAGTTAACAGGGGAGGGGGACAATTCAAAAAACCCAAGTGCAAAACAACTCATGCTAGTGAACAATCCTGTGAAGTTTGGTGACTCTAGCCCTACTGGTTTCGGAGATACGCGCGACACAAAGTTTTTATAAATTTAAGTGTTCATATCAGGGGCAATAATTCAACAATTATCAGGGAGAGACAATTCAAAAACCCTAGGTGCACAACAACTCATGCTGGTGAACATTCCTGTGAAGTTTGGAGACTCTAGCCCTACTGGTTTCAGAGATACGCGCGACACAAGTTTGTGACGGACAGACAGACGGACGGACGGACAGACAACTCTGGAAAAAAAATATATCTCCCCATAAATGGGGGAGACATAATAATCAGAAATGTACAAGCATTTCACATGATAACAAGAGTGTGTTTGCGAAACACTATGCCCCGGACCTTTGACCCTGAAGGATGACCTTGACCTTTGACCAATGGACCAGGGAGTTAAACGCGACACATCGTCTTTGATAGATAGACAGACAGATAGATAGGTAGATAGGTAGATATATAGATAGACAGACAGATAGACAGACAGCTACTAACCTGTACCACATGCCCTATGCGGCCAAAGACCACACTCCATGTTGCCTCGGCCGAACAATCTTCCTGCAACAAATACATCCATTTCTAAAACATTACACAATCCAAATATGAAATAATCAGTGCAGAATGGTTTTGCCACATCGAATCCCCCGGAAGGATTGTAGAACTGCAGGTTATTAATAATATGTAATTAATAATAAGCATTTTTAAATAATATATACACATAGTTTGAGTATATTTGGCACGTACTAAAATAATGAAAAACCCTAATATATCACCACATAATTAATACATTGATGACATTTACGAGAAATGGATTAATTGCTCCTTTAGCCAGCGGCTCAGCCATAAAACTCGCGAAAGGAGCTCTAATTTTTCATATAACTGAATGAAGAAATAAGGGTTACTTCAGGTAAGTTAGTTTGATTATGAAGCTCATTTTGCTGAAAAGACATGGGTCTAGTATGTTTCCAATGTTCGGAAAGATTGGGAATATTTGTAAAACTATGTATTTCATACATGTTTACTGTCAAATATATATATATGAACAACAGAATTCATGACCGGTCTCCTACATGGGTCGTCTAATCCGGGTCTAGCATGTTTGCAATGTTCAGAAAGATTGGGCATATTTGTAAAACTATGTATTTCATACATATATACTGTCAAAATTACTTTAAAATAAACAACAGAGTTTATGACCGATCTCCTAATGGGGTCGTCTAATATGGGTCTAGTATATTTGCAAGGTTAAGCAGAAGGTAAAGGCCAGTCAATAAAAGAGAGCTGCTCAGGAGCTAGCTAGCTCTGTTCACCATGTGAAGAGTATATATCCTGTCTATACATTATAAACTCATTAAGTATTCTTCTTAAAGTTAAAACAGGCTTTTTCATAAAACCTGAAAAAAATAAAGAGGTTTTAACATCTGATAGCAAGTGCATCTTGTATTCCTATTTATTTTAAGCTCTACCTGTTCATGAAAAACTGCATTCTCTACATAATTTGTTAGCAGGAGAGAATGATATTGAGTTTGCTTATAATTGTGACTCGACTGAGACTCGAACCCAGGGTCTCTGGTTTACCATGCCAACACTCTATCGACTGAGCGATAAAGCCACACAGTAAAGCCTATCAACTTATTTCACCAAAATCTCTACCCGGCTACAATTACACTTCAACAATAATGATGCCGCTGAGGCCCGCTCATTTCTCACCTATTTGTAGACCCGACAGAATTGATCCGGATTTCTGTGCACAGGAATCTTACTGGTACCCCTTACACTGTCTGATAATAAATCTATGTTGTTTGCAAAGGCATTTACATCTCTCTTGATGGAATTAATGGTTTTGAAACATGTTTCATTGAAAATTGCACTTCAAATCGTACTCACCATGCACCTTTTTCCACAATCAAATGTTTGACTTTGAGCCTGAGAAAGAGATCTTACTAAAGTCCCTGACTGGTCAGAATTTTCTTAGTGACTGCCATGATAGTACAACATATCGGACAACTCACCTAATTCTGACACCATACTGTACAACATCAACAACGACGGCACATGCTCTGTCGTGATAATAGTCTTGATCTCAACAGCTTGGGAATAGCTGAGTTAGGACGTCCCAGCCTCCAGGTCTTCTAAGGTGACTGGCATACCGTATTTTCTTTTCTCATAAGTTCTTTACTGCTCCATAATGACATTCAGGGGGTATCGCATTTAGGGGCTGTCAAAAATAACATCACCAATGCCTCCTCAACAGAAAACTTTCTCTGCAAAACGCATGATAGAAGCTCGAAAATCACGTTTTCCCGAATCCAGTAGGGAATTTGGGCTTCCTTTATATACATGCTTCAAACTTCAATTTGATTCCTTTTAATTTCAAATCGTAAATTCATTTGTTTCACACAAAAATCAAGTTCACTTACGAAATCCGCCATTTTGTTTGTTATGACATGGAGCTTCCGAACCCTGACGGAATACGACGAGTAGTTACGATTGGGAAACGTCTTAATCAAAAAAACAAATGGCAAGGTATTATTAAATGTATATCAATGGAACGCAAGATATTGCAAATTTACGCCAAAGCTACAATAGGTTGATCAATTAATGCTTAGCTACTTGAAATTCACAGAATAGTTTGGGAACTAGTTTACGACGCGTGCGAATAACAATTATACCAAAAAGCGAAGAGGCGTCAAACGGTATTTGGGTCATATGTAAAGTTTGCTTCTATTCGACTGTGTACGTATAACAATCATCAATGATATATAAAAATCCTAACAAAAATCGCAATATCCTTCAAGAGTGTGTATCCAAGCCATGCAGAATATCGGAAAATTATACTAAAATCCAAGAATTTACATACTTACAAGCTAAGTTATCTTTAATTGCCAGGAGAGTTGAAAACTATATTACAACGCGAGAGAATAATAATTATACCAAAAACCATGGTGTGTTAAACCGGCCTTAGAGCTTCTGAAGTGTGGTAACACAAGGTGGCGTTCGCCACCTAAAAATCACTTTGTGAAACCATTACAATTTATTACAATGGTTTCAAACTACAAAATTCTAGAAAAAAAATTTTTTCTCTAGTTAATGGTCCTTTTCGGCAGATTTATTCAAAGAGTTTGTATCTAAAATAGCATATGAGGGAATGGGTTAAATGGATATTCGTAGAGTAAAAGGGTTAACCCCGGTTCAATTCGGATTGAAATTTTATCATATTACCTGAATATGAAACATTGTATCGGGCAACTGATTTATAACAATAATTACATGGTTGGATAACCAACAGTTGTATTGGAAGCCGTTTCTGCAGAAATGATTCGACTCAATTGCGCATCGTAATTACATAGTCGCTTCATATATCATGCATTATACATATAGTAGTTCAACAACCGCAGTAGTATTATATTAACATGATTACATGTGCGAAATTTCGGAGGTTTATTTGATTATATCGCACAAAATTCGTGGATTACTAGACGTTTCATATGTCTCAGGTCACAGCAACTAAGTAGTGGTCGAATACATTGGAGGATATTAGAAAATACGGAACTGCTTAATCATAGATGCCTTTTTAAATGGAACTGGAGCTCCACTTATCCCGCTATCCGAGATCTGGGTCGCATATTGAAAACAACCTGGATCCTGATGACACACCTCTCGTCAGGAGTCAGTCTGTTTGACATTTGCTCAAAGGATGACCTAAAATATTATCGATTCTGAATCAGTTAAATTAGCACTAGATTTCCAAATTTCTTTAGATCGGGATAACCCTCTACTCTATAAATACGCCTTTCTATGCCTTTCCAAGCAGAGCAGACCCAGATCAGACGGCTCCTATAAGAGAGTTTGCTTATGATATAGATATGATTCTACAGTGTTGGCCATGACCAAACATTCCTGTGCCCATGTGCTATTGTAACAATAGATATAATTAATATGCATGATGTCATTATTCCTTACATGGATATTCATGGAGTAAAGGGTTAGGGGTTAATATGCGAATAAAAAAGAGAATGTAGTAGTAAGTTTCTAACGTGACCAGTAAAGTCTACTAAAAAGACATCTGATTCTGGATTTTTAAAATAGGTTGTAGCTTCATGCTGGACAGAATTTATTCAGAAAACACTTTTCGGATATTTTTGCATTACTTTTGCCTTACATTATAAACTAAGCAACAGTCTGCTTCTAAAGACGACTATGTTAATAAATCACGTGGTCGCTTCAGCGAGAATCTGCTGTATTTTATTTATTGATGAACATATGCGACAAACATAAGTTGTAGTTCGTGGTGATAATACGTCTGATTAGCTTTAAATATTCATTCGCACCTTAGTGATTCTCTTTTTAACCGTTTTTGTTTTCATCCATAATTTCAAACAAATGGGTTAAATTCGAATACAGTGAAACCTCTCTAAACCGGAATCCTAGTAGAGAAGGATTTAGATAATTTCCGATACTTTCTAGGCATGCGGTTGCTTAATACAGAGTGAAAGTCATGCATGACGTTCACCCTGCATTAAGCTGCCACCAGTCTCCAAGACCGATACTTATGCTGATTTCACGTTCGGTTTAGAGGTGTCTACTGTAGTTGTCAGTCGGGCAATACATTTAGATATAGTTCTTCATTGTCTAGTTTCCCAAGTTTTCCTTTATAGATATTTATCAGTGCAACTGAGTCAAGTACGATTTTCCAATGACAATGACATTACAATGACAATTCAATACCATTACCATTGATACAAGACGAATACTGATGCAAGGCATTGGATCGCCGCGAAATTTGTGTACAAGGAAGGTTTTTAATAAGGAACTGTTTTGTTAAGACAATTGAAATACAACATTTCATTAAAAACTTAACGAAATATGTAGCCTCTTGAGTGTAATGACGTAGTGACCTAGTTCCGAACCCGACATGATCCATATTTGAACTTGACCAAGATTGCATCCAAAAATAACGTATAAGTTGAAAGAAAAAACACTTAATATGGATAATTATCATTAACTATCCCAGTAAAAACCCAAACCGCCATTAAAAAAAATAGAAAGGAAAAAGAGAGAAAAATATTTTTCGTCAGCGGTGAGAATCGAACCAGGGCTGACTGCACGATAGGCGACCGTGGTAACCACTACGCTATCAGGCCAGACATACTTCAAGGGAAATTGAAGATGTATTATTAGTTATCATGCTACTATATTGACGACTTTTTTAAATAAAAAAAATAAAACGACTTTTTTAAATAAAAATAAATAAAACAATAAAACTTCATTACAACATTTATCACTCTCATGATAATTTAATCAATAAACTCTAACAAGGGCGGTGATGGTCATAGACCTAAATATAGCCTGTTCAGTTCCATTAACGAGTGACGTTAGTCCTATCTAAAAATAGAAACCGAGACGACGGAATTCGAGTTTGACCATGTAGAGCCTCCGGTAGAATAATAACCATGTCTGTTTGAATTAACATATCGACTGTCGATTCAAATGATCTTATTTTTCAAATTCGAGCACGTTTTCCCGTCTTGTAATGTATATCTCTGAAGGGCATAATTTAGAACGAGAGCACCGCAAACAGGTGCACGACTACAGTTTTGACCCGGCTTCAATTCTGCGACTTTGACCCGACTTCTTTTATTTTTACAACACTGTTTTTGGCATTTAATGTCGATACCTCGACGAAAAAAGTGTCATAATTATTGTTATTATTGTACATTTGTTTGATAAATTTCTTTTTAAACATCGTATGAAGGTTTTTACATCACATATTTCACTACATCAATAATGCAGATAGAAACTATTCTCTGCCACGCTCTCATGAGCCAATTTGTAAAACTTGTCGCTACCCCTCCTACATGGGTAAATACTTTTGAGCATTCCATTAGTGATCGCCGCTCATGCGGCGATCAATAAAGAAAAACCCACCTTTCCTCACTCGTCTCACAACAACACAGACATGGGGTACCTTTACGTATAAAGAAATTGAATTTAATGTAGGCCTAATATTCGAGATCGCATCTGCATACAACTTGGATCCAAATGAGACAGCTACAGTAAAACCCCGCCTATGCGACCACTTAATAAACAGCCACTGGCGTCTTTTAAGCAGACGGTTGCTTAATGCAATAGGAGATTTCTGTATAACTTTCGTCCTGCATTAAGCTACCACCTGCCTCTGCCACTCAGAATTATGCCCATTTTCAGTGGTCGCATTAGAGGGAGTTTACTGTATATACATAAAGCTACCACCTGCCTCGGCCACCCAGAATTATGCCCATTTTCGGTGGTCGCATTAGGTTTTTTTAATTGTAGTAGCTCGACGTCTCTTGAGGATCCAAACTTTAAGACACTCGGTCTACAGTTTCTCTAAGGGAGCAGTAAAAAGTGTAGCAGTCCTAATTCGAGCAGATATACTGTTTACAGCGGATAAGGGTTCATATCTTACAAACAGGATCGATTACGTACAATAAAACCTCTCTATAACGGCCACTAAATTACATCAAGTATTTTGTGTTAAAGGCAGGTGGCTGCTGAAGGCAACGCTCGTATAGGGGCGTTCTGTTTTACTTTCACCTTGCTTTAAGCAGCCACCTGCCCTAAATACCAACTAATTAACACAACTTGGTGACCGTTATAGAGAGGTTTTACTGTAGTATTTATTTGGACATATGGACATGCATCAAACTTAGGTCGGAACCAGGCGACTAGCCTTCGTTATAAGTAGCTTCATTGTGTGGATCAACATAGTTTAAGACTTTCATGATATATGTAAGCCTTTCAAAACAACCATTGGAAAAAATGTATTCCATTGGCCCAATTGTTTGCAATGGCCGAATAAAAACAGCTTACATTCTGATTAGCCGCCGAATTATCCGGCGTGTTACTGGATCCGTGCTGTTAACAAACCCCAGTTAACATGCAATTCGCACGAGCTTTCAATGAATATCACTTAATCAGAAATTCGCCCAAGATGCATTACTGATTGACCGTTGTATATATGTCGCTGCATGTGTTTTGTGATATCAATTATAAAATGGAATTTCAAGTTTAACTTATTCCTTCCGATTGACGTATTTTACCGCCCTTTAAAAGTAACCTTCTGAAACCATTCTAATAAATAGAGCATTTGCTCTATATCACATTGGTTTGAAAACTATATAATCCTAAAAAAATAATTCTAATAATTCAAAGAGGTTGGTTTTAAAAATAAGTCTAGGAGAGAGTGTGTTAACTCTTGCCGTGCAATGAAATAATAGTAATGAAAACCAAAAACGTTATCCGATGAAATTGTTATACTAAGTATACATTCTATATGTATTAACGCATTCCCTCATAGGCTATTTTAGATCCAACCACTTTGAATAAATCTACCGAAAAGGAGCATTAACTACAGAAAAGGAAAAACTTAGAATTTTGTAGTTTGAAACCATTGTGATAAATAGAGCATTTGCTCCTATAGGAGTAAATGCTCTATTTATCACAATGGTTTCAACAGGTGATTTTTACAGAGGCGTAGAAAGGTGAATTTATGGAGGAAAGGGTTAAATATGTCCCTGTCATAAAGGGTTAAATATGTCCCTGTCATATGCGAATCCATGATAACAATTGCAAACAGTTTGGATCCAATAACTTGCGTTCGATATTTAGTAATTCCTTTAGTCTATACATTCGCCAGCTTTTTCATTTAATTTGTATAGCAGATTCGCGCATCCGTTAGTGCGTCTTCCGTACCAATACGAAAATACCGTGTTTATCCATGTCAGAAAATATAGTCGTCCCAATGGTGCTATTTCCATGTAACTTCCAAACACTAAACGTCTGCCAGTATTGCTCTTCTTGTGCTAGGCATGTCTTGGCTGACATTAGCAAAGTAGAAGATTTAGACGATACACCGAGTAACTCGGCTCGTCTCACCAGGATCCAAGCTGCTTGAGTCTCGCCCAATAGTAACTCGGCTCGTCTCACCAGGATCAAAGCTGCTCGAGTCTCGCCCAATAGTAACTCGGCTCGTCTCACCAGGATCAAAGCTGCTCGAGTCTCGCCCAATAGTAACTCGGCTCGTCTCACCAGGATCAAAGCTGCTCGAGTCTCGCCCAATAGTAACTCGACTCGTCTCACCAAGATCCAAGCTGCTTGAGTCTCGCCCAATAGTAACTCGGTGTCTCACCAGGATCCAAGCTGCTGGAGTCTCGGCCAATAGTTTCTGCAATATATTAATACATCGGAAGTGCGTGAAGATGTAAGGATGAAAGGGTTGGTCTGTGCATAGGTTAACGTTCTCATAGAACAGACGCGGGCGACATGATATTGATGTTATTTTGCTTACAACCATTACTCCGTTCCTTTGTTACTAATGGATACAATTTGTTAGCATGTCTAGATCGACATTTGGTATTTATAATTCCTTATAATTGATCAAAAGATGATTGCAATCCCATTTGATAAGTACACTCGTAAATACGTTGCAGACAAATGCATCTCCTAGGACACATCAACTTATTTACACTTGTCTGTGTAAATAAGTATGTGTAAATACACCGGAGGTCATATAGGCTAACTTATATCAACGTCAAATATCCACTTTAAGGTGGCGAGATAGTTTAGCCCCAAATCTCGAAAAATCATATTTAAAACTACTAAGCCTGGTTGGTTAGTTATATTAATTTATTTGACTAGAAAATCAATAATCCTATCAAAACCGACATTTGAATTCCATTTAAATGTGCCAGTTTTATTTTTTTCAAACAGCGATTACAAAGTTATCTTTTGGACTAAACGTATTGTAATTGGCCAATATGTAAATCATGTGCATGTCTAGGGAACCGTGTCACAGATTTTTGATAAAACTCTCCGTTTAGGAGTTATGCACTATTTTAGTTTTAAGGCCCCTAAAATTCTGCCTCCTGCTACGTTTCTTTTGATGTTAGGCGAACAAAGTAAGATATCAAAACAAACTGGGACACGGTTCCTTCGCAGAGACAATGCTGTTTCGTATGCCGCGAACAGCGTATAATTCGGACACAAATTACAGAAGTTATAGCTGTTTGAAAATGCCGACAACTTGAAATTTGCATTGGTGGAAAACATCAAAAATATACAAAAGAGAACCCCAACCGAGCTGCGTAATCCGATAATTATCAATAGCTTGACCAATGGAGAGCTTATATCGCAAGTAACATTTTCCACTAAGCTCCTCCTCTTTTCTGATTTTTTTTGCATTTTACCGATAAATCACGTGTCGCACTGGGCTTATCTAGTCACGTGACCTACATAGTTGAGGCTACCGAGGGGGAAATATGGCTGAATGAGACAACGACTTGTGGAATGCTGTGTCTGACACCGGGTAAGTTACTTTAAGTTTATAGCGGTCTGTTGTTTTAATTATAATTGTTTTTATTGTTATTATTATCAATTCAAATTGAATTGAAATGATTATTATTATTTTCCTCATTATTATTGTTCTTGTTATTATTATCAAAACTCGACCCTTGAATTGGTGTAGGTAATAACGAATATAGTAGATCACCGTGATTTAACAAATTAAGCCAGTTTCGTTACAATACTGATCTCCAGGCAGTGGTTAACCCGTTACTCCATATATATCACATTTAACGCATTTGCAAACAGAGTGGACCTAGATCAGACGGTTCCGCCTACAGCTTGGCTTGTTCTGTTTACATATGGAATAGTGTACTATAGTCAAACAACTAGGTCTGACGGGTCACGGGTTCGCCTAGTCCATTTTTAAGGGAGATCAGCATTTCGGATATCCACGTGCCATTTATAAAAGAAAATGTTCAGTTATAGGTATAAAGAATAAGCGCATTAGTTATCGGAAATATGGCGTAGTGGATAAGTCTTAGGACCATAAAGAAGTATATGATCGGCGAACATTTTATTAGGCGCAGGTTCGAGTCTCGCATCAACCTAAAAAATTTTTTTTGCTAAAAATATCAAGGAAATTCCTCTTAAGAGCATTAGTTTTGTTGTGCATTAAGAAGCCACTTGTACAAGACATTTGCCAAAACTTATATTGATATTCATATTTTAGCATCGATTTATTATTGAAAATATGGCTAATATAGGACTCGAACTCAAACAAAGGCACCCTTCCCTAACATAGACGAACATGTGCATAAATGGCCATTACAATTATACAATGTGACATAAAATAATACTCTACTATTCATTCAAAATTAAAAAAAAAGTTTAAGGCCGACACGGGATTCGAACCCACGCTCAATAAAAACTCTCGCAATGTCTTCTGGGTACCTAGACTGTACCCACTGCGCTAAACTGCTGACAACAATTCCGCCTTCAATTTTATCTTATGTACTAAACTCGTCTGTTTAAAAAAAATGGTCCGAGAATATGCGGAATGCTGATCTCCCTAAAAAATGGACTCAGCTGACCTTTGACACGTCAGACCTAGTTGTTTGACTATATGACTTGACAGTTTATGTCATGGCAATTTAATTTGCTAGATACTTTATGTCTATAAACTGTCTGCTGTTTAACTATTATTATTATTATGTCTCCCCCCCCCATATTTATATGGGGGAGACATGTTATTTTCGTGAGAGTTGTCTGTCCGTCTGTCCGTCTGTCTGTCTGTCTGTCTGTCCGTCTGTCCGTCTGTCCGTCACACTTTTTGTCCGGACGATAACTTCAATATGCCTGATGCCAGTTGATTGAAACTTCATATATGGAAAGAGCATAATGAGAGGAAGTGTCATGCACAAGGTCCATAACTCTGGCTTCACTAATATAGGAGTTATTGCCCCTTGTAAAAAAATAGCACTTTTTTGTCCGGACGATAACTCCTATATGGCTCATGCCATTGGAATGAAACTTCATATATGGAAAGATCATGAGGAGAGGAAGTGTCATACACAAGGTCCATAACTCTGGCTTCACTAATAATGGAGTTATTGCCCTTGTAAAAAAATCACATTTGTTTGTCCGGACGATAACTCCTATATGGCTCATGCCATTGGATTGAAACTTCATATATGGAAAGATCATGACAAGAGGAAGTGTCATACACAAGGTCCATAACTCTGGCTTCACTAATAATGGAGTTATTGCCCTTGTAAAAAAATTCACAATTTTTTTGTCCGGACGATAACTCCTATATGGCTCATGCCATTGGAATGAAACTTCATACATGGAAATATCATGATAAGAGGAAGTGTCATGCTCAAGGTCCATAACTCTTGTTTCACTAATATTGGAGTTATTGCCCTTTGTAAAAAAAAATCACAATTTTGTTGTCAGGATGATAACTCCTATATGGCTCATGCCATTGGAATGAAACTTCATACATGGAAAGATCATGATAAGAGAAAGTGTCATGCTTAAGGTCCATAACTCTTGTTTCACTAATATTGGAGTTATTGCCCTTTGTAAAAAAAATCACAAATTTTTGTCAGGATGATAACTCCTATATGGCACATGCCATTAGAGTGAAACTTCATACATGGAAAGATCATGATAAGAGAAAGTGTCATGCATAAGGTCCTTAACTCTGGCTTCAATACATTGAGAGTTATTGCCCCTTGTACATTTGTTTAACGCTTTCTTGTCAGGATGATAACTCCTACATGACTCTTGCCATTGTATGAAACTTCATACATGGAAAGAGCATAATGAGAGAAAGTGTCATGAACAAGGGCCATAACTCTGGCTTCAATACATTTGGATTTATTGCCCTTTGTTACATTTTTAGTCCGATCAATAACTCCTGTTCGACTGATGCTATTGGAATGACATGTGTCATGCACAAGGTCCATAACTCTGGCGTCACTAATATAGGAGTTATTGCCCCTTGTAAAAAAATAGCACTTTTTTGTCCGGACGATAACTCCTATATGGCTCATGCCATTGGAATGAAACTTCATATATGGAAAGATCATGAGGAGAGGAAGTGTCATACACAAGGTCCATAACTCTGGCTTCACTAATAATGGAGTTATTGCCCTTGTAAAAAAATCAAAAATTTTTGTCCGGACGATAACTCCTATATGGCTCATGCCATTGGATTGAAACTTCATATATGGAAAGATCATGACAAGAGAAAGTGTCATACACAAGGTCCATAACTCTGGCTTCACTAATAATGGAGTTATTGCCCTTGTAAAAAAATTCACAATTTTTTGTCCGGACGATAACTCCTATATGGCTCATGCCATTGGAATGAAACTTCATACATGGAAAGATCATGATAAGAGAAAGTGTCATGCTCAAGGTCCATAACTCTTGTTTCACTAATATTGGAGTTATTGCCCTTTGTAAAAAAAAATCACAATTTTGTTGTCAGGATGATAACTCCTATATGGCTCATGCCATTGGAATGAAACTTCATACATGGAAAGATCATGGTAAGAGAAAGTGTCATGCTTAAGGTCCATAACTCTTGTTTCACTAATATTGGAGTTATTGCCCTTTGTAAAAAAATCACATTTTTTTGTCAGGATGATAACTCCTATATGGCACATGCCATTAGAGTGAAACTTCATACATGGAAAGATCATGATAAGAGAAAGTGTCATGCATAAGGTCCTTAACTCTGGCTTCAATAAATTGAGAGTTATTGCCCCTTGTACATTTGTTTAACGCTTTCTTGTCCGGATGATAACTCCTACATGGCTCTTGCCATTGTATTGAAACTTCATACATAGAAAGAGCATAATGAGAGAAAGTGTCATGAACAAGGGCCATAACTCTGGCTTCAATACTTTTGGATTTATTGCCCTTTGTTACATTTTTAGTCCGATCAATAACTCCTGTTCGACTGATGCTATTGGAATGACATTTCACTTATGGAAAGAGCATGATGAAAGTAAGTGTCGTGCACAAGGGCCATAACTCTGGTGTCAATATATTTGGAGTTATTAGCTGTTACAATTTTCTTCTTGAAAAATGTGATGTGGAAAGCGCATAATGAGGGGAAGTATCAATCATCAAGTCCATAACATTTTTAGTGATTTCCCTTTACATATTGTTTTTATTAGAGGGGAGACATCCGTTTTTGTGACAAAAACCTCTAGTTATTATTATTATCATTATCATTGTTGTTATTATTAAAAAGAGTGTAGGTAATAATGATTACAGTAGATCACTGTGATTTGACAGATTAAGCAACTATTGGGTTGTAGTACTTATCTCCAAGCAGTGTTTAACCTGTTACTCCATAGACATCCCCTTTAACGCATTTGCAAACAGAGTAGACCCAGATCAGACGATTCCGACCAAGCTTGGCTTGTTCTGTTCGCTTATGGAATAGTGTACTATGAGTTGACAGTTTTGGCTATGACAATTGAATTTGTGTTAATATTATGTTTTAATTACATGAATATTCGTGGGGTAAATATGTAATGACGACTGTATAGTTTGGCAAACTAATAATCATCAATTTTATTATTTTTTCAGGTTCGCCGCAAATTATTTCACCTATGCATTAAAGATGACGGTTGACATGCAAAAAACCTATATCCAATTATTATTTTTCACACCAAGTATCGAAGTAAAGTGTTAAATAAAAGCAATATAATTTGATTATGGTCGCTTACTCTTTTATCAGACGATTATCTTCGCGCATGTTCTAATCCCCCCTTGGTGCCCCCGATAAGCTCTCCCCCATAAATGGCTGACTGGTCAAGCCAGAGAAAAACTCGATGGTAATAAAGTAAACTGGGTTTTCACGGCTTTTGTGATATATTTAGTGGTGTTTCGTGAATGCAATAGATAGCAGAGAGTAGTGGCTATTAATTAAAGCAAAAATAAAAAAAAGAGATTTTTTCGTGGTTCCTGTCTATCATGGCACCTTAAGCCTTTCTTTGTAGAAATAATGACGTGATGGTTGTTTATTAAACTGAATGTTATTGAAGGCTGAAGGCTATTTTTAGATCCTACCTCTTTAAATAAATCTACCGAAAAGGAGCATTAATTAGAGAAAGGGAAAATTTCAGAATTGTGTAGATTTGAAGGAGCAAATGCTCTATTTATCACAATGGTTTCACAAAGTGTCTTTTACAGAGTCGTCAAAAGTCGTCAATAAGAGGGAATGGGTTAACAGAGCAGATCCTGATCAAATGGCTCATGCAGGAGCCATCTAATGTTAGCCTACTTTGTTTGCAGAGGCGTGCAGATATGTTATATGTATATAACGGAAAGAGCCTGTATACAGTAAATCCCTCTGTACCGGAATATTAATACAGAATGCTGAAGACATTTTTAAGCAAGTAGGTGAGTAATGTAAAACAAGTATTCTGCATGCCTTTCGCCAAGCACTAAGCTGACATCTGTCAGAATCATATACATATTAAGCTACCACCTGCCTCTGCCACTGTGAAATATGCCCCTGTTTGCTGGTCGCATTAGAGGGGGTTTACTGTACTCTACGGATATGCAATTTAACACCAGGTGTCATCTGATCAGCATCTGCTCTGTTTTCTTATGAAATTAATATAAATCTGATTCTACAGTTCCTGCCATGGCCAAACATTCACTTGCTCACGCGCAATTATAACGATTCAGCTAATTAATACTTATACTGCCATTATTTCTTACAAGAGTTTTCATGAAGTGACGGGTTAAATACCGGCATTAACTATTTTGCTTCCAACTACATTTCGTCTGCAAACAATGTCGTCTGCGGTAACACATTCGTTGCCAATTACTTTGTCCTCTACTACATGTTTTCCCATTTTTATTTGTTTTCATGTCTGGTCTTAAAACATAGTCACAATACCAGCCTGTATTACGCTGTTTTAAAGACGGACAATTCTATTTGTTTTACTGTTCGAATTATCCAGGTTTTACTGTCATCACGACAGTCTAAACGAGTATATAGTTATCGTTAGGGTAAATTTTATTTATTGTTTTTCTAATATAGCTACTCACTCAAAGACTTAATCAAAATTAAAATTATTTTTTATCATTTTATCAAAATAGTTGTAAACAGTTAAGTCCCTGATCAGATACCACATTGAAAACGGTGTCCATTTTGTTATGAGCATTACAAAACAACAGCAACGTCGATATCTTGAGCAATGGCGTGCTAAAATGAATCGGGGACGTCACAATCATATGGCTGTATGGGGTGGGCACTTTATACGACAGATTATAGTTATTGTATACCATTTCATTTGAAATATTAACCTTTATCCTGCTGAACAAATTATCTTTACATAAATGTTCACCTAATACATTTTCAAAGTTCAAGCTGTAATCAATTTGTATACCAAAAATCAGGGTGTCAAACAGTTTGGATCCTGATAAGACGCCGAGTTACTCGGCGTCTCATCTGGATCCAAATTGTTTGCATAGGTATTCACTCATCCACCCATGCCAGGCTAAAGGTTAACACTTCAAATAGGCTAAGTAAGGAAAGAACGCAGCATGAAGATTCAAGCAAGATGTTTTACAACACTGGGGACATAGTTTCCATTGTTCTTTTAATAAACAAAAATCTAACGGATATATATTATTCGTGTAGTTTTAAAATTAATCAACACATGCTTGCTCTCTCATTTCGTGTGTACATAAATCAAAGACAAAGATATCCGTCAATATGTCTGCGAAAGATACTATGCAAATATATACAGTAAAATTCCTCTAATGCAACAACTTAATGAACAAACATGGCGGTCTTTATAAGCAGGTGGCTACCTAATTCAGCATGAAAGTGATACAGAAAGCTCCTATAGGAGCTTTCTGCATTACTTTCGTCCAGCATTAAGCTACCACCTGCCTGACAGACCCAGAATTACACCAATGTTTCGGTCGCATTAGAGGAGTTTTACTGTAATTGTATACATTTGTGTCATCTCTCTTCGTCTTGTTGTTCGTATGATACAGATATGTAAATAGTTTATCTTTATTCGTTACGGAATAATACATTTTGTATAACACACTAAAAGACGCATTGGTATAAGTAAACAACGAGCAGTGAACCATAAAAATTAGCGCAGTCCAATTTTGGGGGATTCAGCATTCTGTCTGTTTTATATATTGAAACCTGCATGAGAAATCGTTATTGACTGTCGCATGTAAAGTACATATCTTGGATGGACTGTAGCAATGCCTACACCCCTAAATCGAGGAACGTGCAATAATGTAAAGTACATTAACGGCTCACTTGCTCGTTGTTTACCTATATTCGTACCAGTGTGAGCTTGATCACGTGTTCAAATACCTCACGCACTGGCGAGGCATTAATTGAAGTGTTAGCAAAGCAAATAAAGCACTGCTCATATTTAGTATTTCACAAAGACTTCTGATCGATAGTTGTTTATTTGGTAACCTATATCGCTGCTGTGTTTGACTTTTCAAAAGCCTACCAGTGATGAAGTATTCCCACCTAATATAGTATTCAATTAACTCACAAAATGATAAAATAATATTTGTTTGTTCAAATAATGCTTCTCTCGTTCGCCAAAAAGTGTCTCAATCAATAAGAATAAACCAAACTATTATTCTCAAAACTTCCAAAATACATCTTAGCTAATATAGAATACAGTTTAACTTCGATATCTCGAACTCGGATAACTTGATACCGCGAATAAAAAGTTCAGTCCTTCCAAAACTTACAATACAGAATTGCTCCAATAATGTATCTCTACAGATATCTAGAAACACATGTGACAACTTAATACAGGTATAAAGTAATGCTGAAATCTCCTACAGGAGTTTTCAGCATTACTTTAGACCTCTATTAAGCTGTGGCCTTGAGAAATTGTTCAGATTAGAAATACCACAAAAAAGTCATGACACCATATGGACATATCAAATGTGCGCTCACACACGACCTCCATAAAATTGTCCCTTAAGTGTTCCGAACCGACACAATTTACTGTACTGCGGCGCTAAAAGGGTCACATACATGTAGTAACAAATTGTGTAGACACATAAAATAACTCTACAAACAAATGTGGAATTGCATTCATTGATGACCTAGTCGTGATACACATATATGATCAATGACGTTTTACACAAATTATGGGGGATGGAAACATGACTTATGTTTGCATGTGTGTGCGTGCGGGTGCGAACATACGTGCACACTTCGATTATTGTAAGTTGATGTATTTGAATCCCTTCAAATTGATCATCGTTTTGACGTTGTGTAACCTGCTCGTTTGTTTGCCACAAAATCCCAACCCATCCAAATCAGTGCCGCAATGACCAGACCCAACCCATCCAAATCAGTGCCGCAATGACCAGACCCAACCCATCCAAATCAGTGCCGCAATGACCAGACACAACCCATCCAAATCAATGCCGCAGTGACCAGACACAAATCAGTGCCGCAATGACCAGACACAACCCATCCAAATCAGTGCCGCAATGACCAGACCCAACCCATCCAAATCAGTGCCGCAGTGACCAGACACAACCCATCCAAATCAGTGCCGCAGTGACCAGACACAAACCAGTGCCGCAATGACCAGACACAACCCATCCAAATCAGTGCCGCAGTGACCAGACACAACCCATCCAAATCAGTGCCGCAGTGACCAGACACAAATCAGTGCCGCAATGACCAGACACAACCCATCCAAATCAGTGCCGCAATGACCAGACACAACTCATCCAAATCAGTGCCGCAATGACCAGACACAACCCATCCAAATCAGTGCCGCAATGACCAGACACAACCCATCCAAATCAGTGCCGCAATGACCAGACACAACCCATCAAAATCAGTGCCGCAGTGACCAGACACAACCCATCCAAATCAGTGCCGCAGTGACCAGACACAAATCAGTGCCGCAATGACCAGACCCAACCCATCCAAATCAGTGCCGCAATGACCAGACCCAACCCATCCAAATCAGTGCCGCAATGACCAGACACAACCCATCCAAATCAATGCCGCAGTGACCAGACACAAATCAGTGCCGCAATGACCAGACACAACCCATCCAAATCAGTGCCGCAATGACCAGACCCAACCCATCCAAATCAGTGCCGCAGTGACCAGCCACAACCCATCCAAATCAGTGCCGCAGTGACCAGACACAAACCAGTGCCGCAATGACCAGACACAACCCATCCAAATCAGTGCCGCAGTGACCAGACACAACCCATCCAAATCAGTGCCGCAGTGACCAGACACAAATCAGTGCCGCAATGACCAGACACAACCCATCCAAATCAGTGCCGCAATGACCAGACACAACTCATCCAAATCAGTGCCGCAATGACCAGACACAACCCATCCAAATCAGTGCCGCAATGACCAGACACAACCCATCCAAATCAGTGCCGCAATGACCAGACACAACCCATCAAAATCAGTGCCGCAGTGACCAGACACAACCCATCCAAATCAGTGCCGCAGTGACCAGACACAAATCAGTGCCGCAATGACCAGACACAACCCATCCAAATCAGTGCCGCAATGACCAGACACAACCCATCCAAATCAGTGCCGCAATGACCAGACACAACCCATCCATTCGACCATAATGAGAAACGTTTCATTACAACGAATAATACGTCCCGTCTGCTCTGACTCGGTGTTAGATATGATATCATATCTTGTATTCGTGTTGATGAACCAGCGAGCAACAAGTCTCTAAAACCAGTGTGTATATGTAAGCGCGCGCACCATTTGTGCTTCTAAGGTTGCCGTTGGCTCTCGTGCCTCATGCTCTGTCTGACTTCAAATTTCTATTTTTGTTAAATTATACTAATACTTTTGTTGAATATCCTACCATAATAGGTTCCTTTTTATTCAAACAGTCACTGTACATGTACACCAAACTAAATTAGTTCGATGTCTCATCGTCATTCATTGTTGGGTTATGGAAAATGCACCTGAATGTCTTTCTTGTATCTAAAGGCTTATCACATGGAAGATGGAAATGAACTTATTGTGATTATCTAAACTGAGTGATATAGCAATATAGATAAAATATACCGCTTTATCAGAATTATGAATGTCTCAGCATATGCTGAATTTAAACCTTTCTAAAATTTGTATTTGATAAATTAATTACAAGTACAGAGCGAAGCTGATTGAACCATTCTTTCGTTAAGCGCGACTTGGCCTTCGTTTGTGTACAGATATAACAGAGCATGGATACAGATGGAACACCGATTTACTCAGGATTCAAGCTATTTGGCACTCGATCAAATGTTTCTCAAGAGCTTCATAGAATCGGAAGTAGTTAGAAATGCACCAGATCCAAATATGCGAGCACAATTTACATCTTTATTTGTGTTTTAATTAAACTTGAATATTGCGTTAAATAAAAAAAAACGTTTATCACACACACTGGACCAGATAACATTTTTTTTCTGCTAAAACGATATAAACAATACCCAAATAAGAACATGCAATAAGGCAAACACGTAGGCTTCGCAAGCTTATCAGTTTGCAAGAGAGATTTCGCAATGATACCACAGCAAAATGTCAGCAAAGGGAAATATGTGGACAGTTTCCCGCTAAATCATAGCCTGAAATAGATTTGTGTCTGTTTACCGCAGTATTCACCACAACATTAAACGTAACCCATTTATTCCCTTTTTTTTAAGAGAAACCCGTTAAAATCTTACTCTGGGCCCATCTAGTTTTCGGTGGAGCGGGGGCACGGCAAGCAAAATATTTGCGGGAATAAGCCATTCGCATTGCTGGTATCAACAAACTGTGCAGACACTGATTAGATGGCTCCTTCATGAGCCCTCTGATATTGATCTTCACTGTTTGCCTATGTCATTTAAGGGGCACTGGGCACTAATAGTTAAATGAGCTTATTTGTTCTGTCCAATGTCACATTCCATGCACAGAGAATTTATAGTCGACAATTGAAACTTTGCATATGTTAGAAGATTGCAATGGTATTGCTAGGTGGTACTTCGTTTTAATTCTCTTGTGCAACAGATCCTCGTTTAACCTTTTCCATAATGAATTTTCAAAATGAAATGAAACAGTCAATCATTGTAAGAGTTCATTCACTACGAAAGGGTATACTATATAAGGATCACAAACAGTCCAGATCCTGATCTAAGGGCTGACTTAGGAGATATCTGAAGTAGGTATACACTGTTTGCAAATGTTACTTTTTCCTGCATTCAGAATGTTGTAATGGGTGGATGAGTGAATACCTATGCAAACAGTTTTGATCCAGATGAGACGCCGAGTAACTCGGCGTCTCATCAGGATCCAAACTCTTTGACACCCTGGTTGCATGTTAGTCGACAAATTGATTATAGCTTGAATTTTGAAAATGAAGTAGGTGAAAAATTGTGTAAAATTAATTTGCTCAGCAGGCTAAATGTTAATATAATTGCAATCAATTCATGCGTTGGAAAATAATGAATATGTATTATACTGACGAATTGCGTTCTTAAAATAGTTATCTGTGTCGGTTCCAAAATGTCTCGTCTACTTAGATAATCATCGGCTTCAGACTCAATGTGGAGTTTTCATTTGTAAACAGCACAACAGAGTCAGTGTCGCATCTAGACCCAACTTGACAACAGAGTCAGTGTCGCATCTAGACCCAACTTGACAACATTGTCAGTGTCGCATCTAGACCCAACTTGACAACAGAGTCAGTGTCGCATCTAGACCCAACTAGACAACATTGTCAGTGTCGCATCTAGACCCAACTTGACAACAGAGTCAGTGTCGCATCTAGACCCAACTTGACAACATTGTCAGTGTCGCATCTAGACCCAACTTGACAACAGAGTCAGTGTCGCATCTTGACCCAACTTGACAACAGAGTCAGTGTCGCATCTAGACCCAACTTGACAACAGAGTCAGTGTCGCATCTAGACCCAACTTGACAACAGAGTCAGTGTCGCATCTATACCCAACTTGACAACATTGTCAGTGTCGCATCTAGACCCAACTTGATAACAGAGTCAGTGTCGCATCTAGACCCAACTTGACAACATTGTCAGTGTCGCATCTAGACCCAACTTGACAACAGAGTCAGTGTCGCATCTAGACCCAACTTGACAACAGAGTCAGTGTCGCATCTTGACCCAACTTGACAACAGAGTCAGTGTCGCATCTAGACCCAACTTGACAACAGAGTCAGTGTCGCATCTAGACCCAACTTGACAACATAGTCAGTGTCGCATCTAGACCCAACTTGACAACAGAGTTAGTGTCGCACCTAGACCCAACTTGACAACAGAGTCAGTGTCGCATCTAGACCCAACTTGACAACATTGACAACAGAGTCAGTGTCGCATCTAGACCCAACTTGACAACATTGACAACAGAGTCAGTGTCGCATCTAGACCCAACTTGACAACAGAGTCAGTGTCGCATCTAGACCCAACTTGACAACAGAGTCAGTGTCGCATCTAGACCCAACTAGACAACATTGTCAGTGTCGCATCTAGACCCAACTTGACAACAGAGTCAGTGTCGCATCTAGACCCAACTAGACAACATTGTCAGTGTCGCATCTAGACCCAACTAGACAACATTGTCAGTGTCGCATCTAGACCCAACTTGACAACAGAGCCAATGTCGCATCTAGACCCAACTAGACAACATTGTCAGTGTCGCATCTAGACCCAACTAGACAACATTGTCAGTGTCGCATCTTGACCCAACTTGCACACTTTCATCTATTGCAGCAAGAGTGTTTAACTAAAGCTCTCGTGATACATAAATAGTCTTTGTTTAACTTTAACCCTTAATCTGCTAAATAATTAAAAGTGGCTCGAGATACTCGGAGTCTCATCTGGATCCTCGCTGTTTCACACACGGTCATCAGTTCTAGCTCGAGATACTGGAACTCATCTGCATCCACGCTGTTTCACACACGGTCATCAGTTCTAGCTCGAGATACTGGAACTCATCTGCATCCACGCTGTTTCACACACGGTCATCAGTTCTAGCTCGAGATACTGGAACTCATCTGCATCCACGCTGATTCACACACGGTCATCAGTTCTAGCTCGAGATACTGGAACTCATCTGCATCAACGCTGTTTCACACACGGTCATCAGTTCTAGCTCGAGATACTGGAACTCATCTAGATCCACGCTGTATGAAACATGGTCAATAGTTCTAACTCGAGATACTCGAAGTCTCATCTGGATCCTCGCTGTTTCACACACGGTCAGCAATTCTAGCTCATCTGCATCCACGCTGTTTCACACATGGTCATCAGTTCTAGCTCGAGATACTGGAACTCATCTAGATCCACGCTGTATGAAACATGGTCAATAGTTCTAACTCGAGATACTCGAAGTCTCATCTGGATCCTCGCTGTTTCACACACGGTCAGCAATTCTAGCTCGAGATACTGAGATTCATCTGGATCCACGTTGTTTCACACACAGCAATAAAACTTAAACGTTTGACACAAGCGGGAGATATTGCACCATAATTTGAGCAGACATAACTTGTACACAGCGAGGTTGGAGATAATATCAATAATGCCAAATATATGTTGATAGCTATATTACGAAATCAGTGTCACAGTGCAGCAAGATTCATCTCATATATCCATCCATTTGAGTCAGTAATACATGACATAGTTCGACAAGGAGATGGAAACCATATTTATACTTCTCGCATTGTCGCTCATTGTAATTGAATAGAACAAGCCACTTAAACCTTTGAGTGCGGGAAACGAATGTACTGACATTTGCAAACAGTGTATACCCAGAGCAGATGGCTCCTAGAGCAGTCCTGTTAATAGGGTCTGGATTGTTTGTAATTCGAAATCCTCTAACAGGTTCAAACATTTCGTACGTAATGCACTTTATATTTACATAATGATGGGACATTACACTCGGAACATTCAGCGTTGAAAGTGTTAAGGCATTATTTGAAGCCAGAAATGCGCACGAATAATGGAACTGCTACTGTCTTCTTTGGACTGTGTGACTAGCTGATTATGATCCGGTTTCACCTTTTTTCTAGTCTGCAAATTCAAACAACCATGACCTTTCTGCTAAAGTAAAACCTCTCTAAACTGGACGATCAGGAGAGAATAATTAAGATATTCTATGCCAGCGGCTGCTTAATGAAGTGAAACCTATGCAAACACCTCTCCATATGTATGAATTGCACGCTGCATTTACTCACCTGTTATAAAGACTGGCTTTGATACTGATTTGAAATTCCGGTAAATGCATAAGAGAGATATTTTCTTGTGTCGTAAAACGTGTCTTAAGTGGTCATCAATAAGATTTCTAATTACGGGTCTCTAAAGCAGGCGGTAGCTTAATACAGGGCAAAAGTATTCTCCCTGCATAAAGCAACCACCTGATGTTAAGACTCATATGTTCAATAAATGAATGGCTGCTTAAGATAGATTCTACTGTATTCAGAAATACGTACCTTTGGTATTTAAATTCATTTGGACTCCTGTTCCATTTGAAAAGTAATATGTTTGAGGGAAGAGAAACAATTGGCATTCAAATACGAAAACCCAGTTTAACCTTTTATATGGAAGGCCGGTGCGCCATGCTAAATGCGAAATTTACAATGCGATTTGCGAAATTCAAAATACGAAATGCTTAATGACAAATGATATATGACAAATGCCAATTGCTATTTGGGGACTTCTAAATACTAATGGCTAATCACATTGTACTGAATGCTAGAACTGGATAAGTCAATTTGGAAGGCGAGATCTGTAACTTTTTCCAATATACATACAGTGTTATATATTTTTCTTCTTCGTGCGTCGAAATAACATAAACTGATATCATAATCCATGTGAACCTCTCGCCACGCAAAATGCGAAATGCAAAATGCTAAATGCGAAATGCTAAATGCGATTTGCTAAATGCGATTTGCTAAATGCAATTTGCTTAATGCCAAATGATTGAAAAACCACCAACATATCACGTTTCACACGAGACAGTGCTTTGAGCTACATAAAGTGGGATAAAGATAGGTGTACTTGGAGACAAACTTTTGTCTGAACTTTAACTATTGTGGTCTAATTAAGATTCTAGGTTTTCCTAAAGCACAGGTATTACGCATTTAGCATTTCGCATTTGGCATGGCGCACCGGCCTTCCATACATTTACTTGATAGAGACGCATGTCTGTGCCTTCACAAACAGAAAAGACCCAGGTCAGACATCTCAAGTAAGAGCTTTCTCATCTAAGTCTGTGCAAAGATTACAAATCTTATCAATATTGGAGACGTCATGTTTTCTTACGTAAATATTAATGACGTAAAGGGTTAAATGTCAGCGCAAGTTAAAAAATGTGCTAACGAATACTGGCCTGGTATTCTAATTGGAATTTACTTGCGTTTTTGCTGTCTATTAAACCTTAATATGCTGGATAGTAAAACTGGTTCCTCCTTTTCTGAATATTAATTAAATAAATAGCACCAAACCTTACCCCTGAATTTGTATGATAAACACTGCAGACCCTGAACCAAAGGTCTCCCTCAGAAGTCCACATTGTTTGCAATGTCTTATATACTCGGTTGCAGCACATTAAAAGATTAAAATATTTCTATGTCTTTATAGCACACTTTTCATTTTTAAACCTAACGGCAAACAAATAACATTCATATTCTATGAACTAGTTGATTACAAGCGGAAAGCGGTGTTCTATAAAAATGACCATACAGTGCCAAATAAAACCTACCATAAATAACGACAGAACAGTTACTCTGAACTATTTGCCATACCAATGATACGAGTTCAATTCGTTTGCTGCCATGCATTGGCGTCAGCAATTTTCATTGCATTCAACTGAATTGCATTTCCTTTCAGAAGGAATAGATCAGTTTTTGATCCTGGTAGTACTCCAAGTTACCTGGTATTTCACCTGGAGCCAGTCTGTTTCGCATATGTTACAGCTTATACATGCATTCGCCATTGTAAACTAAAAATTTGTTCCCATAGGAAAGGCTTCATAGAGATATACACAAGTTCCGTTAGTTGATTATTTCCCCATCAGAAAACCCACTTCCTGTATAGTTATATGTATTTCTAAGGATGCACTAATTAAACGTAAAAGAGCATCTTACACACAGGATATCTTAATCCTTTCACCCTTGTTTTTCAACCTTCTAAGGATAACTGAATGCTTGGGGAACAATGGTTTTGTTCTGTTTTAACAATGCTAATACAGCAGGTGTTGGTTTGCATTAATACTACCCTTTCATGAGAACTCGAAATTAAACAAAACGCCTGATCAGGGGATGCCTAAAGGAGCCATCTGATCGAGGTCAGCAATTATTATCATACAGAATAGTTTGATATTGAAGGTTTCTCAAGGAACACTCTGTCCAATGTCTGCACTATTTACTACATCAATCAAGGTCAGAGATTTTCACAGCATATATTTCTTATGCAGGAAACTCGTACGCCAATGAGTTTACCTGATATAGAATGAGAATTAAAGGGTTATATTTCTACCATATCTCCATCCTGTTATGTGTTAACGTGGTATATAATTAGACTGTACTACTAACTTATCGACTGCTTAAATAAAATAAAGATCCACAATTATACAGCAATATCAATTCAGCAGGTAAATCTAATTAGGTTGTTTTTAGGAACAATCATCTGTGTATTCTGAGGTTTTGAAACGTCCAACCATGAAGTTCATTGTAATCTACTCTAGATGGAAGAAAATGTCATGCATCTGTTCTAGGATCATTTTACAGTAAATCCCTCTAGCCATTGGTTACAATCAGCATCAGTGTCGATCTGCAATGTAGGTGGCAGCGTATTGCAGGATTACGTTTAAAGTCATGCCGAAAGCTCCCAGAGGAGTTTTCTTTCTGTATAATTATCATCCTGCATTAAGCAGCAACCTATCTAAAACGATACTATATAACTTACAACAATGAAGGTTGTTCTCTTACTGTGGACTGTCCATTATTTTTGTAAAGAATCCATTAACTCAGAGCAATTGGTTTTTTTTCTTTGTTTATTTGTTTTTTGAACTGACAAGAGCAAGTTCGTTTATTTATTGTTCAACATTACATATTCGTACAAACTATATCACAGATGTAAATAAGAAAAACAAAATAATATCTCGTGACTATTACTGTTTTAAAAAGTACTTCGTAATTCATGCTTTAAACAGTGTCTCTTAAGTCACTTATAATGGTCGTAGATGCGTTTTTGTATTCAAGATATTTAGTGAGCGTAAGTAAGTCATTATATAATATTCTAAGTAAACTTTACGGCAGAACTCAAATGGATAAAAAAAATTACAGGCACTTTTTCCTTTAGGCCTAAATGACAACATATATCAAACTGGAAATATTTCTAAAGACCCAAACATTGATATATTTTCCATTTACTCACTTAGAAAACGAACAACTAAATCACATGGGATACGTAAAAACGGCAATATCAAACGCAAAGCTCGCCTTAAAACATCTGTTTCAGATTTACACAATATACATCTACAATCTGGTAAACATACTATGCTCTCTCGTCTATGTTCTTTGTCTATTTCATCCACAGGAGACATTGACATAGAAGCAGACCAAGTGATCTCACGAACAGATCCTTCATATAACACAGCTTCTTTCATTCAGAACTACACTCGGCATGTTCTTCGACCACAAATTGATTCAGTGTCTGACCATAAAATATATTTTTTGAAAATTCCATTTGTTAATAAAGGTATAGATTTTATCGATCTACAGGGTGTCCCAGAAAAAATGCAACCCATTTTAATTCCCTATTACTCCCAATCCATTCAACCGATATAAAATGTTTATATACCAGTTTTTAGCTACGAAAGTGGTTCACATTTGTGTAAAATTACAGCTTAAATACTTTTATAGATTTTGAGATATTGCGTAAAAACTGAAGGCACCATGTTTTCACTTTTCCCAGAAATTGGATTTTCGTCACATATTTACCCTGTTGATAATAGTATATTGTTTAGCGGATAACCAATATAACTCTTTTTGTACCCAGAATAATACTTACATGTGTGTAAGCATACGTCATATCCCAGTATTAAATATTCCACTTTTACGGTACTTTTGGTTGTTAAGGAATAATTCAGGCCCGTGCAACTTGTGCATAGATAGACAGATACATATTTTATTTTATTGCATATGTTCAGAGATAACAAACAATTGTCAAAGTATTAAACAATGAAACTACAGAGTCATTTTAATAGGCGGGGCTCTCAAAACAGATTGTCTTTTGAACTTTGAACAGTATTACGGTACTTGTTGAAATCATAATCACTAAAACAATAATTGATTAATTAATTTTCTTCAACAGTTAATAACATTTTTACTACATGTAATACTACAAGTATTTCTGTGATACAAATTTAGTAGGCCTTCAGTTAGTTAAAAGAGATAACATTTGATGGACTTATGAAGATGTTATATTTTCTTTTAAATGTATAATTTTACAAGTGTATTACATTTGTTACAAGTTAATTTGTTTTAATAAACATTGGTGATACATTCTGATGAATAAATGAGATAAAATGCCAAGTTCTTTTCAAATGTACTTATTATATCCATAACCCTATTTCTGGGAAAATTGAAAACAGGGTGCCTTCAGTATTTACGCACTATCTCAAAATCTATACAAGCATTTAAGCTGCAATTTTACACAAATATGCACCACTGTTGTACCTACAAACTGGTTTATCGGTTAAATACATTTAGAGTAATAAGCAAATGAAATTGGGTTGCATTTTTTGAGACACCCTGTACAATCAATAGTTCGCGATAAAAACATAATTAATACCATCCCAGCCTATTTCAAAAATTTAGAATCTCTGATTATCTGCTATAAGTACAAAATACCTATTAGGAAGGCTATTTTTAATTATAATAAACTTTTATCGGACCTTAATATTGTAAATAATACCCCTGTTAGTTGAACTTGTAATTCCTCTAAGGTGTGTTACGCCGAGGCTGGTCATGTTATTAAAGGGAATTTTGACATTATTGAAGACAAGCGTCTCCGTACTTTATTAACTAAGGGACCTAAGTACAGACTAACTTCTTTGATAGATTTCGAAATCTGCCGTAGCAAAATTATAGAATCTTTGTTAGACGTCAGTGTCAAATGGTGTCGAAGAGAACATGCAGACAATAATGCCCTCACAGAATGGATAAAACGTATTTCTAATATAATGGATACACGTATCGCGTTTTACAAATCTAACATTCACCTTCTTCCACCTAAACCTAAGACATCAGTTCGCTTCTTAAAAAATAGTATGTAAGAATTTCACTCTAAATACGTGTTTGTTCCAGCTGATAAAGTGTCAAACAATGTAATTATCATTTGACGACTTTATTATGTGGATGTTTTAGAACAAGAACTCACTATGACACAGTCGTATATTGTGGTCTCTAAATCTGAAAATGACATCATATCTGAACATGTTAATAAATGTAAACAGTTAAATGCTGATATATTAATCACACATTATAAACTTCCGACTGTACTGGATACCTAAACTCCATCAAACGCCATATAAATCATGCTTCATAGCAAACTCGGTCTCATGCACGACTGCCACACTGTCCAAACAAATTACATCGTGTTTAACAGCGGTCAAAGAACATGTCAAGCGTTACTGTGATAAAGCTTATGAGAATTCAGGGATTAACAATTTTTGGTCTATAAAAAACTCCAATGAGGTTTTAACTAAATTAAAAAACAGGCTTAACCTTAAAACCGATTCACAGGCGGATGTCATGAATGATTTTAACATATAATCTTTATTTCCTCCAATATAGGAGAGCCATATACATGCAAGCAAACTGACAACATACAAACATACAATCAATTGCAGATACGGACACTTACAACCAACCATAACTAGGCATATATACTACAGTTATGACAATACAACGACACCATATATTTATACAACACAACACAACACAATGCATTAAAGAAGATCAGAATAAATGCAAAAAGGCGTCGAACAGGCTCAGCTTATGTACATTGGAATAGCAGAGAGGATCGAATGAGCGATGTGGAGAGAGAGAGAGAGAGAGAGAGAGAGAGAGAGAGAGAGCGTTTCCCGCTCTATGTACATATCTATCGAAACGAAATATAGATCTGTATAATCGAACGGAAGTTCTACAAAGGTATAATATACCATTACATGTTTCAATATATCTCTACCGAAACGAATTTTAGAGACGTGCAGAACATGCTTAACAAAATGTCAGTTGAATAGGCCTAAAGTTACACGCGTCAATATATCTCTAACGAAACGAAATTTAGAGACATGCCAACCGTGCTTGACGAAAAAAAAGCGTTTATGCATTAAGGCAAAACAATTATAGACAATATCTATATTTATAATACATGTACTAACTACAGTATAACCACGATAATTCGAAGACTCAGCCAAATGCCTGCACTGCTCTCCATGACATGAGGCAGCTTATTATAGGTCTGGAGGTATACAGAAGAACTGTCCCCTGGGGAGGGGGTCTGCACAGTTTCCAGTATGTAAATGTCAACTACCTGCCTAAACATTTCCCAAATGTTCCCCGTTAAAATTTCGATTTACGGAGGTATTACTGTACAACATTCTGACAGTTGACATACAGCGTAAATACGTATATTTACATTATACATGCTGCATACCGTTAGCGGTATATCACACGTACAACAACACAACCCTGATGTATTATCCTACCCATTTTCATAGGGGCTACTCAATACATTTAAACAAAATGAGCCAACAATTTTATGGCAAACTGAGATTAAGTCAGGTTGCAGAAAGTGGCGTAGTCCAGATAACAGATGCACAATTTGCAGACGAGGAGCATATGAAATTATTTTCAGATATACTTCCTTACCGAATATATGATAAATATTCGTCCACAATCTGCTTCTTGCACTTAACGTACATTCACAGTAAAAAACTATATGTAGAGTGCATTCATCTGTTAATTTATCACACCGTTTGCATCTAGATACGAACGGCCTGACAAAGAGTAGATGCATGAGCTTCACCGCCGCTCGTGAAAACTGCAAGAGGGTACGATTAGGTTTACTCAGGAGCCAAAATTGACAAGGACGAATCTCAGAAAAGGACTGCATTATATGATATTCTGACAGTGTACTGTCCGATAAGACACGAGACTGAACGGATGCCATATGCTTAAGTTTTATGTTATTATGAACTATCGTCTTCCAAGTAAATTTGGAGGGAAAACAGCCCGTCCTGTAATACCTTTCAAGGATTTCAGCTAGACCATATTTGCCACATATTCTATGTAAATCAGGTATAAAACCCTTGACCCTACTGCAAAAATTAAAGTAATAACAAAGTCTGTAGCTGAATAATTTCTTAACAGCACTACAATTGTCCAGCCTGCATAATTGACCCAAAAATATCAATTTCCTTTTATCAATCTCAGCCTCAATTGGTAGCATACCCATAGTACTTAAAACGAGATCTGATCTGGCACTTTTAGGTAGGCCCTGTATAAATTTCAAACAGAATCTATGTGCAATTTCAAGGGTTGAAATGTCATCCTCATTCAGGTCAGACCACAGTTCACACCCATACAAGGCTTTTGGGAGTACAATACTTTCATATAAGTGTTTTGCTGAAATGGGGTGAATGCCATTATCACATATGCCATAATTTACTATACTATAAAAAGTTTTCCTTAACTTACTGGAACAGTCTTGTACTGTTTGTGTCAAGTCTCCATTCTTATTAAATAAAATGCCTAAGTGAGTATATGATCCACTCTCAGCAACCTTGTCATATCCTAAATTCCAGTTCCTATCGCAATTCGCTCTGCCAGAGAGCTTTTCATTTGTTACTATAACTGCTGATTTACTTGCGTTGTATGTGTATCTAAATGTACATCGATATTCATAACATAAATCCATTAACCTTTGTAACCCAGATTTCGACAAAGATAGTAAAACCATATCATCCGCTGACGAGGGACACGTACAATTAAGATCATACACAGTTAAACCATATTTACTACATACTAATTTATTCATCAAATCGTTTATAAAAAGAAGATATAATTGCGGACTGATAACCCCTCCCTGTCTGGTAACCTGTAGAATCGGGAACCAGTCAGAAATATGTCCATTGCTTCTCAATCTACTCTGCATATCCCTGTACAGATTATAAATAGCTTTATACAGGGGGAATGTCAATATTCGTGTTATATAGTTTTACCATGAGCGCTTCATGGCACACTCTGTCAAAAGCTTGACGAACGTCTAAGAAACAAGTATACAATTTACTCCCATTTTCGCTCACATAATTACAAGCTTCTCTGAAAAGAAATGATGTCATAAGACATCCCATGCCCTCTCTAAACCCGCCCTGGAGATCGTTTACTATGCTATTGCAGGATTTCATGCGAGACAGTATAACGGACTCGTAGAGCTTCAACACAACAGATGAAAGAGTGATTGCCCTATAATTGTTTGGATCATTGTGAGACTTCTTCCCACCTTTATGTAATACAATAACATCCCCTTTCTTCATGTCTACAGGACAGTAAGAAATTTTTAACATTGCACTAAACAGTTTTGCACAGCTTCTATACATAAGGTCACCACCGAATTTAAATTTTTCGTAAAAACATCCGTCTGGCCCACAGGCTTTGTTTCTCTTAGCCTTATGGCATGCATTTCTCACCTCATCTATCGAAACTGTAGTTTCACTTTCGCTAAAAGTCAATGTCGAAACATAATCATTAATACTATTTATCTCTTCATTTATTTCAGTTTTATAAGAATCGTCAAAATTTACCTTTATAGTAGGTGTATATAATTCCCTGAAATACTGAGCCCATTTATCATTAATCGATATCGGATCTCTATATACAATATCATTAAATACCAACTCATTTCCTACAGTAGAACGTGATTTAGACTGACGGCGTTTTAAAAACTTCCAGAATAACTTTGAATCTATGTCAGCATATCTGTCTATTTCTTCATGCAACTTTGATATATACTGCAGTACCTTTCTACGGTGAATCTTTCTCAACGCGCGTTTGGCATCTTTATATTCTGCGTAAGTCACGTGCTCTTTGCCACGTGGTTTACCACTAAGGATCCACTGGCGGCGCTTGGCCTTTGACTCCTTACTAGCAGACTTCAATTCATCGTCCCAATATGGTTTTAAAAAGTGTCTAAACTTTGACCTCGGAAAACAGGTTATGTTGCCAGAATTAACCAGAGACACAATAGAATCGTAAAGATGACTAATTTGAGAGGTGTCCACAATGTCCTTACTCAGTTCAGAGGCAAAACTATCATTATCAAGCAAAAATAATTGATATTTATCAATATGCTCCTGTGTTACCCTTTGCCAATTTATATACAATGATTCATCATTGCCCGATGGTGCAAAATTAACATCAGGTATTCTTACTGTACATACTATCGGACGGTGGCTAGATACATTTAATGCACTATCATCAGGTATACTGCAGCTCAAACCTAAATCAATTTTCTCATGGGGTAATAGTACATGATCAATGACGGAGCTGACGTTGCCATTATAGCTAAAATTAGTGCTCGCACTACCCAGCAGGGTGGCGTTAAGAGATATTATATTATTTCTATCCAACATTTCAGAAAAATGTAAGTTACGTTTGGTCTTTGTATTGACCGTTGCATTAATGTCACCCATAATACACACACGCCCTTTCTGGCTGAAGCTAAAGAACAAGTTCTCTATTCTGTCAACGTAACCTTTGAAAACATCTATACGATGGTTAACGCACGGTAAGTAAATTTGAAATAAATACACAATATTTTCAGGGTTAAATAGAATCTGAATTCCAATAATTCTATCATCATCCAGGTCAAGTGGAGTGATTATATCATTCAACGTGCGTTTCCATAACATGCACACTCCGCCTTTACCAACTCTCCTGTTACTAGGTAATGATAAGCTATAATCCGACACTGCATGACTACAGTACATGTTATCTATGGAGTTTAAAAAGTTAAGATCTTGTTCATATAGCCAGTGCTCAGCAATACCACATACATCAATATTACGTTGATATAAGGCATTACACAAATAAGACGAGCTCGACATGATACCAGTCGCATTCCAAGTCATAAGGTTAAAGTTCATTACAGTATAGGGTCTGGTTTACACAAGAGAAATGCGACCTATACACCCCTGAACAAAACAAGAGTTAATGCATGTACATACAACACAATATATAACAGAATACATGAAGTTCCGGTAAATGTTTACACACACAAACACCCGAAAGCTGTTCCTAGCATGACCGACATCTACCAGCAGTTTGGATCTGCATCGGGTTACCCACAACGAGCCAACCGACCTAGATCCACACTGACTATATAAAATATACGAAGTATAACAAAGGACAGGCATACCCGGAAGATATCCAAACATATACTTCACGAGAAGAGCCGCCATTACATCAGTTACCCACAAACAGTATAGATCCAGATCGAATGGCGGAAATGAACCACCCGGTCTGGATCCACAGTTGCCATATTTATCTAGAAAACTGTACCCATCATAGAGCTTAACGATACCATTTGCTTGCTTATCCAAACGACTAATAACATCACATCTGTTATATAATACCACTCTGTATCCAGATCGGACGAGGCATACTGAGCTATCCGGTCTAGATCCATGCTGACTACACGTACATGTATACATGCATACATTTCGAAGCAAAACAACGTACATGTAGTGAACACTTAAATACATAAAAATCGCAAACGTACCAACACGCCTGCCTTCCACAAACAGCATAGACCCAGACTGAACGACGCCCATTGAGTCACCAGATCTAGATTCAGACTGTCTACACATGTTACACTTGATCCCACAATGAAGCACAACAAAACTCACGAGACCTCTACTGCCATCTAAATAAATAAGCATCCATAAAGCAGTAAGAACACAGGTATCAACCACAAACAGTATAGATCCAGACTGAGCGACACCTAATGGGCCACCCGGTCTGTATTCATACTGGCTAGATGTATCTATACACGTGCACCCATCACGAATCCCCGAAAAATGCACGTGCCACCGGCAGACATGCGAATACATACACAACTGAATAGCAGTACATCTGTCAAATACCAACAGTAAAGATCTATATCGGCCGACGCGTTGTGAGCCACTCGATCTATATCCATACTGAGTGTTAACACACAAACGTCCATTCCAAATCAGACAATAATGCACGGCGTTTCGAAAAACACTCGCACACAAACGCAATAATATAGTAGATAAACCCTCACTATACTCGTTATCCACTAAAAGTACAGATCCAGATCGGCTGACATGTACTGAATCAGTCAACCCAGACCCATACATGTCATAGAGAAACATACCCATATCAAATATACCTTTCAGGTGTTACAGTCGTATTACGAAAGTAATTATTCACATACAAGGGCAGTGACCTAGTCTACATCCGACGATAACGCCGAAAATCTATTATGCGACCGATACTGGTCGTTCTGTTCATCGGGGCTGTAGCGCTTACCGTTATAGTCGCCACTGTCATGCACGTGATCGTGACGATAGTTTCGACCATAACCGTCACTGTACTGACTTACTGACCGCTTGTGCTGGTTGTGCGTGACCCATGGTCTACACGTAATAAAGCGATGCCAGAAATTTGGGTCTTCTACCAAACAGGCACTCGCATTGTCAAATAAATTTAGACGAATGGTAGCAGTATTGTACTTCCAATTCCGGAAGACAGTCACTTTGGACACACTCGGCCCTTTGTCCGAAACAAACATCTTTATTTCTTGCTCAGATATCGATGGCAAGAACCCTCCTAAATATAAGCGTTTCGTCCTACGCCTTTTCACATGTGAGAAGATATCGTGATCTGAGTCACGGGGGTCCGCCATTCTGGTTTCGCGAGCGCCTTTCGCAGTCGAAATCCGTTGCCCGTTACATCCATACCTATTTTCCCTCAGAAGCGTGCTTCTGTAAGGATACACCCCACCGGATTTCGAGTCCGAACGGTCTCCCGACGACATATTTAATATCGATAACCCATTTTTTGATTCCATGGTAACCTCAATCTACCCTAAAGAGCTTAAGCTAAATAAAGCAAATAGTTCTGACATATCTGCGGCCTTTTTAGATTTAAATTTATCAGTAAGCAATGGAAACATTTCTTCTGGAATTTATGACAAAAGGGATGAGTTTAATTTTAAAATAGTTAACTATCCTCATTTGGATGGTGATATTCCCCGTGCTACATGTTATGGCGTATACATTTCTCAGCTTATTCGTTTTGCTAGAGCTTGTTCTTCTTTTGATGATTTTAACAATCGCAACCTTATTATCACTGAAAAACTACTAAATCAGGGCTACAGATATGACAAAATTTTACCACCGTAATGTTCTACTCATCAGCAAATACAATTGTAATTTACGCACTTTTCTAAAGTTAGGTATTTCACATCCGGAGTTTTACGGTGATGTTATTTACTTTGAAAAATTATTGGACACACATATTTTGATACTTTGTTTGTCAAACGTATAAAACAATTCATTAAAAAGGGCTATGACTCCCTCTATATTGCAGAACACTACATGCTTGGTGGTCGATCCATTTACATTTGGCCATTATGCTTCCCTCTTTGCTTGTGCGACGATAGAAAAGACTTAAAACTCTATGAATATTTCCTCTTAAACCCATTTACGGAGGGAGGAAATTGGATATTTGTGTTTTGCCAGTTCTGTCGTACCCCAAATGACTTCTCCACAGTTACTCTAGCCTCTGAATAGTCATCGAGTACATGTCTACGATGTCAAGTTTATTCTTTTTCAAATAAAACAGTTATACATATTTAGTATCCCCTTGTATTTATATTTTCTTGCGATTTATCTTTTTAAAAAAAATCGGTGTAGAAATGTTTCATATATTTTTCCCGTACATTTAAATTATGACGTCATTTAAATGATGACGTCGCATGTTCACTTCTTCCGTTTATTTTAAAATCATTTGGTCTTGGCAGACATCGTTATTCATGTTGTGAAGTTGTCTGGAGGGGGAATTTTATTTACATTTTGACTTTGGTGAAAGTGGGATAAGAGCGAGGTTAGGTACCCGTAAACCAGGTTTAAGCCCCCAGTAGCCGTTTTTGGCTACTGACAGTTCCAATGCGGTACTCCTGCTTTCAGCCTATGGTCTACTTTGTTGTTTAATATGCTTAATATTTAATGGTTTTCGTCTTGATATGCGTCCTGTTATGTCTTGTTTGATGATGTTTGGTGCGGGGTCATTTTGTATGTGGCTCTGCCAGTTTGACTATTTTTCCATATTTACTTTGGTCCGCCTTCTGTCACTTTTCATGTAACTTTGACATATCGTATAGACAATTTGATCTAAAATAATATTTATTTCTTGATATTCTTTTAAACTGGATTTTATACCCGACTATCAGTTCAAACATGTTAAAACGTATACAGAAACCTTGATTTCTAGATTATTATTTTTTTTTTTAAAAATCATTAAAAAGGGATATGATCCTATAGTACTACAACATACTGTATGTTTGGTTGTCAATCCTTTTATAGTTGGCAATCACGCTGGCTTCTTTGTTTGCATGCCGACAAGAAAGATTTAGCACTCTATGAAGGCGACCTCTTAAATCCAGAAACGGAAGGAGATCGTCGGATATCTGTACTATTTCGTTTTTGTCGTATCCTTTATTACTTTTCTACAGTTACTGTGTTTGCAGCTCAATCATTGAGTACACTAGCGATAGGTGGATACAGTTTGTTCACTTAAATGTTTTCGTTATACATGCACTTTACCTCTGTATTTGCCATCACGGTTGTTGTATATTAGTGGGAGAGGAGATACGTTTATTTACACTGTTTGTCTTTTAGGGTGGGGATGGAAAAAGTGTGAGGATGGGCGCCCAAAAACCGGTTTAACCCCCCCCCCGTGACTTTTGTCACTGACCGTTCCAAGGCGGTACTTCCATCTTCCCCTATTGTATGTTTGTTTTATCTTTGTGCGTCTCTTGATGTTCTTATAGTTATGTACATTTGCTGTTTCCTTGTGTTGCTGTTCGGGCGGCTGTTTGTTCTGTATGTGGTGTTTCCTGCATGACTCATTTTTGTACCTTTTGTATTTCATTCCAAAATATATCTAGGTAAGAGCAATAAGTAAAGAAATGTTCCAATGTTTCAAGTGAATTGCAATGTTTACAAAGAGGAGATTCGATTTAAAAAAAGATTTTCGTTTGTTGGAACTATTCTTTGAATAAATGGAAAAGTAGTAAAGTCAAGCAGGCAAAGCCACATGCAAGACGCAACCACCACCAAAACACCGATAGACAGCATGACACACACACACACACAACCACACACCCAAACGCACACACACACACACACACACACGAAATGAACACAGAAAACACCAAAAGACACACAAGAACCAGGTACAAACGTTCCACACATGAACAAATCACAAGAACAAAGACGCAAGGCAAACAAAAGGAAGGGTGACAAAGAGAGTACCGCCTTGGCACGGCCAGTAACAAAAACACCACTGGTTTGAATTTCAATTGTTTTATTTTATTGTCAACCAAAACCTTGTTTATCAAAACATATAGCGAACACCAATTAATTTCCCGATCGAAAGTTGTTTCCCAGAATGTATGTATGTAAAGAGGTTGGACGTTGTCTTTAATTAGTATTTGCTTTATGTCTTTATTGTTTAATTTACCAATATTTAAGTTTTTACCAAACATGTTTTGATTATCTGTCTTTACTAGCGAATTGATTGAAGCATCAGTTTTCAATATCTGTTTCAAACTGTTTGGAATGCTTAATTTTTATTTAGTTATTTCCGATATCCAGTTTGTTTTATTTTGAATCCTGTTTATTAATATTTCATTTATATCACCATTTTGCTGACTATGTCACTTATAAAGATTAATCCTGGTTTTACCCATGATTTTAAAACTAAACATTTCCTTTCATATATTTAAAATGGTTACCCTAAATGACTTGAGTTCTGACATCATAGAACACATTTGGTTCTGAGATTTCATTGATGTCGTTTAATGCGACAAAATATCTTGAAATATTTTTTATAAAATGTTGGCATCTTATATTTTATGGAGGGAAAGGATTTTATAGAATCGATTTTCATTTTGAATATCAGGAGTTTATCCCCGTATTGATTTAAGAAGAACTTCGGAATAGTTTTCCAGTTGGCATCTTCTTTGGAGCAAAGAGATGTACACCGTAATCCATTTTAGCTTCAAAGTTTTAACATATATTTCGATATCCGGTACTTCAAGTCCTCTATCAAATGTGTTTCCAATTAACGTGTTTCTTGTAATCTTTTCACTTTTGCTTCCCCATAAAAATGTAAATATCAGTGAGTTAATTTGTTTTATTACTTTATTGGAGTTGGTATATTTTGTATTAGATAATGCAAATTTTGGTAATATTAGAGATTTGATTACATGTAACGTTATTTTGCCGAATAGTGTAAGGTTTCTTTTGTTTCCAGCTATTAATAAGCTTTTTGGCAGGATTCTAGTTTCTCGGACCAATTTAGTGTTTCACATTCAAGCTTGTTATTTCCAAAATATGTTCCAAGCGCTTTTACTTTTGAAATATTTATTTCATTTTGTTGTTTAAGTCTACCAATAAGTAGGCCTTCTGTTTTATTTGTGTTTATTCTGAGTCCTGGGAACTTTCCAAATTCTTCTATAATATTAATAGCTACCGGGATATCTTTTAAAATTAATGTTGTGTCGTCGGCTAACTGTTATTTTTAGGCAGTGTAGCGAGGTATTGTAATACCACGAATGTCATTGCAATTTCTAATATTATTTCTGCTATAATAATGAAGAGTAAAGCGACATCCTTGTCTGATACCACGTGATATCCAGCCATTGTTCAATACGGAGGAACATATATCCTTTTACAATTTTTTTACTCAGCTGATAGTCATTTTTAAATGGAAAAGTAGTAAAGTCAAGCAGGCTAAGTCACATACAAGACGCTACCACCACCAAAACACCGATAGATAGCATGACACACACACACACACACACACACACAACTACACACCCAAACGCACACACACACACACACACACACACACACACGCACGTACGCAAGCACGCGCGCGCGCGAGATGAACACAGAAAACACCAACAAACACACAAGAACTATAGAAAATATTCCACACATGAACAATGTCACAAGCACAAAGACACAAGACAAACAACCAAAAGTAAGGGTGACAAAGAGAGTACCGCCTTGGCACGGTCAGTAGCAAAAAAACCACTGGGGTTTAAACCGGTTTACGGACGTCCTAACCTCACACTTCTCTCAAAGTCACCCTAGCTTTTACAAATAGTGTAAATAAAGGTATCCCCGCCGGACTTAATCACAACATAGAAGACGGTAAACACATGACAATATGTAAAGTATAGCATAATAATTGTGAAAATCCGTCAAATATGTACTCAATGACTTTTCTGAAGTCAGAGCACCCGCAGGGAAGCCGTTAAGGGCACGGCAGAGATAAAGTAATACATGAGTCTGGTAAGCTCATCCCGTATCTGAGTTGAGTACACCAAATTTGTTTAAGACTTCAAACATGAAATCCCATTCAACTGTATCAAAGGCTTTTTTTAAAAATAAGAAATAACATAATACCGCCTATGTTTAGAGTTTCTGAGTATTATATCTTGTATTTGTCTTATATTATAGCCTATATGTCTATTTTTTATATAACCTTGCTGGTCAAGATTGATAATTTTAGGTAGTACTTTCTGGAGGCGTTGAGCGATTGTTAGTTACCTGGAAAATTTCGGCTTTATCGCATAGCCTTCGTCAATACACTGACTCAACAGCATAGATGATTTCTCGAATCATCTAACCTCTATTGACAATCACATTAAGTTCACTTAAGAAAATGAGGAGGATGGCAAGATTCCATTTCTAGATACCTGTGTTCACATCAAGGATGACGGAGCCACCAACCTCACTGTCTACAAGAAGCCCACCAACACTGATTAATACTTACATTTCGGCTCAAATCACCATCTGGAAAAAATAAGAGATCGGTAGTGAGAACAGTATTCCATCGGGCAGACAAACTAGTCACGGACAACTCGGACAAGAAAGAGAAATACTGCGTTCAGTGTGCCTTACGGGCACATGGCTACCCAGAGTGGATGTTTGCTATCCGCCTAAAAAGACAAGAAACATCAACAACCAAGCAAAAACATAAAAGGACCAAATGTCGGCATTCCCTACATTCGAGGTACTTCAAAAACTTTACATAGGGTTTTCAGACAACATCGGGTGAATAAGTATCATCGGCCATACAACTCTACCCGCTCCCAATTCACACACGGAAAGACAAGACGGAGAAAATGAAGAATTGTGGTACTGTGTTTAGTGTGAGCAGTGTAAGCATGACTATGTGGGTGAAACAGGAGGACATGACTATGTGGGTGAGACAGGAGGACCTTTAGATACAAAATTAAATGAGCATGTGTCACGAGTTAACTCAGCAATACACGAACCCTGTTAGACCACAGGGCATCGCATTGACCCTCATAATACTAAAGCATTGACGTCAGAGGGACGAGAGGTTGGAGCTCCCAGCAGTGTATGACGCTCTCCTAGTGTCACGTGACGACTCAAAGTCACGTGACACCCACTGACCACATCTCGGGGTGTTTAGGAAGGCTTTGCGATAACGTGGAAATATCCAGGTAAAACAAATTGCTCTGCGTGAGTGAATTCTTTACTCAAAACCTATGATTTAACTTGTTCCTTATTAAGATTCCGGTCTAGAGAGGTTATACTGAATATGCTCGTCTTACTGGTAAACCAGATATGCGCAATAACGTTTTCCCCGACAATTGCATATCTATAAATACCTCTTTACAAACAGTTTAGATCCATATGAGAAACAGTGTTGCTCAGGGTCGAAATTGTTTGACGCTGTGTTTATGTTTTAACAAGAACGTAGAAAGTCACCAAAACTGTCAGATGTGTGTTATATTGTATTGTATGCATTTGTTCATGTTAACTCAATATGAAAATGTTCTCGTATGTACATGTAATCCTTTGATTTTCGCAGTAGCACTTAACCCTATTCCTTATGTTAGCACAGTTTGACGCATCTGCAAACAGAGTAGATCCTGCGTCTGATCAGGGTTTGCTCCGTTTGCTTATTGTGTAATATAGATCTGATTCTACAGCTTCTGTCTGAGGCAAAATGTTTTGTGTTCATATACCATTATAAAATATATTCTTATTAATATTCATGACGTCATTATTTCCTATATGAATATTTATCAGGGAAAGGGATAACCCCACTCATCCATTCAGTTCTTTGCCTGAATGAAAAAGTGCAGATACTGTTGGACAACGTCCTTTTATATATCTCTTCCTGAAGATAGCCAGAATATGTATATCCCATCGCCCGATCAAATTCAAATATATTAGCATAAAATGTATGAAATAGTTTGTCTGTTTGAATCATTTACCCATTTACCATCACGGTCCCATAAATTGGGACTAGACGTGTAGACTTAAATAATCTAAAAGCGCCATCTGATTAGCGTCAACAGTATTGCCAGCTCTACCAATCGAACTCAATGGTTTATTGAAAGTATATTTATGCATGTAAAACTATTTCTTTCCGATGTCCCCTCAATATGAAAAGTGGGTAGGTTCCAAACTTACATTTGAATCAATTTACTGTAAACGATTTGGTTTATATTCACTAAGAACATGAGCCAAAGTCCGATACAGTACAATCGAATTTTCTATTTTAAGCATGACCGTATTTTACAAGTGTTGACGCACGTTCTGCTATCAGATGGTTTAATATCGCTTGTAAGGTTTCATTTTATCATGCTTAAGCCCTGCGAGCTGTCAAAGTTTGGCGTGAGCATGGGGAATCTTATACAATTTCCTAAACGTTAAAGTGGTTGATTGTATAAAAGCTTTGTGAGATATGTATGTAGGATTGAAATTGAACACCAAAACAGAACTTGAGAACACGTAGTATGTAAAGGTATGCCTTTTAACTTTTAACATATTTCTTCCAAACCTGTCTCGTATCGATTATGACAAATTGAAGATGTATTATGATAGTCTGAATTTTCATGCAGTCAGTGCACACTATTCCGACTTTTAGTCAAACTGTTTGAGAACTCTGTAGGCGGGTAACTGCGCAATGCAGGGTAAAAGTCATACAGAAGGCCTACAGCATTGTTTTGTTCTGCTACCTGTCCTAAATACTGGTAATGAAACTTAGTTGAGTGTTTAGATTATCAACGATTAGTGGTCAGATTAGCAAGGTTTAACTGTCAAAACACAAACTGGTATACACCGGCAACTATAAGACTTAAAACCCTTTACTCAATGAATATATAGTATGTAAGAAATCATGTCATCACGAATATTAGTTAGACTAGTTTTATATTACACACGGAAATAGGATGTTTTAGCCGTGGAAACGAAACTGTTGAATCATATCTACATACATGTATTATGTTCTCCAGGAAAACCTGCCTAAATGACAAAATTATCGATTTTGAGATTTTTCATTTTTAGAAAAGCTATCTTTCTGAATTACAAAATTGAAAAAAATATGATTATATCTTAAAAATTGACAAACTTATAGCTGTTTTTGTATAATGGGTGTAGGGGTTTACAAATTGAAATCAGATACATTATCAACACATTTCAAGTAAAATGAGTGTTGGTCTATGACAAAAATATTTGCTATTTTACAACATAATTGGCAGTATAATAATAAACTAGTTACTAGGTTATTATTTTATTCAGTTGTACTTCATCGATAAAAGTGAAAACAAAAATAGTTGCCATGACAACCAAGCACAAAATGTCACAATTTGCCTACTAGTCACGAATCCTCCTGTCTAAGAGGTGGGCATGTTGTATCCTGGAAGGCAGGGCGAACAAACGGCCTTACAGACGTGTAGAGGTACTTCTGGCGTGCTTGGATTAGCCCTCTTGGTAGGAGCACTTCTGGGAGTTGGCCCTCATTGAAAGAGAGGTATGACGAGATTCGAATATCGACAGCCTGTTCATCAGCATCACTCCTCTCTTTCACCATGACGATCCCTGGCTGTGCCTGGCTGAATCTGAAGTACTGGTATTTTCTGGAAATAAAATATAATGTTATCATGTGATTAATTTTGGTATTCTTTTATGGCTGAGTAGTTGCTGATAATAGTGCATATTATGTCAGTACTTTTCTTTTGAAAATTAAAATTGAACGCACGTATAAAGAAACTAAATTTGATTTGGACATAATTTAGGACGAAAAGCCTGCTCCAATTAAAACTTTACAAAGTGTGTTTTTACTGATAAATACCCCAACATAATTTGACTTTCTCCAAATATTAATCCTTGTTTAACAGTTTAGTAGTTAAGGAGTGGAAGCAGAACCGCCAAGAGTACTAATCTATTTTCCCTCTATTTGATTTGATTAAGTGATTCCAAAGCATATGAAAACTAGAAGAAAAATACCTAATTCCCTTCAAAGCTCTGAAGCAGGGTCGCAGGAATGACTTCCAGTCCCGCCAAATCCATGCTGGATATCGAACACACTGGTTAGTGTTAGAGGACCGATTTACCACCTGTTCCATCTGGTCAATACAATCAGTGTCTGAGCGTCGATGAACATGTACATGCCTTTTTGGCGGGTCTGATTCCTGACATGAAGTTACATAGTTCTGGTGAATGTCAAGTTTGTTCGTCTGACATGGCAAGTAGACCGGTGGTACGTTGTCTGATCCCCTGGGGGCAGCAGGTTGTGGCAATCCTATTTCTTCAGCTGTGTTTGTAATAAATGTAACAACATACTTGATGTCATCAAACTTGAGAGACTTTGTTGGTTTCCGTCCGATGTTCCCATGAACTCTTTGAACTACACCTTGTGCATCCACATGAGTCATTAGGTTTTGGAGACAAGTACGTTTCACATCAAATGCTAGCATGAACACAGATTCACAGACTGTTTTTCCAAGCACAGAGAATTCATGTCTACCCTTCTGTCTCTTTTAACCCCTCTTTGTAACTTCTTTGTCCGAATCGCTAACCACTGTAGCCATTATGTACAGCTCCTTGTCGTGTTTTTTCATTTCCTTAACATTAGGAATATGTTCATAAATTTCTGTATTGGTAAACTTTGAGATGCAGTTCTTCTTACAGCCACACCCGTTCTGTCTGAACTTTAAAATATGTGCCCCATCTTCGTCACTATCTGGAAACAGACACGCACCACCACTAAGTCTTACCACTCTGTTCTCTTCATCTTCGTTTTCTTCATCTCTTTCCGTAACAGGCTGTGCTTCCAGATAGTCCCTAGCACGCTGTTCAACGTCTATAACAGGGTCCTCCTCCTCATCTGATACAGTTGACAAGTCCGGGTTAGAATCAATCTCCACCTCTTGCGAACCCCATGGTGTCGACACCGGTGTCCTCCCAAAGTGGTCGGAGAATAAACTCTCCAAATCCTGAATAAAAAAGAAAAAATATTTATAGCAGCAGTAAATCTACTGGCCCATACTACTCATAACTCATAATATTGGCAAACGCATGTTAACTTTCATAACTGTCGCACTTTTCGTAGTGCAGTAAATTATTAAATTATTTTATGAAGGGATATAAGAAATAGTTAATATAAAAATAATAATAATAAAAAAGAAAAAGAAAAAAAAGTTCTCTGATGTGACTCGAACCAACGCATATCAGGTAAAAGTACTGTTAGCACAGGGCCTTAGCTGTCACGACCATCGCCGTCTTACAAATATCGACAGTTGTTAATTGTACATTAATCTACAGTGTGAGATGTGGAACCAGCGAGATTAAAATATCAAATTTTTAAACCTCAATTTTTTTTTCACTTTTTATCAGCTTATTAACTTGAATTTGTCACAATTTTGAACACCGTAATCATCACAATTTTAATCTGTAACGCTTCAATATTATTGATAAAATCCCCATTATACATAGTTTTCGATCACGTGATATCTGATGACGTAATGTTTGAGCGTCGGCCATATTGGAGGTGGAGTCTGTAACTAATGTACACAGATCCGATCGATAACAAAATCAACAATTTTTCTAGTTCATACGCTATGTTCATTTATTTACAATGGTTCGGAACAGTTCGGAAAGTTATCGTGACTCTCTAGATGCTATTTCTAAACAGAGATACGACGATAAATTATCATTAATTGATAAGAATGATCCATACACAATGCAGAAGTCGAAGTGGTGTAAGAATGTTGACAAGTGGGCGGGGGTAACATATCCGGACATTGTAAATTTTCTTTTATACACAACAAGTGCTTACACGCTAGACGAATTAAAATCTTACAAGGGACTTGAAGCATACAACCAGTTTGTTAGTGGACGGGTGCGAGATGTGACAGTTTCTGAAATCAACGGCCTGTGTGTACACACTGCAAAGGTAAGTATTTTTTGAAAACAAGAACGAAATTATGCTAGACATCGTCACATAAATGATGTTTGTCAATGATTAACCATTTACTCCATAAACATTCATTACAAGAAATTATTTAAAGATAGAATGTTACACTTACAACGCCACATGAACACAAGGATATATGAACATGGCCGAAACTAGAAATATATCATAAACAGAGTAGACCCTGATCAGGGTATCAGACGGTTCCAACTTCCTGTAGAGCTTGGTCTACTCTGTTTGCAAGTTCGTATAAACGTGTGTAAATTGTTAGCAGGATGTTTTGTGAATTTTGTAAATAGAGAAATCATACATGAAAATGACAATTTCTTGTTGATGTTCAGAAATGTGAATACCATAATGATACAGAACCAAAGCCAAAATGGGAGCACTTTATTAATCTGTTCATGACAATTTTAATATATTAATTTATATCACTAACCATAACTCAACACTATTACGGAAGATGAATATTTAAAGGATTAAACCTAGTAATTTTACTTGCTGTCAGATTCTAAAAGCTAGCCCCAAAATAAATGTAGAACAAATATTTAGTTGTAGCTAACTGAATGTGGAACGTTATTATTAATAAAGATCATTGGTAGGGTATCTGACTTTTTATTCCCTGATGAGTAAAATCATGTTGCCTCAAGGAGCCGTTTGACACCCTGCCTATGATCTGTATAACACTTTTGTTAAACAGCAAAGTTTGAAGGACATGTACATGCATAACTTTGCTGTTCAGACACTTCTTGTAGTTCAATGCTTAGAACACTTACTATCTCATTGAAAGTAAGAGGTCTGGGTTCAAGTCCCAGCAAGAAGATTAAATGCAAAATGCGTGTGCATGCCCATTAACCTTTTCCCTAATATAGACATGTATATTTTCACGTTTTTGCAAACAGGGTAGACCCAGATCAAATGGCTACTATAGGAGCCGCCTGCTGCCGTCTGACCAGGGTCTGCTCTGTTTGCTAATGGAATTTGAAATAGGTTTCTTTAGTTTCTAAAATGGCTATTTACAGTGTTCCATCATCTATATATCATTATAACTATTTTGGCCATGAATATTTAGTAGGTATATTGAAAATTGGAATAAACATAGAGAACAGTGAAAGGATTAAGCACTCATATATTTTACAAATCTGTCAAATGATCTAAAGTCAGCCTGAAGTATGCATGAAATAAGCAATTTCTGGTTATTCTCTCTTTCAACCTAGACCAAATCCAACTGTTTAGATAATAAAAAATCATTTTTAAATTATTTATCTAGATCACAGATCCAGGCATACCAACTAAAGTGCCGAGTTGAAACTTTTTTCAATTCAAGCTTTATATTTTGACTTACTCAATGTTAGGCTATACGTTTTGACAGGCGTGGCGTCTATTGCATAATTACATGTATGTAGAATGTATTAATGTCCCATTGGAAAAGAAAACAACACAAGATAGTTCTTCAATTCATTCATTGATTTCATACATTTACATTTATATGGAAACATTGACTCTGTGAATGTAAATAAATACATGCATGTAGAAAATATGTAGTGTTTGGTAGAACTTAATTTATTTAACACTTTACTCCATAAATACGCCTTAAATTTGCAAACAGAGCAATCCCAGATCAGACGCCATCTGATCATGGTCTGCTGTATTTGCTTTTGATATAATGTAGATATGATTCTAGTTTCTGTCATGATTAAACTTATTTTGTTCATAGTGTCATCACAAGTCAGTGAATAAGTATTCATGTCATTATTAATTTTATTTCTTGCCCAAGTATTCCTGGAGTAAAGGTTTTACAAATTATTGCAGAAATATGCCTTGCACACAGATTGGACCCAGATCAGTCGGCTCCTGTAGGAGCTATAAGATCAGTGTCTGCTCCGTTTACTTATGAAATTATATAGATATGAATCATATGATGCTGCAGTTTCTGCCATGTCCAAAGATTCCGGTATTTATGTGCTATTCTAAGAATGAATATATGTAGTTCATATTCATGATTTCTTGCATGAATAATCATGGAATAAACAGTTAACCATTAACACCATGAATATGCTTGAATGTAAGAAATAATGACTATAATAAAGATTTTCGTATTGAATGGATTGAACCTGATGTTGAACTATGGAATGAAATTGATTGATAGCACATGGACATACATGTAGCTATTTTATTTGCCATGGCAAACTCTGTAGAATCATATATACATGTACCGTTATCTATATTATATATCATAAACAGAGCTCATAAACAGAGCAGACCCTGATCAGACAGCTCTTATAGGAAGTCTCTGATATCGGGGTCTGTTTTGTTTGAAACAGCATAGAAAGGTGTATTTATGCAGTAAAGGGTTAATGTCATTGGTCATGATTTATTTTGAAATTATGTCTTGTTTTTGTTTTACAGGTGATGCATTCACAGTGAAAAGGCTTTGACACCATGGGCTATCATTCAAACTGATGGCAAGATATTGGTAGCCCATTGCAACTGTATGGCAGGTTTAGGAGAGGCTTGTACCCACATAACTGCTATGTTATTTTCTATAGAAGCAACTGTCAAAGTTAGAGAGTCTCGAACCGTAACTGAAACAAAGTCTTACTGGCTCCCAGCTTCCGTGAAAGGTGTGGATTATGCCAAGATAGAAGATATAGATTTTACATAAGCTAAGTCAAAACAGTAAGCTGTAGATATGCAATTCAGTGACACACCAGCTTGCAAAAGTGGAACTAAGATACATATGGTAGTTGAGGAACCCTCTCAGAATGATATTTGTGATTTTCTAAGAAAGCTAAGTTTAACAGGAGCCCAGTCTGCCATTTTAGGTGTCAAAGACCCATTTCAAACTCCATTTATACCAAAGGCTTTAGGCCCACACTTTCCAAAATTGATGACAGATCTGTTCAATAGTGATATGCTTATCGCTTCTTACAGTGACATCATTACATATTGTAAAAACTGAAAGTAACTGTATCCAAAGGGGAATCTGACAATGTAGAACAGGCCACCAAACAACAATCAGAAAACAAACTATGGAATAGATTTCGAAGTGTGGTCGCATCACAGCGTCACGCATGCATGCAGTGTGTCACAGCAGTCCAGGAGCACCGTCTGAAAGTTTGATTACAGCAATATGTAACCCGGAGTCTGTCAAGTTTACAAATTCTGCTACAGCTTGGGGTTGCGCTCATGAGAAAACTGCTTTGGACACTTATTGTGAATCACTGGGAATGTTACATGATAATTTCATTGTAGAAAATAAATCCGAAATTTCCAGTAATAGGAGCGTCACCCGATAGCCGAGTGTCATGTGATTGTTGTGGAGTTGGAATAGTTGAGATAAAATGTCCATACTGTATAATTTTTCTCGAAGTGTTACATTTTCAACCATTAGACGGTTCAGTTCCGATTCCATGGCAGTCACTGTTTTAGTTTCCAAATCTGTCTGTGTCACTTTGTCATTCTCATTATCTGACTGTTCACTCACAATTGCTTCAGCATTAACAACTGTAGACATTTCATTGTTATGAACTTCTCCATTGTTTTCAGAATCTGCAGATTGAAATAAAGTCATTAAAGACGTTGCTGCCTCAACTGTTTTTCTTTTCTCGTGTCTATTTTTCAATCGATTTTCTCTCTCTGGTATTGGGGTTTCAAAATTACCTTTCTGGTGTCCAAGTTGAGGAGTTGGTGCCCAGTCAATATCTTCTTCAAGGTAAAGAGTTGATGGTTTGCCTAAAATTAGACAATGAAAGTAGTTACCATATGAGCAATTGCTCTATTTATCACATTGGTTTCAAGACTACTACACAAATTTATCTAACATTTACCTTTTCTCTAGTAAATGCTCCTTTTCTGTAGATTAATCATTTATGTAAATTCAAAGTAGTTTGGTCTAAAAATAGACTATATATGAGTGGTTAACCCTTTCCCCATCTAAACGTGTTTTCACGCATTTGCAAACAGAGTAGACCCAGATCAGACGGCTCATGGCCCCCTATATACACAACATCTAGCTGTGTTCCTGCAGTGTCCAGTCAGGGTCCATAGCCATAAGAGATAAAGTTATGCAATTAAACATTGATCCTCTGTGATGGTAGCCCGCCTTATCAATTTGTGTATCAGCTGCCTGACAGTCAGCACCCAAAATACACAGCAGACTAACGATTGATTTTATAGCATGTGTATGCCATTGTATCGTCATCGGAGGTGTTTTCTCCGTTAAAAAACAACAAACAAGTTAAGCAGTTAAATATCACACCTTTTTTTAAAATAATACAATGTTCTTACCTTTAACGAAATGGTCCGAACAAACTCTCAGATATGGATAAGATGATGGTTGAACGTCTGCCCTACTGATCCGAGACAGCCACAATCTTCGTCGTTTTTCTGACAATTCCTGTGTCTTTTCACCTTGATTCGTTATAATAGCTGGTAACCTATAGAACGACACTTTGTCCTTCCCCCTGTGTGATTGCACCCAATAATTGCACAGTAATTCACCATTTTACAAAATTTACTTATTGAAGCACCAACGTTGTTTATACAGGTCCAAGATGGCGGATCGTTTACATGTGCGTATTGTGTGACGTCACAGGAAATCTATGTTACGGGACATGGGTGGGGGAGTACCCTACATAAAGGATTAACACAATAACACCGTTTTCTTACATGTTCATAGAGAAATAGCACGTCTATATCATTTCATCACTAAGGTTCACACTCGGTCTGATTTATTAAACTGGAATCAAGTGTAAACACCGGAACTTCTAACGACAAGGTAAAAACATGTCACAGGAATCCGTGTTATCATGATCATTTTTGCTTCCAAATTTACCACGATAATAATGGCAGTGTCAAGAATTAACAATGACAAAAAATAAAAGTCTTACCTCTATATCATAATCCATTTTCAATCCTGAACACTCTCCAGATAACTTAATTCAAACAACTCTAATCATATTAATTTGACGTCATCAAAATACCGGGTTTTTCACAACGTCATAAGCAATGTCATTTCTAAAGGCAGGTATTCCTGGAGAACGGCTCACATATAAGTAAATAGAGCAGACCTTGATCTTACAGCTCTCGTAGAAGATGTCTGATCTGGGTCTACCCTATTTGTAAAGCCTTATAAAGGCGTATATATTGAGTAAAGGGTTAACCGAGTGATACATAAGTAAAGTAGTGATCTATCTAAATCATTATAAGTCAAATAAGTCAGTGATTGGTGGGAAAATGTAGTTGACAGTTTATTGAAACATTTACTATATACGACGGGCTGTCAGAAACTTTGTGTTGATAAACACCCTTGAAGTTTACAAGTTGTTTTTACTTTAAAATACACCCCCACAGATAGACGTCACAAATTTGACCCCGAAACCACTCTTCTACAGCTCTTGTAAATTTATCATCATCAGCAGCAGCATCATCCACGAATGTGTTTCTTTATCAGGTGTCATAACAGAAGATAGTCACTGGGTGTAAGATCAGGCAATAGAGTGGATTAGGTAACAATTTGTGCCCACACTCCTGCTCAACATTTATTGTAGCTTAACTGGTGTGAACTGGGGGTTTGTCCCAGTGGACTCGTAGTTTATCCCACAGCTTCCCTTTAAAAGACGGACGCGCTCGATGGCGAAGTTTTGCGTAATGCTCGCCGGTCATCGAAATATCTTTTGGCATGTAATCGATATGAAGTGTACCTGAACTATCACAGTAGCCATGATTGCCGTGATGGGCCTGAACTACCACAGTAGCCATGCTCGCCTTGATGGAACTGGAAGACTTGAACTAATCGGTTTTGGAAGATACAAGGTGTTTCAACTCCATGGACTCTTGTTTATAGCCAGGTTTCAACACAGGTCATCAATCTTTTAATCAATTCTTTTATACCTCGTTAAATGCGCTGCTCTATTAACCTCTATTCTCTGCTGTAAGTATTTTCGGTATTCATCAGGCAGAGACTGTTACAAACATAAATGGTCATGAGCGATGGTTTCTATGAACCAATGCGACAAGCAAGTTCTCTTTTTATATCCCCCTTTTGAAAAAAATGGGGGTATATTGCTTCGCACATGTCGGTCGGTCGGTCGATCGGTCGGTAGATCGATGGTTTCCGAGTGATTTAAACCCCCAGTGGTGTTTTTGCTGCTGACCGTGCCAAGGCGGTACTCTCTTTGTCAACCTTCCTTTTGTTTGCCTTGCGTCTTTGTGCTTGTGGTTTGTTCATGTTGTGGAACGTTTGTCCCTGGTTCTTGTGTCTCTTTTGTGTTCATTTCGTGTGTGTTTGTGTGTGTATGCGTTTGGGTGTGTGGTTGTATGTGTGTGTGTGTCATACTGTCTATCGGTGTTTTGGTGGTGGTTGCGTCTTGCATGTGGCTTTGCCTGCTTGACTTTACTACTTTTCCATTGATAACTAATAAACGACTTGGCATAGAATCTTCAAAGTTGCTGTGGTGGTTGGTCATGACAAGTAGATGACCCCTAAAGGTCACAATGACCTAAAATGGTGAAATAGTTTCCGATCAATAACTGCTCACGGGTTTGGCTTGGGATCTTCAAACTTGCTGTGGTGGTTGGTCATGACCACTAGATGGTGGGACTTATTTTCTATAATATAAATACTGTATAAACATCACACAAACACTCATCGATTCGTTCTTGCTTTTCGTCCTCCGTGATCTGAATCTTGATCACATATTTGTCCATTTCCCCAAAATGTGAAATGCACATTATTATAGAATTAAAAGCAAGACACTGTAAAGTACACTTTCATCAACAATATGGAAGGTATGATTCAAAACACTGACAATTAACATGCAAAGATAAATAATTCTGATATCTAGTTGAAATCTAGGTCAGGCTCAAAACTGTTTAACACCTTGTATATACCCTTTTACGCAATTGCAAGCAGAGTAGACCAACCTCAGACGGCTCATATAGAACGACCTGCTATGTTTGTCTTTTATCTGATTCTACAGTTTCTGTCACAATAAAAACATTATTTGTTCATATTGCCATTATAAAAGAGTCACTAAAATTACTATTTAGTTGCCTATATAGTCTTGGAGTTATTTAAAGACTCTGAACTGATTTGATATGTAAACTATATTAAACAAAGTTTGTAGTGTATCTATCGCCAAGCCGAGTATCTGACGCATGTACATGTATAAGTCATGTTCTTGGTATATTAATTTCATCAAAAAGCGTTTTGTTTTCATTACCGTCGATAATATACTATGTTGTCAAGTAAGTCGAAGAAGGAAAATTGGACTCTATATTAATGTAGTATTTGCAATTTTCTTCATCGTCGATATCTGTCAATTAGTACACCCACGGTGTGCCTACAAGCAGTGCGCTTTGCGGGGACAAAAGACACCGGATGTTGACATTTTAATGTAGTCACTTTATAAATCAATGGGATACAACAATTGGCGGGAAAGTAAAAAAAACTATTTGTTTTGCATCGGGACCAAAACTAAAAACCTGGTACAGCTGAAACCTACAAGTGGCTACTGATGGCGTTGTCTCCTCACAATATCAACATTTTTGTGTTGAGTCGAGATGTTTCCAAACATACATGTTTTTATTTCTTTTTCATCAGAGACAATATTTTCGTAGCAATTCACGTTAATGCCCTATATATTCATCCTATCTACTGTTCTGTCAATCAACACCGATACCATACCAACACTTGTTGCCTGCTGAAATTCCGCTAAGGTTATCAGTATTATTGAAAATAGTGTTTACAACTGTATTGTAGGGAATTGCGTGTTTTTGTTACATATTAAATAGATGTTCATCGTGCCTTGCATAAAGTACGAGCGTATTTGCATTTAACGCATTATAGAAACAGAGGATCTTACTTGAGCTTTCATTACAAATTGTTTCTACGAAACGAGTTTACTATAAAACTATGAGACGAGCTTTAGCGAATGTGATATTCATTATAGTAAAGGAGTGTCATGAAAACAGTTTGTAATGAACACACGTGTAAGATTCTTCTTATCACAACGCCCTGTAAAAGTTCCATAGACAGTGAAACAGACTTTAATAACAGTTGTTTCGGCCATTGTTTACAGCGTAGTACAGCCGGATTCAAAATGCCCATTTGCATATAAAATACACTCATGAATTTCCACGATTTATGGTACTCAGTGCTGGTGAAACGAAGAAAAGTGACCCCCGCAGTGGATCGACGGGATGGATCGATACATTATATAGTACTATTGCCACGGTCATTTTTACTATAAATATAGTGACTCCCTTGCTATAATATAATGACCCCCTTATAAAATTGTGACCCACTCTTTTTTTATCGTAGTAGGTCGACCGAGAGGTCTACATATTTTATAGTACTATGACCCTCGGTCATTTTACTGTAAAATTTAGTGACTCCCTTGCCAAAATACATCCATCGGGGGTCGATATATTATATAGAAGTATGCCCCCCTTGTGATTTTATTATAAAATATAGTGACTCCCTTGCCAAAATACATCCACCGCGGGAGTCGATATATCATATAGTACTATTACCTCCAAGCCATTTTACTATAAAATATAATGACTCCCTTGCCATATTATAATAACCACCCCTTATAACATTGTAACACCCACTTTTTATCGTAGTAGGTCGACCGATTGGTCTATATGTTTGATAGTACTATGACCCCGGTCGTTTTACTATAAAATATAGTGACTCCCTTGCCAAAATATAATGACCCCCTTATAATAGAGTGACCAACTCTTTTTGTCGTAGTAGGTCGACCGATGGATCTTTTTTATTTTATAGTACTATGACCCCTGGTCATTAACCTATACAATATTGTGACCCTTTTGCCAAAATACATCCACCAGGGGGAGGGGTTCGATATCTTATATAGTACTATGACCCCATGTCATTTTATAATAAAATATAGTGACTCCCTTGCCAAAATACACCCACCATGGGGGTTGATATTTCATATAGTACTATGACCACCCAGGCCATATTAATATGAAATATAGTGACTCCCTTTCCATAACATAATGAACCCTTATAATATTGTGACAAACTCATTGTGATTCCCATGACAAAATACACCCACCACGGGGTCGATAAACCATATAGTACTATGACCACAGGCCATTTTGCTATAAATGTAGTGTCTCCCATGACAAAATACATCCACCAGGGGGTCGATATATTATATAGTACTATGGCCTCCATGCTATTGTACTATAAAATATAATGACTCCCTTGAAAAAATACATCCACCACGGGGGTCGATATATCATTATAGTATTATGACCCCCGGTCATTTTACTATAAGATATATCATTATACTGCAAAGTAAAATCCTCGATTTTGATGGGTCAATTAGCCATGTATAAAAGCCGTGTATCCCTCTAAAGCCTGATGTATATAGTATATATATACGGAGTCATGGGCAACAATGGAATTTCCCCCGTCGAGGGCCTCGCTTCCTCGCTTCCTTGCTACGACAAAATAAAAAATGGCCGACCAGCTTCACTTCCTCGATGCGATCCAAACAACCGCTCTCAAACGAAATAACAAGAGTTTGGGACGGAATAAAGTTATCCATTTAGAAACATTTTTTTTATAGTTGTTGTAAACAAACCCGATACGTGGCGATGGTATTATTCTGCTCTGATGCTGCAAATGTTGTCAAAGTGATTGTGCACGTACCGATTAGCCCCCAAACCCCGCTGTTACAAAGACAATCCACACCCAGTTCGATTCAGATTTTATTTATGCACATGCACAGTACACGTACCAGTAAATTACAGTATAGCCGCTCCTTCCAATGCCCATTTGTTTAAATATTATAAAACCGTCATTCTGACATCATCTAAATGACGTCGGAATTGCGCCATTCCCTAAATTAAGTTTAACCGTTCTCCTGCTGAAAAATAGTGTCTGCTTTACCGCTGCTGAAAGTTTTACTAACGTCTGATGTTTTTCAATCCTTTGAGAAACTAATGCACTTGGAAGATCCCTTTCTATCCAGAAATGTAGTGAGCTGGTTATTATACACGGTGAATTAGGGTCGCAGAGTGATATAAGCCCTTACCATACAGTATGAGGCCCCGAAGGGAAGCAAAACGACGCATACATTAACACCGCTAATTAATTGCTACAAATATTTAACTTTGCAGTATAATAAAATCGTTATACAGATCATTGCCGGGATATCTGACTTTTCATTCCCTGCTGAGGAAAATATATGTTGCTCTCGTCGTAATTTTCCTCAGCGGGAAACAAAAAGTCAGATACCCCGCCAATGATCTGTATAACTAATAGTGACTCCCTGGCCAAAACACATCCACGATGAGGGAGGGTTGATATATTATATAGTACTATGACTCCCATGCCCTTTTACCATAAAATCATATTTTATATTTGACTCTCGGTTATTTTACTATAGTGACTCTCTTGCCAAAACACATCCATCAGTGGATCGATATACATGTATTATATAGTACTATGACCCCATGCCATTTTACTATCAAATATAGTGAATCCCTTGCCAAAATACACCCACCACGGAGTCGATAAATCATATAGTACTACATAAACCCCATGCCATATTACTATCAAATATAGTGACTACCTTGCCAAAATACATCCACCACGGGGTAGATATATCATAAAGTACTATGACCCCCTCCCCCGTCATTTTACTATAAAACATAGCGACTCTCTTGCCAAAATACATGTACATCCACGATGGGAGTCGATATATTATATAGAACTATGACCCCCATGGCATTTTACTATAAAATATAGTGACTCCCTTGCCAAAATACATCCACCACAGGGGGTGATATATCATATAACACTATGACCCAGGCCATTTTACTTTAAAATATAGTGACTCCCTTGATAAAATACATCCACCAGGGGGTCGATATATATTATAAAGTAGTATGACCTTAGGCCATTTTACTTTAAAACATAGTGACTCCCTTGCCATAATATAATAAACCCATCTTATGACATTTTGACCCACTCTGTTTATAGTTAGGGGTCACTTATTCTCGCATTATAAAATCTCTAAGCGCGGATCCAGCGGGGAGGGGATGGGGTGGTGGTCCGGACCCCATCCATTGTCTCTACTTGGGAAAATATTTTATTGAAAATGGAACATAATGCATATTTTGCTCGTCATTTCATATAACCAGACCCCCTCCCGTGGGCACTAGACGTTGATTCAACGTTGTTTCAACGTATGCGACGTTGATTCAACGTTTATCAACGCTGAACCAACGTTGAAACAATTTCTCGTGCCCACTGGGGTCGGATTTGGTGGACACACCCCCATCTTTCGGGAAACCATACAAACCATACTCAAGAACACAATAATTATGTTGTATCAACACTTATCCCATCAAAGAAGTTGTTATTGTTTGCGTTCCCCAAGGAGAATGTTGTATGTATTTCGGATAGAAGGCGCCTGTGAGGACCACCACCGCCGACTTAAGCTCTCTTGGGTTTTCTGTCAGGGCCCCATATACATTTGGTGGAGACATTTATAACGATAACTAAGTAGGAACTAAGTACTTTGTTTCACTCGGTCATAGTACTATAACCAGGGGTAATAGTACTATATAATAACTCGACCCCGGTCGATCTACTATGGGGTAAGTGTGTTATATGAGGGAGTCAGATGTTTATGTTTAAGGGAGTAATAGTACTACGACTCCCCCGGTCATAGTACTATGACCGGGGTCATAGTACTATATAATAAATCGACCCGGTCGATCTACTACGGGGGTCGGTTTGTTATATGAGGGATCGGATTTTTATATGTAAGTGGGTCATAGTACATGTACTACGACTTCCCCGGTCATAGTACTATGACCAGGGATCATAGTACTTTATAATAAATTGACCCCGGTCGGGGGTCACTTTTCCTCATTACACCGTCACTCCCACTTGGCAGATTATGTTTTTAAAGGAATTTATTGCACCAGGCGTGCCTATTTGTTACACCTGTTTAAGATATACAGATACATATTGTTGTTTGTAAAAGTATGAGGTCACTCCGCACCATCTTGTTGTCTTATATATACGGGATATAAATGTAATAGTACTTAGCAAACCATATATACCCAGATCAGAGGGCTCATGTAGGGGCTCTCTGATGAGGGTCAACATTGTGTGCTATTATTACAATACTCTGGGATGACAATTGTTGTATGTTGTGTTGCTTTGCTTCATAAGTATTCATGGACGGAGGATATAAATAAAGGACATGGTATCAACTCTTTTTATTGTAGTAGGTCGACCGATGCATCTATTTATTTATAGTATTATGACCCCTGGTGATTTACCTATACAATATAGTGACTCCCTTGCCAAAATACATCCATATACATCGATATATATTATAAAGTAGTATGACCCCAGGTCATTTTACTATAAAACATAGTGACTCCCTTGCCATAATATAATAAACCCATCTTATGATATTTTGACTCACTCTGTTTATCGTAGGGGGTCACTTTTTCTCGCATTATTTATGCATACATATTATAATCAAGTATACAAAGGGTTCACACTATAATTATATATTTAATCATTTACTACAATATACATCCTCTAATTCGATCACCAACAATATACATAATCATATAACTCTTGGTCTGAAAGGCACGTCATGGCTTGACTGAGGAGGAAAGTTATGTAGAAAGGGCTTGTTCGAGGCGATCGTATGAGATTTGTGCGTTTCTGTCGCCCGGCATTAAGCAAACGTCTGCTTTTAAAGAGATGCACAATTCAAACATAGATACGCCCCTTCTTTATTTATTCTAACACACCTCGTGCACACATCTACATGTACATAAACAAAAAAAGGGACGTATCTAGGTTTGAATTCTCCATAAAACACCGCACGCGATGTAACGGATGGAATAAGTGTGAGGTTGGGCGCCCATACACCGGTTTAACCACCCAGTGACTTTTGTCACTGACCGTTCCAAGGCGGTGTTTCCATCTTCCCCCTATTGTGTGTTTGTTTTGTCTTTGTGCGTCTCTTGTTGTTTTTATAGTTATGTACATTTGCTGTTTCCTTGTGTTGCTGTTCGGGCGACTGTTTGTTCTGTATGTGGTGTTTCCTGCATGACTCATTTTTGTACTTCGAAAATTCGTACGACAAGAAACGTAGTGCCGTTGTGGCGGTGCAAATTATAGCTAAATTGAAGTGTTAGAATCGAAATAATAAATTTATACCAGTGTTTTATCGTGCAATCGAACACGGGTATTCGTTGAGATGCTTATAATTAATTACTACGCATCTCAACTCCTACCAGTGTTCGATTGCACGATAAAACACTGGTATGAATTTATTATTCTTAATTAGAATCTAACACAACCTCATAGCAAAATACCAGTATCTGCGAATCGATCCCGTCAAGTTCGGCACGATTCTGTCTGAACCCTTTCCACATAATTGTAACGCCTTTATAAACAGAGTACAACATAACCCCTCTTATGCGACCACCTAAAAGAGGTACAATGTATAATTATTGGTTGTAGAGGAAGGTGGTAGCTTAATACAGGGCAAAGGTAATGCAGAAAGCTCCTAGAGGAACTTTCTGCATTACTGTTGTCCTGCATTAAGCAACCACCTACTTATAACGACAGATATGTTTATTAAATAAGTGGTCGCATTATAGAGGTTCTGCTGTAGTTCCCATATCAGACGGTACCTACAGTTAGCTTTCTTAGGAGCTGTATGGTCAGGATATGCTTTGTTTTGCTTATGGGGTAATATAGATCTGATTCTACAGTCCCTGTCATAGCCAAAATTATGTGTGTATGTGTATGTGTGTATGTTTGTATGTGTATGTGTATGTGTGTATGTAAACTTATTAAAATGCATCTGATTAGTATTCATGGTGTCAATATTTCTTATCTGAACATTCTTGGTTTAAAATGCTTATACATAAACACAATACACACATATACTGTACAACAACCGATCTATGTAAAGTACAGCAAATACAATGAGATTGATATTTTGAGATTTGTATGTTGTTTTCTGCTCCAAAATGTTTGTAAAGAACTGGTTTATTTCATTGCACAAGGGAAACAAATGCACTGTCATTTGTGAATAGTGTATATTTAGATCAGGGGGCTCCTACAGGAACCCGTTAACATGATTAGCATGTCTGTTTTTAAAGTCCCTATAGTAAATATAACCCTTTCCTCCATATATACGCCTTTCTACGCCTCTGTAAAAGTCACTTTTTGAAACCATTGTGATAAATAGTATTCACCAGGAGCTCACCAAGAGCAAATGCTCTATTGATCACAATGGTTTCAGAACTACACAATTCTAAAAAAAATCCTTTTCTCTAGTAAATCAGTAATGCTCCATTTCGGTAGATTTTTTTCAAAAAGGTTGGGTCTAAAAATAGCATATGAGGGAATGAGTTAAGCCTTTTTCTGAAAGGTTTCTATAGCTAAACGCTGATGGGTCGTTTCACTTTAAATATTTAGCATTTAACGGGTTAGTGATTATTGATAAGTAATTGCGATTTGTGGCTCCAAATTTAGTTTTGACTCAATCGAATACATGGACATCTGTTTCACACTGACAGTATGAACGTATTATTTACCTCTCAATAACATTACGGCTGTTTCAATGTATGAAGGTATGAATTACCTCTCATTAACACCCAAAAGGTTTTCTTGTTTGAACGTATTAATAACCTCACATTTACTTCCTAAACTCATTTACTGTAGGAACGTATTAATTACTTCTTAGTAGCACCCAACTACTTTATTGTGTGACCGTACCAATTACCCCTTATTGACACCCAAACTGCTTTGAACGTATTACTTACCCCCAAATAACATCCAATCTGCCTCAGTGTATGAACATAGTACATGTACACGTACAATTTAATTAATCA